>JAZFAV010000036.1:3835000-4375000 GCA_037954035.1 Rosalia funebris | reverse complement strand
TTTACACGATTACTTTTCCGCGTATAGTGGAGTGCGGAAAAGTAAAAAGGTAACCTCTAAATAACTTTAACATAAATAAGCAATGCAATAGAGTTCAATGACTAGATGTCAAATCTTTGTAGATCATAAGGTATTTAGTCCTGTTTAATCCTGTTTTCAATTGCTTCGCTCGCAAATTATACCTCATTTCGCGACGTTGTCCAACTAGTGAATGGTCATTTGTTACCCCATGTACGTTTGACATAATTATTAATTACGTACAATTATGCACCAACGAACAACACGCAAATAAGCTATATGGACGACATATATTGACTGTAGAAACACTGAGCAACAATCAAAGGTCAGCGATTAGTCGGCAGAAACAGCCAGCGCGATGAGCTCAATCGACACCATTGGGACCCGCATAAAAATTGCTCGCTTTAGTAATCAATGAGTACGTTCAGAAAATACACGTACATAAAGAAAAACGCATCTAAAAAACAAAATCGACCTATCCGTCTTTTTTCCAACTTGTCCGGCAATGCTTTTATCGAATATGTGTACCTAATGCGCTCATTGTTTATGAAAACGATTATTTTCTTTGTTCATACAACATACAGCATAGTTTCTAATAGTGTTTCATACAACAACATCGTTTTTAATAGCGTTGAACTTGTTGAATTTTGTGGCTGGAAACTACGATTTGCGGAGAGCATTGATTTTCTGTTACCATTTAAAGAAAACTGCTGCAGAATCACATCGAATGCTTGTCGATGCCCGCGCTGAGCATGTTCTTGGTAAATAACAGTGCTTTGAGTAGTTTAAAGAATTCAATAGTGGCAATTTTCACGTGAGAAACGAAAAACGTGACCACCGAAAAAGTTTGAAGATAGCGAATTTCAAGCATTGCTGGATGAGAATGACGCTCAAATGCAACAAGAACTCGCGGATCAATTAAATGTGACACGAGAAGCCGTCTCCATACGTTTGAAAGCCATGGGAAAGATCCAGAAGATGGAAAAATGGGTTCCACATGAATTGAATGAAAGACAGCAGGAAAACCGAAAAACCATTTGCGAAATGCTGCTCACCAGGTACAAAAGAAATTCATTTCTCAATTGAATTGTGACTGGCGATGAAGAATGGATATATTTCGAGAATCCTAAGCGTAAAAGATCATGGGTAACTCCAGGCGAATCATCGACATCGACTGCAAGGCCAAGTCGCTATGAATGGAAAACAATGCTCTGTTTCGTGGGATCAGAAGGGTGTGCTCTATTATGAACTGCTAAAACCTGGCCAAACCGTTAATACTGAACGTTACCAACAACAAATGAACAATTTCAATCAAGCTTTTCATGGAAAACGACCAGAATATCAAAAAAGGCAACACAAAGTGATTTTGCTTCATGGTAATGCGCCATCACACAGCAAAATCGGACAAGGAAACGATTGAGACGTTTATTTGGGAAATACTTTCGCATGCGGCTTACTCACCAGACTTGGCTCCGTCCGATTACTGCTTATTTGCATCGATGGGCACGCATTTGCTAAGCAGGGCTTCACTTCTTAGAGCAAAAGAGCAAGAACTTCGTTGGCATGGAATCCACAAATTGTCAGAGACGTGGGAAAAATGTATAGCTAGCAATGGACAATATTTCGAATAAAATATTTTTTATCATTTTCATACAATAAACGTGTATTTTCTATATAAAAAAATTCCTGTTTCATTGTTACATACCTAGTAAATGGGAATTTTAAATTATATCTAACATTTGTCTTGATCAGACTTGTTATTTGTTTAAAAGACACATGCTTCGTTCTATCTACAATCAGCATTTATTTGTCACAAAAGTAATTCATTAACAATAAACAAATATTTGCCTCAGTGTAGAATTAAATGTAGTTCTTTTTTATGTGCAGTCATTAGACAATATTTTCGTGGTCATCCGTGGTAAACGTCGGAAATAGCATAAGAAATTATGCTATTCCACGAAAGTTTTTTTGATATCTGACTAAAGAGAACACCACGAATCATCTTTCAGTGAATTATGCCACTAGTATGACCTACTGTGGCAGTGAATGAAACCTTTGGCGGCTGTGCTCCATTGTGGAGGCAGATGAATAGGAGAATTGAAAAAATATGAATCAAAGTGGGAAAGTTTACAATAATAAGATCTGTTAATGAGTTTTTATGAAAGTTTTGTGACACGTAACAGTCATTAACAAAACGATCATAATGAACATGAATATTTCTTTGATAGTCTCGTTTTGCCGCTACCGGACTTCATACGGTCGCACCTTGTACCTTCGGACGTTAAATCATCATTAAATTGTATTCAGGGTGGATTATTTATACGTCAGAGGCCGCCTCAGTCTTCGGGTGCCAACGACTGAACAATAATTAGAACACACTCATTGTGCTGATTAATAAAAATTAATTAACTGATTCAGTAGTACATAATAAGTTAGTTGTTTAAATTTGTCATATTTAAATAGATATACCCATAATTATTATGAAGCTGCTGTTCGGGTTTTTAAGACGCAATGAAAAGGTAAATAATGTAAACGAATGTAAATAATAATAAAGAATGACTTAACTGAACGAGCATTTACTGTATTTATTTTATTTAGATTAAATAGTATTTTGTAACACTATACTTATGCTTAATACAATTATTATCTTATTAACACACACTGAAATGTTCAAAAAACTTCTTTTACAAAAAATATGTTGTGTTTAAAAGTGTATTTTTAAAAACAAAGTGTATTTTTAGGCACAAAAATTAAGGGATGTAAAAAAATTCTAAATTTTTAGGTGATATTCAAAGGGCTGTAACTTGAAGAAAAATAGTCGCAGAGCAATTTAAAAAGAAGCAAATTCAAGCTCCAAGTTTCTTGTTTTCAGATTTTGAGTTCAAAAGTTGAGTTTTTTATAATCAGCAATTTTTGAGTAATCATAAGAAAATCATCAGAAAAAAAATATTTCCAAATCTTTACGTGTATTTCAAGATGTCCATGGACTTAAATAAATTTGTTGCAGTGATTTTATTATAAAGTTTTATTAGATAATTTTATCCTCTTTAATTTGAGCGATCTGAAGGCCTTGTACGATGATTTTTCGATGAGTTATCGTCGTTCAAAGCAAAAAAGGCAGTTTCGACTTTGGTGATTAATTACTCAGGAGTTTCTTTTATATTCCATCTTGCAGTGATTAACATTTTTTTTGTAAAAAATATGCATTATTGCTAAAAAAACATTTTAAACCTCAAAAAATGAATAAAAAATTAAAAATTCATCCTTAAATTGACTTTTAGCAAAAACAACTAATTCAGACATTCCGAACACAATGAAAAATTGTAGCGCTTTGAAGTTCTCAGGGCTTCTTTGAAGTTGAAAAGAAAATCAACATCATTAGTCTATCCATTATTTGTAGAGTTATGCCTAGTTAATCGAATATACGCAAATTTTTACCTCTTTTTCAATCAACATTCTGACACCGAATTTTTTTATCAATGACCAATAACAACGCCTTGTAAAGAATACTCTTAAGTTGTTAAAACGCTACCTGCTTGAATTTTCTGTACGATACATTTCCCGAGTAATTAATTGCCAAAATCAAAAGTACCTCACAAAAAATCGCATGATGTTAATTCAGGTGACCTAGCAGGCCACTCCACTACACCTCGGTTGGTAATCCACTGGCCAGGAAATTCTTGATCTAAAGACTCCCTTACGGCTCTTAAGTTATGACTTATGAGGTGGAGCTCTATCCTGCTGAAACCAGATTTTCGGTAGCTGACGTAACTTAATATACTCCAAATATTCAGAAAATGTCGTCCTTGAAAAGTTTGGATATCGTTCACCTGTTAAATTTTCTTCTTTAATAAAGGGGCCAAGGACTTGGTCTCCCAAGATTCCTGTCCATGCATTCAGGCTAAATCGAACTTGGGTTCTAACCGGTCTGTTTGTTTTGGGGTTTTCGACAGCCCAAATATGTTCGTTATTACGATTGAACATTCCAGAATTACTGAATTCGCTTTCATCTGACCATATTACATTATTCAAAAATCCATTACCGTCAACTGGGGTTACTTCGCCCACCGGGGTAACTTTACCTATTTTTGAAAAAAATGTTTGAGCACCAAACATTAATTACTTGAATGGTCGCTGGATGCGCAGCAAATAATCAGGTACTACTACTAGTTGTGATGTTGGCAAGAGTGGCTCTTAAGTTTCTCCATGTGGTGATAGTTTATCAGTGTGAAACTGTGAGCTGTATAAAAGGACTCCAGGACAGATAATTGGAGTACCTAAGCAACTTTTATCAGAGCAGCCAATAACGAAAGCTGGTATTTTTTTTTTAATTATTTCTATTTGTGTCGCATATAATAACGATTAGAGTAATATTATAGGGGAATTTTTATACCTTCATTTTCATCTGTTTGTTTTGATGGACAATGTTACCCCATGATCTGTAGGCAAATTGGAGTTATCTTGCCCACCTCTCGATGAGCTGAGTATGGACGAACTATGAAGATTTTTAAGTAGGTTACCGTAATGTTTTCAGCCACATAGTTTTCATTCGTAGTGCACACTGTATAGTTGGGTAGTATACCTTCCTCCCACCCTGTATCAGTATGCGGGGTGATTTTGGGGGGAGGTGCAAAATACAGCACACAGTACAAAGTTGTTAAACCTACCTAAATTTTGATACCTACCTAACTTTTTATATCAGAATAATGTCACGAAAATACAAACCGAAGTTGGGGTGCCGTCAATACAAGGATTATTTCTCAACAGGATCTTGAAGAAGCTATGAATGCTGTTGCCAACGGAGAGATGTCAATAAGGCAAGCTACATCAAAGTTCAACATCCCAAGAAAGACGATTGGCAATAAATTCCTAGGAAAGCACACAAAGTCTGTTGGTCACCCGACTGCACTTTCTCCAGCTGAAGGGTATAAAATTCTCCACCAATTTGTATGTGCTGACTGAGGGATGCGTTAGGTGTTTTGGAAGTGATACTAATCGTGAGAGATTACTTAATGAGATGTGGCCGGGGTGTTAGGAATTTTAAAGGCGGTAACCTGCCAGGAGAAGATTGGTACAGCTCGTTCATTCAACGCCACAGAGATGAATTAACAGTTAGAAAATGTCAAAATATATCTCGAGAACGAGCCACTTATTTCATGAAGTTTATTACTCCAGAGGTGGCAAAATAAATTTTGAATCGACTGTTCTCATATTCGTCTTGGCTTATTTTATCCGCTACAAAGGTAATATTGCCCAGAAGAGACTTTGAAGGCAGTTTTAAATAGAAAACCAAAGTTGCCTCTCTTGTAGACAAAGTTACCTCTCTGGTCCAGGTAACTTTGCCCACCAGGTTTTTGAATTTTTACAGAAAGAGAAAGCAACGAAAATATATTTTAAGATGATGAATCAATTCTACAAGCCCTTCCCCGATCCTAGAAAATTTTCCCCTTCTCCAACCGATAGAGAAGTACACGAATTTTTTACTTGAACTTTAAAAGAAGGTAAAATAATCATTATTTGTTTTATCCGGTAACCAATTACACCATTGAATTCTACGCTGATGATAGCCAGGCAACATTTTAATTACATTGTAAAAAATTAATAAATATTCATGTCTGCACATCACACCACCTTGTAAATCTAGTTTAATAGACAAAACTAACAGGACCGTATTCAGACGACCTGTTAATAATTAAGTACTGGTTTTAATGTAATAAAACGTAGCAAAACAGTTAATTGTGATATATCATTGATTTTATATAAGAAAACGCTCGCCGAAAATTATGTAAAAATTCCAGGTCCGTATTTAAAATTTTGAAGTTGGCGATGGTTCTGAGACGACAAAACGTCGTCAAATTAAATGGATGAAATAGATGTGTAGAGCATCGAAAAGTGTCTCGGATTTTTTATAAGTTCAATAATAACCGAGATATTCCGAAAAATTAAAAATGCGCATTTTTCTTCAATGTCTCAAAAACCAACAGGAGTATTTCGGATTTCTTTACACCATATTATTGAGCATTGCATTGCGCAACTTTGCCCCCATTTAACCGACTCCCTATCTCTTACGGTTTCGGAGATCCCAGTGGTGAGCTTCCAATTTGAATCAGCCCAGATAGTAAAGCATAATACAATCCAGGAAAATTGGTTTTCATAAAATTGTATGATTTATTTTAAGTTAGCATTAGCTGGAAAATTACAGTGTACAGATGTACTAATCTGAATATTTCCTAATTTTGAGGTTAGTACATCTGTATGATATAATAAATAAAACTAACATAATAACAAAACTCATATAATAATAATAACATATAATATAATATTGTGTCAAAGCTTATCACAATTATCACCACACTATATAACAAAATTATAAAATAATAACACACCAAAATGATAGATATTTTACCGTGCGTGAATATAAAAATATATAATTATTGAGATATTAATATCAAGTGTTTTATACACACACATACATAACATAACACTTCGATGTTTATTGGACGCGTTCCACGATAGGTTCGTTAGATTTTCCGTTAGCAATAGATACACCCCGCCCGTAGTTGTGGGTAATTATACTCACAAGTCAACAGATGGGTACTACATGCAGTTCTCATTACATTCGCATTACAGTGCGATTTGGTGTTATCTACACGCGACCGGCACGCGGCACTATCATATCCGCGGACGTTTCCAACAAATCCCTCACGAACTTCACACTACACCCCCTTATGCTTACAAAATGTATTTTGATATCATCGCTTTAGGTTTTAAAGTTGTGATTGAGAATTTATAGTATTAGATATGGATTCGGGGTCGGTTACTTTTCCAACGTTCCGGGGAACTCGCTCTGAATAACTTCCTGGACCACAAGCAGATGTGCAAAAAATATTCCGTATCAACTCTTCACACCGTATTGTCTCGCGAAAATCCACTATTCATGTATGTAACTTCTCGAGCTTAATTTGTACCAAGTGAAGGTGAATGGCGTCAAAATATCAATATTAGGCGTTAGCCTAATATTGATATTGTTTATATGCCTATGAATCACAGTTTGCATCTATACCCGGGTTGTGGAGACTATTCCTCGGTTCTTACTGGTGCTGGTCTCTTCCCACTGATGTCAGCATATGGATAATCGAGCTGTTCGCGATTTGAAGAGCTACACAATTGTACCCTGACTCTGATGACTACTCTAATTTTCTGATATGCAGAGATTCGCTTAGTATCTTAAAATTACTCTCAAATCCTTCAACAATGCCACATCCAATGATCCATTCAATTTTCTCTAACATCGCACATTTACATACACCATGTAAACAGGAACATTACATTTATTTATACAGTACTAGTGAAATTTGGTAACTGAATATTAAGGGTTGTAAACTTCCCTACTAGTGATGATAGATGACGTATGCGTCAAAGATGACGTCACAAGGTCATTGTGACCAATAATTTTAAATGGAACCCTATGGCAAGCGACACCTCTTTTAAAAGGTATCGAAAAAACGTATTCAATGATACTAATATTGTTTGTATTTATGGTAGTTTTGATGGATTAAATCAGTAATCAGTAAACTTGGATAATAATTTTAATTACAGATTCAAGAATCAGTACCTACTTATAGTAATTGTTCGAAGTGAGCTCCATCTACTTCCTGACAGTAAAACATCCTATTACGAAACTCTCCTCGTACTTTTTCAAATGTGTCCCTACATTCTGTAACAATACGTTGTTTTAAAACATCAATATTGTCAGGCTGAGTGGCGTAAACCTTCGATTTAAGACACCCCCACAGAAAGAAATCTAAAGGTGTGAGGTCCGGTGATCGAGGCGGCCATTCCATCTACCAGGATATTCTTCATCCAAATACCGTCTTACTGCACCGTAATAGTGTGGAGGAGCACCATCCTGTTGGAATGTTATTTCCAAAATGTCGAATTCATCTTGATTATCTTCCAAAATTTCAAGGATTAACGGTTCTATTGCATTTTGCAACATCTGCAGATACACCTCACCGGTTAAGTTGGTATTTAAAAAAACAGGCCCAACGATGTGGTTTCCCAGTATACCTGCCCAAACATTGACCTTCTCGGGATACTGAGTATGTGTTTCACGAAACATGTGAGGATTTGCGTCACTCCAATATCTCACGTTTTGTGTATTTACATTTCCATTTAGATAGAAAGTACTTTCGTCACTAAAACAAATTGTTTTGACATAGTCTGGCTGTTGGTTAATTTTAGTCTCCATATTTTCACAAAATTGCAGTCTTCGGTCTGGATCGTCGTCTGAGAGTTGATGAACCATTTTTAATTTGTATGGGTGAAATTTGTTTTTTTTTTCAACACCCTGTGCACTGTACTTTGACTGACTTCACAGGTTGATGCAACTTGAGTTGTTGAAGAAGTAGGATTTACTATTACTTCTGCCAGTATATCAATTTTTTTCTCATCAGAAATTTGTGGTCTGCCAGATCGTTTTGCATCATTAATACTACCCGTTGTTTTAAACTTACGAAGAAGCTCTCTTAAATAAGTCCTCGAAACTGGGCGATCGGGAAACCTTTCATTAAAAATGCGTTCTGCTGCATGAATATTTTCTCCAGTTTCACCAAGTATTAGGATCGCTGCTACTTTATCACCTAAAACACGTACCATTTCTCTTCTTGAAGCACTTAAACGTTCAGCTCACAACAGTTTAACAAATTATTGAATGTACAAATATTTTAAAATTACCACAAGGTACTAAAACAGTTAAACGTTCGACCAACAATACACAAATTATTAAATGTATAAAAACTTTGACAGTTAAAAAAAACATCAAATTGGGGAGACTTGCAAAAACGTCAGATTATTTACTATCCAACTATCCAGTGGCGGAGCTTGAATTTTAAATTTTATTATTAACTGATTTAATTCATCACAGCTTTGCGGTTTTTGAAAGCCAGTTGTCAAAACTGCCGTAAACAGACACAATATTAATATCATTGAATAGGTTTTTTCGATACCTTTTAAAAGAGGTGTCGCTTGCCATAGGGTTCCATTTAAAATTATTGGTCACAATGACCTTGTGACGTCATCTTTGACGCATACGTCATCTATCATCACTAGTAGGGAAGTTTACAACCCTTAATATTCAGTTACCAAATTTCACTAGTTTATGTATAATCGTTCCAAAGATAAGAAGGGGGGAGGGGACTTTTGAATAGCACTGTATATCAGAGCACATTGAAATTACAAGAAAGAACCTGCACGCTTAGCAGCAGAAACAATGGAGCCCACTAAGAGACACGTCATTCAAGATGATATTTGTAGAGCGTATTTTCTGAAATTATCTGTATGGAGTGGATAAATGGAGTGAAACACCTAGCAAACTGAGAGAAGTAATATATGAGGTAAAATAACACTGTCTTAGTTTTCCACAAAACTAAGTATATAGTCGCGTCGAGTGTAGTGTATAGTGTTTTGGTGTTTTGTGGCAAACTAAGTCAGTGTTATCTTCACACCAAAGGTTCCGACTTACTCCAGTATAATGAGGTCAAATACTGGAAACTGCCAATGTGTCTAAGTAGAAATCTTAGGCTACGGTCACACTGGATGCAAGTTTTGACGGAAATAGATCTGACAAATTCGTCAGAACAATCAACGTACGTAAACGCTAGGAGAGTGTTTATTTTGGCTGCGCCCACTTCCTCAGATCACACACGAACACATTAGAACTAGTTCACGGTTCAAACCATGTTGATTTTGTCGCATCAGTTCTGACGTTATGCCGAGATTGTTCTATCCCCGATTCCACTCTCTTTTTCCATGGACTCGAAAAATGAATTTGTAGTTTTCGAATTGCGATTTCGATTTTCGATTTTCTGTTAGCATTTGAAGAAAACTACTATAGAATCGCATCGAATGTTTGTCGAAGCTTACGGTGATCATCCTCTTGGTAAACCACAGTAGCAAATTTGAGTGGTTTAAAAAATTCAAAAGTGGAAATTTTTTACGTGAGAAACGAAGAACATGGAAGACCACCGAAGAAGTTTGAAGATAGCGAATTGCAAGCATTGTTGGATAAGAATGACGCTCAAACGCAAAAAGAACTCGCGGATCAATTCAATGTGACATGAGAAGCCGTCTCCATACGTTTAAAAGCCATGGGAAAGATCCAGAAAATGGAAAAATGAGTTTCATATGAACTGAATGAAAGACAGCAGGAAAACTGAAAAACCACTTACGAAATGGTCGCCAGGTACAAAAGAAAGTAATTTCTCCATCGAATTGTGACTGGCGATGAAAAGTGGATATATTTCGAGAATTCTAAGCGTAAAGATCATTCGTAACTCCAGGCGAACGATCGACATCGACTGCAACGCTAAATCGCTGTGGACGGAAAACAATGTTCTCTGTTTGGTGGGATCAGAAGGGTGTGATCTATTATAAGCTGCTAAAACCTGGCCAAACCATTAATACTTAACGCTACTGACAACAAATGATCCATTTGAATCAAGCTTTGTATTAAAAACGACCAGAATATCAAAAGAGGCAACATAAAGGGATTTTGCTTCATGAAAATGCGCCATCACACACAGCAAAACCGGCCAAGGAAACGATTGAGGCATTTAATTGGGAAATACATTCGCGTGCGGCTTACTCACCAGACTTGGTTCCGTCCAATTACTACTTGTTTGCATCGATGGGACACGCACTTGCTGAGCAGGGCTTCACTTCTTACGAAAATGTACGAAAATGTCTCGATAACTGGTTTGCCTCAAAAGAGCAAGAATTTTTTTGGCATGGAATCCACAAATTATCAGAGAGATGGGGAAAATGTATAGCCAGTAATGGGAAATACATCGAATACAATATTTTTTATCATTTTCATACAATAAAGGTGTATTTTCTACACAAAGAATTCCTGTTTCATATTTACATACCTGGTACACCCTATATGCTACATGCTCATACACGGAAAAATACTTCTTATTTTCATAACTCAGCAATAGGTATGTTTTTGGGAATTGTCTTCTTTTTGTTCTGATCCGACAAAGTCCTTGAAACCTTTCCCTAAGTTATTTTGAGTCTTCGCAATTATTAACACGCTGTCCAGTTAACGCCCGATTGATATGAATAAATGCAGATCATACGTGGGTGTGTATGGTGTTGTCGAGCTTTGGAACGGCAGAGAAAGGCAGTTTATCGACAAAAACCGCTAGATAAAATGAAAAAGTAATTTTCTTAGAAGAGAATTCATGGCAAGGTTTGTGCAATCGAATTCGCATTAGCATCAACTTGGCGCTTGCCGCCACATGACCGTTCCGTTCCGAACCCCCCCTCCCCCCGAGATCCCCGGACCCAAACTGGCTCACATGCTCCATCCTGCATAGACGTGCCAACCATAAGGGGTAGGAAGGAGTTAATTATTAATCGGTTCAGTTTAACAACGAAATAATGTCTTGCGAGGACTTAATTTCGTTTCGAAGAATTACGAGACGATTCAAGGTTTTTTGTACCCTAGATTCCTTCTAATACAATTATAATGTGCTTTTTAATTCACGGTGTACTTGTTTTGATGTAGTGTTTAACTTTGACATGTGTAGTTCAAATGTGAGACGATGTAGGTTGCAAGACGATTAAAAATGTTCCCGAAACCCCCCCATTAGGTACGCCATTGAATTCATTTGAACCTGAACACGGCTACAATCGTAAATCAAAGAAAATTAAATATTAAAAACGTTCAAAGTTTCCACGCGCTCTCTAAATTTAAAATGAATGTAAAGTAGATAATTCGAATTTGAGAAATTTGAGCCATTCTTTTTGCGAAGAAAAGAAATTTAATTTAATAGTGTCGACACATGTGCTTGTCGTTTCAAGATTTGAGCTCACGATTTTCATATTTTCCTCACCATCCTTGTCTGGACCTAGGGAACGGGGAGCGAGGCAAAGACAAGAAAAAATGCGTGCGCCCCGCGGATTAGATCATTCAAATGAGATGGATTACTTTCTTTGCTACTAAAATTACGGCCAAGATGGGATTGAAACGAAATCGAGTTAAACGAACATGTATCTCGGAGGGAGTCACGGCCTTAACGAACCTCCCTTGAATTTCAGATTTTTCGCTTTAAAATAATCATCCCGAGAACGGAATATCGTATCATTATATATGCTTTAAATTGAAAATTTAATAAGAATGTGATGCAAAATCTATAGTCTTTGTTAACAATCACTACAGGGGTTTTTAATTTAATTATTATAATGATTCTATTACATCGTGAAAGTGCAGTATAAAAATTCATACCAAGTATGAATATTTACTTTTCCGCACTCAACTGTACTAGCGGAAAAGTAACGTAATCGTGTAAAGAAAAGTGTAAAAAAATTTTTTTCATTTTTCGTTTTTCGGCCTAAAAGCAAAAAAAATGGTTTTTAAATAAATAGTTTTAAAACATTAAAACGGACTTTTGCGCACGTAGAACATCTCTATCTCGAAATTGAGTGGCCGAGCAAAAACAAACCAACACATAAATGCAGAATACTTATGTGTTTTATGCGACAGTTTTACTTTTTTCATTGGCGACTGCTTCAGTGCCGTATCAATACATTTGTGATCGAACGAAATTATTTTGTTTCTCATTCATTCGTATATGATACAGGCCGAATATATGTTTTTTTCGTTCAATGCAAGATCGGCAAATTTTTCTCAAATACTCCACCATCGTGCTTTCTCATGGCCTATGCACAGGGTGGGGTGTGTCCTATCCACCTCAAAATCAATAAATGTCGTATGGTAGACGTTCCTAATCAAAATCAGCCAAAACCCGATCGATCCGACACGATTATACGAGTTATCATATCAACAAAAAAAAATTCTCAAATAGTCCACCATCTTAAAACTGTTCATCGCTATTTTCCAAATAGAAAACTCTCTTATCTTGCCGATAGACGGAACAGTCTACCTGAGTCTAGCCATAAAACAAACCACGGTATGAGATAAGAGCCGTTTGGGATTTTTTATTTGGCAAATAGCGATTAAATAAACTATACACCTAAAATACCTACTCTTTCATTTTAAATGCGACATCCTATATTATTACATTCGTTAATTCACCTATTAATTTGTTTTCGACTTCTTCTAATATTCTTTATACGTATCTATATTTAATAGTTCTTAATATAAATTAATTTATTTGTTAAAATCGATTATAGTAGTACAATTTCCAATTTTCTAACAAAAGAGGTTATCAGAAAATGTTTTTAATAGATTAACCCATACAAGAACTATTTCTAAAAATCATGTTTTGCTCTATAGAATGACAATATCATTATCAGTTTCTAAAACAAATAATTATCGTTAACTCAATTTTCTGTATTTGCCATTTATTATTACTTTAATCAAGTTATCTGTCATTTAGCTTATAGGCCTCTCTTTTTAATAATTTTCATTGATCACAGAAAAAAATATAGAAATATTGTTTGGATAGTTCACATTTTCTCAAACTTACTACCCTCTTTTGCTTATCTATTAATAAACTTTATTGTTAATTAAATGTACAATTTTATGTCTTATTAATTTTATTAAGGAGTCATAATATCCCGCAATAGCTTTTATATTAAACTGACTATGTACCTATCTCTCACTGCACCACACATTTTTCAGACTTTAAAGTGGGCCGTGCGCGAATAAAACATTTGATATAGTACATATTGACAGTTCCCAATTTCTGTGTTTAGTATAACGACGCTTCATTTGGTTTCCGCATTTTATATTTCTAATTTGTTACTTAAATATTGTAGAAACAAATTCCAAAATTATTCAAACAGTGTTATTTCGAATTTATATTACACACACAAGAGAATTTAACAAGATCAAATATATCAGGTGCAACCCAAACGACGAAAAATGTAGACTTGCATTAAACTTCTTGAGATTTGGACAGGTAACGTACAAATAAATTAATTAGATAATGAAGTCAATGATGTAAGCGTTTTGATATATTTCACTATATAGTTCTTCAGCTGTTAATGTTTTTCTGTAGGTATTCTATTATGTTAATAATAATAATAAATAATTTAATAATTTCACAATACAACAGATACTACCCTCTATTTACTTTAATATATACATAATCGGGAATTGTATGGCATAATTGTTTTTGTTAGTTAAAAAATAGTATGTATTGCTCGTCAATCACAGGAAAAAGTGTGAGATTTCTCTATGTACATATGCGTAGATGAAAAAGTGAGGGCACCATTTGGCTGTTTACTTATTGTTAGACCAGGCTATTTACTGCGCACCTCATGGGCGGTCCGATAGAGACTTGTTCCTATTATTGACCAGCAGTATATGGAAATTGCACTGTAATTGTCGATTTTAACAAATAAATTTAAAGATTGTTATAGAAAATTCTATCGAAAGTTGACATTAAATTCAGAAATGTAATAATATACATGGTGTTCCATTTTAACAGTTATCCATTGCTAACTGAGGGTTTCAGAATTTAATGTGCACGTATATACTTATTTTATTCATTTTATATATACCTACTGTAATAATACAAAATATATCGGCAAAATTTTCATACTGTAAGATTTTACTTCACCAAATGAATTGAACACAACTGCTTTCGATGACATTTAAGATAAAAAACAGTGAACTGTAATAAAAACATTATATATTTGCGCTGAACATGGTCATAGAAACCGAAACATTACAATCAAAATTTTATTTCATTTGGACCGTCCGAGACCCCAACAAATATAAGGCATGTGATATATGAGAGATATACCACATGTATATGCAATGCCGTTAGTATAATATATATTTTCCTTATAGTAAATTGTAAAAATAGAGAAATATATAAAAATCAATATGAGTATTATAAAAAAAATCAAAAATGATACCTTGTCCGGTTATATGTATTACATCTATTATTTTATTCATAACATACGGTGACATTTAAGATAAAAAAATAATAATATATTCATAATATATCCACGCAATGAATATATGATCTATTTGATCTGAACAGGGTTCCGGAAACCGAAACTTTATTTCATTTTAATCGTCCTAAAAACCAATAAATAAAAGGCACGTGAGATATGAATTGTCAAATTTCTTTTTTAGTGTATTACTCCAAATATAAAGTATATTTATCTACTCGTAGTATATAAATCATGTTTTATTCTATAGAATAACAATATCATTATCACAGTTTTTTAAATAAATAAGTAAATAAAACAAACAAATATCCATAGCTTAGTTTTCTGTTTTTCATTCTAATAGAATTATCCATCATTTAGCTTTTAGCTTACATGCCCCTCTAACTATTTCTAATCGTCTTCAGTGTACAATCAAATTATCAGTCACATAATAACAATTAAGAAATATTGTTTAGATACATCACATTCTCATCGTACTTTCTTGTGTTATTATTACCTGTTACTTATTAATAAACTGTTATTAATTAAATGCATAGTTTTATGCCTCATCCATTTTGTCGAAGAGACAATACCCTGTAACAGTTTTCATGTGAAATTGATTGTGTATCTCTTGCTGCAAGACACATTTTTCAGACTTCAAAGTGGGCCGTGCGTGAATAAAACATTTGAATACGTTTGACAGTTCCCTATTTCTGTGTTTAGTACGACGACGCCACGCTTCATTTGGTTTCCGCGTTTTATATTTCCAATTTGTTACTTAAATATTGTAGAAATGAATTTCAAAATTATTCAAACAGTGTTATTTTGAATTTATATTACATACACAAGAGAATCTAACAAGATTAGAAGAATTTGTCGAGTTTACAACCAAAAATATCACATGGCAAGCCAGGCGAAGAAAATATTAGACCCTTCTATTGAACTTCTTGCTATTTGGACAGGTAACGTACAAATAAATTGGTTAGATCATGAAGTCAACGACGTATTTTTACCTATTAACGCTTTTTTGTACTGTATATATTAATAATAATAATAATTCATGATTTAATAATTTCACAATACAATAGATACTACCTTTTATTTACTTTAATACCTACATCATCAAAAATTGTATGGATCAACTGTTTTTGTTACTTAAAGAATAATATGTAGGTACATGAAAATTGCACTGTAATTGTCGATTTTAACAAATAAACTCAAATATCACAAGAAATAATAAAAACTGGTATAGGAAATTCTATCGAAAATTGACATTAAATTGGAAGAGGAATTTAGAAATGTAATAATACACAGGATGTTCCATTTTAATAGTTACCCATTGCCAATGGGTAACTGCTAAATGGGAGGGTTTCATAATTTAATATGCACAGCAACGTACCTACATATCTATATACTTATTTCATATTTTATTAATATTATATAATACACTGTAATATTACAAAATATAATTGTAATACCTTTATTCTCCAAACGTTTACAGTTACAAAATTCTACTTCACCAAATGAATTGGATCTAACTGCTTTCGATGACATTTAAGATAAAAAATAATGAACTTCAATCCATTGTACGAGGGGGGAGTGAAAAGTTTCCGGTCTGATGAGGAAAAATGTTTTTCTTATATTCTGTAATTTTATTTTTCAACATAATCTTCGTCAAGTCTAATACATTTTTCAAAACGATGCTATAATGCAGTGATACCATTCTTTTTAGAAGGATTTCTCGAGCCCTTCAAAAAACACATTTACAGCATTGATGACTTCCTCGTTGCTCACATATCTTTTACCTCCGGGCCATGTTTTGAGGGAAGGAAACAAATAATGTCGCCGAGGGCTAAATCTGGTGAATACGCTGGACGGGGGAACACTTCGAACTTCAATTCGTCGATTTTAGCCATTGCAATGACTCATGAATGAGCAGGTGCATTGTCATTCTGGAATAAGATCTCTTTCTTCGAAAAATGAGGTCATTTTTCCTTCATTTCGTCAATCAAACGATTTAAAAACTCTGTGTAGTATTCACCATTGATGGTCTTTTGGGGTGGGTTTACCTGCTCCAGCCCATTGTTTTGACTGTATTTCTTGTTTGATTTGAAATGGCGTCAAGACTTTCAAATAGATATATTTGATGACCACATTCTTCTCCAATGTTTCCATTTTTACGTAAATAATCGACCTGAAAATTATTATACAAGCCAGTCAGGGATAGTACTGTATAATACGGGTCAAAAATACCTGATGGGGCTATCTCTGGCTCAGGCCGGAAACTTTTCACCCCGCCCTCGTATATCTATGTAATAAATACACGATATATTTGCTCTGAACTCAGTTATTAAAACCGAAACATAAGAATCCATACTTTATTTCACTTGGATCGTCCGAAATCCCAAGAAATAAAAGACGTGTATATGTAACGCCGTTAGTAAAATATATTTTTCCTTATAGTAAATTGTAAAATTAAAAAAATATATAAAAATCAATAAGTGGTATACTAATAAATAAATATAAGTGAATTATAAAAATCAAAATACACAAAAGATGATTGGTTGTTAACACTTTATATAATATTATTTTGGATTATTATATTTTACTCTCTATTATAATTTTTTAATTCACTCTTTCTTTATTGCTGACTTCCTCTATTCCTCTTTTCCCTTACATGCATTTAATAGTTCTTTATATACTTATCTGAATTTCTTTTTATAAAATTCAACAAATCATGTTTTGTTCTATAGAATGACAATATTATTATAGTTTCTAAAACAAATAAATAAATAAAACAAATATCGATAGCGTAATTTCCTCTTTTTATTGTCATTTAATTTTAATCAAAGTATTCATCATTTAGCTTATAATATATGTCTCTTTAACTATTTCCAATCATCTCCAGTGTACTAATTGATCACACAATAACATTTCAAAAATATTGTTTAGATACATCACATTTTTCATCGTACTTCCTTGTT
Source organism: Rosalia funebris (assembly GCA_037954035.1). Lineage (NCBI taxonomy): Eukaryota > Metazoa > Arthropoda > Insecta > Coleoptera > Cerambycidae > Rosalia > Rosalia funebris. The sequence continues at coordinate 4,357,088 of JAZFAV010000036.1, read as the reverse complement.
TTGCTGTTACCTGTTCCTATTACAGACTGCAAGACACTTTAAAGTGGGCCGTGCACCGTGCACGCATAAAACATTTGAATCGTATTGACAGTTCCCTATTTCTGCGTTTAGTACAACGACGCTTCACTTACGTTTCGCCTGTTAAATTTACAATTTGTGACTTAAATATTGTAGAAATGAATTTCAAAATTATTCAAACTATTATTTATATCTCGTAAATATCCGTATTTCGAATTTATATTACATAATACATACATGGGGTAGGTATTAACACGATTGGAAGAATGTATCGAGTTTACTATCAAAGATATCACGTGCAACCAAGACAAAGAAAAAATTAGATTCTTGAATTAAACTTTTGAACAGGTAACGTGCAAAAAAATGGTTAGGTATATAATGACATTTTGCATTTTGCAAGCATTTTGTCTTACTTCGCTATATCGATTTTCGCGTATTAACGTTTTTCTCCATTCTGTTATATTTTTAGGGATAATATTTAATAATGCAATAAAACATACACTTAATTTATATTTTATTAATTCTGGAAGACTAATACTAATAATATACTTAATGCTATAGAATATTATTCCTATACTTACATATAAATATAACTTAACCTACGTTTACATTATTTTTTCTTTGTTCCAGGAAACGTTGTCAGATTGGGATTCTGCCTGCCTATTAGAAAGTCGTAATGGTGAGTCTAAATTATTTTAATTAAAAAAAATTAATACCAGTAATACAAATTTAGTTCTTTTTTCTTTAATGTTATTATCTAATGTATAATTATGTATGTATAACTTTATATAGGTATACATGTTGATAAAGTTTAACACCCTTGTGGGTATTATAATATCTATTATAATCTTCACTGCATGTGGAGGCATTTTCTTGACTGGAGGTGTTTGAATAATATCGAAGGAAATTTCTGTTATATTTTTATATACCTAGTTCATAAAATTTTTAAGGTACGTTTTTTAATAACGTTTTTTTTTTTAGAAAATTAATATTTTCAGTGTACATAAAAATGATAAGGTTGAAGAAATTTAAATGTATGTCAAACTAATTCATTTGTATTAAACACAATTAAGGATAATTAATTTACGTGTCCGTTTACATGTTTATCATTATGTATATGATAAAATTGTGAACTGATGAGTTGGACTCGTATTATTTGTTATAATTCTTTAACGACATTACGCTTGTTCGAAAATACTGTGAATTTATGTCGGGTGATTTAGCTGGCCACTATTATTTTCCTTACATTTATCATGCAGAAATGGTCAACGCCACAAACATGGGACTTATATTGTTTTGTATAGTGACTTACAATTAGTGAAAATACTTTTCAGTAAGCAATATTTAATTTCTATTTGTCAAAATTCTGTTCACGCGTTTGTTTTTCGAAGAACTGATTATTATTGTCTAACATAGATGTTTAGGGGCCAGATATCATAGGTGTCTTCACATCATCAACCTCAGGAATTATATTATTTTGACATCCACCACGTTCTCGAAGACTTTAAAGCAGGGGCGGCTGGTGTATAGGTGTTGCAGAGCTGCAGAACTGCCAAAAAAACATTTATTCGAAGAACAATTGGATTTGTGGGTGCAACAAAAAAAATGCGTTATTTTGTTTTCCTTGTTTACTTTTTGGCGGTGATAAAGCATGGCCGGAGGTAGGGGTGACAGATTTGGTGCACTTAACTGAAAAAATAAAAAAGCACGACAACTCCAAAAGCCATCTACATAATACAATGGAATTAGCTTTACTAGGAACAACTAATATTAAAGCGCAGCTAGATTCAGCTTATTGGATAAATGTGCAAAAGCATAATGATAATGTGACAAAAAAGAGATACGTTTTGTCAAAAATTATAAACTGCATAAAGTTTTGTGGGGCCTTTGAAATGGCGCTGCGATGACATGACGAAGCTGAAACCGCTCAAAACGCGGGGATATTTCGTGGTTTGATAAATTTTTCTGCTGAGCTTGATGTAACTTTAAGCGAGCATCTACAAAATGCTTCAGTATTTAAAGGAACCTCTAAAGAAATACAAAATGATCTTTTAGACTGTATATTAAAAGTACGTCATGAAGAAATAATTAAAGAAATTAACAAACCTTCATTTTTGGCAGTTATGGCAGACGAAACAACTGATGTATCTGCAAAAAATCAGTTAGTGGTAGTTTTAAGATATATTCTCGATGGTGAACCGATTGAACGTTTTTGGACATACCTGAAACCTACAAAATGTGACGCTGAAACTCTTTCGAAAAATATTTTAAGTGTTATAGACCCTCTAGTAGCAAATTCACCTTACAAGCCTTTTCTCTTAACCAAAGAATATGACGGCAAACATGAATGTTCTTCGAAAAGGTATTAAATTCCAAAAAATTTTCTCGTGAAAGTCTATATTTTTGTATAAACGGATTTTACATAAAAATTCTGAAGTATCAGGAAAACGCGTGACCTTGAAAATTTTCAAAATTTTCTCCTGCGGCGCAATTTTTTTGCGGCTCCTACGGCGCCAGTAGTTTGGATACGTTTGAAATTTGCACGCGGGCGGCCATACCCTAGGATCGGCCCTGTGCAGAACACCCGTTTCATTTCATCACGAGCCGCCACTGCTTTAAAGTAAAGAAGGTGTCATTTGTTATATCATTCAAATACTGAGGTAGTGGATTAACTAACTGTATGATGACTGAACTTTCAGATTCAGAAAACGTGACTAATTTTTGGAAGGTAGGATAAAAGAATAGTCGTATATTATTCTTTAATGTATAAAAGTATTGAATATGCAACTAAAAGAACAGACGACAAATAGTGTATTGGTTGCCTAAATATCGTTTATTTATTTTTATTTATCGTTACCTAGACAGCATATCGTCAAAATAATGCCAATTTTTCATTACAGTAATATTTATTTCTTCTCTTATTTTGAGCTTACTGACGTGTGTATTTCTTGTCAATTGTCTAACATCCTTTTCCTAACAGAAGGGAGGGGGGGGGGGACAATTAGCGTCATATTGACGGCTGGGTAAGGCGCAAGTGTTCTTGATTTGACCATTAATAAAAAGGAGACATTAGGCTCCATTATCCAAACTAATAATAAATCAGATATAGTTATGTTAAATCCGCGTTGTCCCTTTGTAGACATCCCTTCCGTACAAGGGCGTCCCTTACTTGCTGGCTCGGGACCAGCTGACGCTCGTATTATAACTCAAAAAACACGTCTAATATATGGGAGCACGAAATACGTCCACATATCTGTATTTTCATAAAATAAAAGTCCGCACATCAATTTACAGCGACAACCACTGCGGATGATATGTGGACTTTGATCGCCGACGAAATTGCACATATAAAAATCGGAGAGCCGCACATTTTAAGGACTTTTTTGCCGTCCTAACATCGCATAAATTCCGTCGATTTATCGCCACTAAACCGGAAATGAAATTATTAATTATATTGCATTTATTATAAGTATTACTTATATACTAACTAGTAATAATTTTACTTGTCATCTATTCGACTAAATCGTAAGCCTTATATCAAGACTACCGAATGCCGTTTGTATTATATTCATCCTTATTCTTGGAGTGTAGTCAAAAATTATAATTCGATTTCTTACTATTTTTTTTTTTTAATATCGCAACGATATCGTCCGTTAGATTAAATCCGCTATCCGATTCAACCCCATATAGATTTATCGTATGTTTGAATAACGAATTATGCCAAGTAAATAATGAATTACCTACCACTGAATGAATTTACAGCTTATTAAATGATCCATTGTTTTATTGCTGGAAATTTGATATTTCCAATTGGATATAGGTATATAGTAAAATTACAAATTACTAATTAGGCTATAACCATTTTATATTTTTGGAAAGCACAAGAAATTCATGCTTTGCCATCTGTCGGTGGCTAACATAACTATCAATAGCTGGGTAATAAATAACCTGTAATGTTGTGCGGATCCATTTTTTTCTTAAACAAATTGATCGCGATTATAATAATAAATAAATATAGAAAAAAGGTTAAGAAATAAAAATTAATTTTAAATAACTTAAAGTAATTTTGATTTACTTTAAATTGCTTTAAGTTGACGTGTAGTTTGTCCCGAGTTCAAGGAAGGCGCTACACAAGGGAACAAAATTTATCCTATCTAACTATAGATGGCAGGGTGATAAATATTCTAGAACAAATGAAAGCCGTAGGCATTTTGACAAGACACTTAAATATTGCCATATAAAAATAAAACATGGACCAAAACTAATTTCTATTGCCATGTACATGTTTGTCTCCGTATTCTTTTTTTAGCTTCAGCTTGCATTTAAATCGTGTAGCCAACAGGAATGTGACCTCTTCGGCATTGATCTAGTTATAATTATAGCTGACGGTGGTATAGGGGTAAGATAAAAATAAAACAACAATTTCGGATGAATGAAATGAATGTAAACAGTTTTATTTTCTGAAATCCATGACTGATGAAAATATTGTTATACTGCACAATAAATTTAGTAGTAAGGTGAATAACATACTATGACAAGTATGAAGTATTTAGCTCTGATCCATGAGGAAACAATCGCTGTGGGAATTCGACGAGTCCTTCTGAACTGATTCGAATATAGGTGCTAAGTCCAGGGAGTTCTTGATCTGGCTCACGAATTCGTTTAGGTGCGGGTTTTTATCTGAAATAAGAGACATTATAACAAAAAAACATCAAGAAATTTCTCGATAACTCATTCTAGTTCCAAACGTGAACTTCAAAGTTTATTTTAAATGATCAAGATAACTCATAATCCTTACCTGCATCGGGTATGCTCAAGAGGGCAGCTACTGCTCTCATAGCAGATCTCTTCAGTTCGTCTTGTTTCTCATATTCCTGTTTTACAGAGTTAGCTTTTACTTTCATGGTGAGTGTAGCTCTTAGAGGCTCAACCAGTTTATCCAACACTGAAAATAGCAATATAAAAATTCATATACACATGATTCAAAGTAGAACTTACTCTGAAAGACAGCACCAGGGCAGATCTGGGATAGCCTGGCTACCATTAGGTACGTTAGCATCTTGATGTCGTAGTGGTCTTTAAGACCTGTCTCTACGTGATTGATAAATTCGAATATATCAACTTTATCCAAACAAGAATCCAGTAATGTGTACATGCACTCATAAGCGGCCTTCCTTATATCAAGTCCGTCATCAACTGTATGTTTGAACGGTCCCATTTCCACTTCTCGAATCAAATCTCGCTGAAAATAAAACATATAATTGTAGAGCAATTTTCAATTACATTACTACCCAACACTAACCTTGATAATTGTCTCTCCATAAAGCTGTGGCAAAATAGTGTCTAGAAGGTCTCGTATTAGGGAAGGCTTATTGTGTGCTGCAGAATTGAAGGCCACCAAGGCAACTCTTCTCACATTAAGGTCAGGGTCTTGTAATGTGTTCAAAAATTCTCCGATGCATTGCCTCAGAAGTGGGTCGATCAATGCAGGCTGATCAGATATGGTAAACTTAACGGCTGTAACAACAGTCGTCCTCATCAATGGCGAAGGAGAATTCAACGATCTCTTCAATTTGGGCAGTAAATTAGCTGGGTCTATTAAAGTAAGTTTTCCTAAGCACTCTGCGACAACATTGCGTGTTCCTTCTTCGATACATTCACAGTGACGGTAAAGTTGTTGCCATATAGCAGGAACAAACGGTAGAAGCTGCTGTATGCCTTCAGCAGTATGTGATAAGCATGTAATTACCTGGAAAATAATAATAATTAAATTAGGTGTTTAAACGAATATAACAACTGAATACTTCTTTTAGGGAGTGCAATAATAAGTATTGTCTTTTCGGTTGGTCTTGGCTCTCCTTTAAAATGAAAGGTAAATATTGTTGTAGATTTCCAATACAAATACTGCCAAGAGCATAACTGGCCGCCGATTTGACCTCCTCTGACACAACAGAAAACGAGCTTAAGATAACTTGCTTCAAATTAGGGACCGATGTTAAATCGCTATAAAAAACTTCCCATAAAACCATGTTTACATTATATCAATATACTTACATTTCTCTTCCTATTTCGCCAACAACTAGAAGCGCAAAGATTTGTTGAGAATCTGTCTGGGCAGCTTGAATTTCATTAATAAATTGGGGTACTACAGGCAAAGCGTGAGAATGACAAGTGACTGTGATTGCAGCCACACATTTCGCTAACGAGTAGAACGCTTGTTTATGCAACGTAGCTGTTTGGCACGTAGCTAGATTTGATATTGGCATGAGGAGTAGTCTTAATAGGGAGTCATAATTCAATCCGGGTAGGTTGCATTTTACGAGAGATTTGAAAAAGTCCAACATCGATTGAAGTGCTGTGCCTGAAACAAATTATCTTATTATTTAAAACCACTGCATTTATTAATTATGTTACCTTGTAACAATGGTGATTTGACTAGTACTAGAACTTGGGGCATAATAGTATTGTTGATATCTTGTAGGGCTCTTGGATGGTGTAGTGCCACAGATTTAAGGATGATTAAAGTCCACTGGGCAATGTGAAGGTCAGACTCATCTAGCAGTGGTGGTACCTCAACAATAACTGGTTGTAGTAATTCAACATTTAGATCTTTGTGGTAATTTTTGATTAAGCAGTCGATTAATTGAAGAGTGCTCAGTTTCAGAGCCCGTTGGTTCTTTCTAAGGAAAAGCCCTAAAATCGGCATCGCTTCTGGTAAAATGGGCAAATTGATTCCTGGAATGTAAGAAAATCTTTCATCAGAAAAAGTGCAAACAAGCAGTTTGATGAAATTTCAAATACAACAATACTTGCCCAAGGGTGACCCAGCTATTTTCGTTAGGGCCTTAACTGTAGTCAGTCTAGTTATCTCATTTCTTAATCTATCCAAAAACAAGGGCAAGCAGTAAGGTAATTCAGACTTCAGATGGTCTCCTAGATTGCAAATAACTTGCCCCATTGTAGATATAGCTTTCTCTTTCACTTCTTGATCTATATCAGCTGTTCTAAGTCTGATTAGGGTACAACTGTATATGTCTTTGGTAAAGGGAGTAAAGTCGAATCCAGAGTTTATGTTTAACGGTCTAATAACTTTGACCAGTTCTTGTAACACATTTAATGCTTCCGCGGTAATTTTATAGAAGTTGTCACCAACTGCATTGATTACCGGTGGTAACAAGGTGCCGATGTGAGGGTGAAATACTTGTGGCTGATGACTGGTTAGTAAACAGAAGATGAACGACAGGGCATCTATTTTCATGTTACTGCTGGCATTTTTTTCACTCAAAGAGTAAAGTATTCCGGGGATTAAGTCACCGATGTGAGTGCTGAGTGCTCCCGGTAACACAGTGCAAACTTCTTTCAATAACTGGAAACAATCTTGTCTTGTTTTCATGCTCTTTTCACGCATCTGACCCTGCACTCCTTTCACAAGTAACTCGATTTGTTGTTGAAGTAACGTCATGGGAGTTTCTTCTTCATCATCCATGACCATGGCGTTGGGATCCATGTTTACATTAACGGTCGCTCTTGTCTGCTTTAGTAAGGCAATATACGCATGGAATATATCTGATTTTACATTTTCTTCTCGTTCTGTAAAATAAACTGAATGCTAGTATTAACGTATGAAATATGAATTTGGGAAAATACCTTTAAATCGGGCAATAAGGGCAGGGGAAAGAACTTTATAAAATTCTGGTAGAAGCTCGTGACGAGTTGATATTATTGCTTCAAGACATTTAGCTGCAGACCTGCGCACTTTCCAACTCATGTCATCATCATCACTGTACTCATCGTTCTCTTCCTCCTCTTCGTCTTCATCGTAACCATCTACCTGATCACTTGCACTTTCATCTTCATCATAATTATAGTTGGGATCATATGTCATGTATTTTAAACAAAGATCTGTTATCTACAAGAGTCAGTATTAAGTATAGTTTAAATATGTGATTAAATATAGCCTTTAAGAAAAAATAACCACTAACCGATGGTATATTCGGAGTGATTTCTTTAGGACAACGATTAATAAAACTTTCAAAAGCTTGCAGGCAAAACTCTCTTAATTCATCATCATCTACTTGGCTACACTGGAGAATTAGTGGTACAAATTTCTCAATGTGTTCTCCGAACTTATGTCCTGACTGTCGACTGGAATTTAATCAAATTAAAAATTTGTTACACCGTAACACATTGTCAGGAAAGTTGTAGGTACACTATGTATTATATGTACTTTTCTCAAATAAGAATCAATTAAAAAATAAAACTAGCAATCACTTACCACACAGCTGCAATGCACTGAACGTATGTCCTTATTTGCGAGTTATTTTTATCTGAACATAATCCGTCATATAGATGATCAATAAGTTTGGCGTAAAGTGTGTTATTACAGGACAGGACCAAATTACTGCAAGCACTAATAGTGCGCTTTCTAACGGCCTGCCTTTGTGAACATAATTGCGGTAAAAGAGCCGCCAAGATTGAAACGTGGAAGGTTTGAAGTACTGGGCCAAACCGCAATAACAAATCCGTAATAATATCAAGCGCTTCTAGTTGTACAGAAACATCTTCTTGCTGTAATGTAAACAAGTATATTGTGCATAAATACCCTATGTGTTTTTTGAATTAAAGCCAACAATATTACATGCCAAAAATTAAGACAACATACAAATCTAACCTCTCATTGATTTGTTATGCTGATTCATGCATATCAAGTGATGTCTTTGGTATTTCATATTATATTCCATGCACTTACCCTTTCTATAGCTGTGGTTAATCGTCCAGTGATTCGTTTGCAAATATTTCCTGATAGTCCCCCAGGAGCTTGTGGTAATTCAGCAATGACTGTCTTAAGGCCAATGCTAGATATATCTCTTAGCTGTTCTTTATCAGACACCATATTAGCACACAGAGATTCGACAATCGTTTCTACTTGGTACTCTTTTACTTTATTAACTAAAGGCCCCAAACTGTAAAGGATATGGTTATAGAAGGAAATGCTAGCACCAGAAGAACATTACCATTTAACTGCGAGGTTCTGAACTTCACCATTTTTATCCTCTAGAAGTTTAAGTAGCATTCGGACAACCTTTCTCTCGGAGTCATCATCAAGTTTTATACTGTCCTTTTGTAATTCGGTCATTAGATCATTTGTAGCCATAAATCGAAAATCTTTGTCTGAGGATGTCATCTAGGGAGAGGGGTTAAGTTCGTAAAGTTAGGGAAACAAAATTGTTTCGTTATCGTACTAACCTTCTCGAGCAAATTTGCAATTTGATAAGAAACACTCGCCATAGCCATGATTATAATTAAATAAAAGTACTTTCACAATTACTAGTAAAAATTAATCACAGAAATTATTATTAGGTGTAAATTTAAGAATGATTTAAATAAAAACTATGTACATTTCTTGACTTTTTTTAGGTTAATTAATAATAAAGAGTATCATTATATATTTACATAGCACGATATATACAATTTCAATTAAACTGTTTCTCTTTTTCGTTTTAATTATGTACAGAGAACAGCGTGACAAATATTTTTTGTAAATTCTTGTTCTTGTACAACATGCAAAAGGATACTAATTTAGTTTATTTCATATCATTGCCAACTGTTTTAAGACATGCGTTCGCATTTTTTGCCGGTTGTTTCTAAATTAAAAATGATATAATGACTTTTGCTTTCTATTTAAAGCGAATATGCACATTCAAGCAATAAAATGATTTCAACTATGCAAATTAGAAATAATATATTTTGAGTCTTCCCAAAATTTAGTAGAAAAGCAACACGGTGATGAAGAGCGCCAGATTTAAAAAGAAAATAGGAAGCCAAATCATAAATTTATATGAAACAAAAATAATATTTTTAAAAAAATATTCTCAAATTACTGTGAATAATAATATCTGTGGAAAAATTTTAACTAAATTATTGTTTAGATTGCTTTAAGATGAATTTAGATTTTCTTCACTGCGATTTAAGATAAAGTTAAGCAGAAGAGGAAGATGAAAGAAATCATTATCATATCATATCTAACTAAAACTCGCAACAGTGCAAAAATATATTGGCTTTGAATAATGAAATATACGTTTTTCTTTAAACCGTCTTTAGTTTTACACGTTTTTCGTGAAGTACTTATAAATTTTACAAACAATTTCTAAGCTTAATAGACAAAAGAAATAAAAAATGTTTAGGTTTAATGAACAAACTACCTTTAGGGATTTTAGCCGCATCTAAGTGTGGCGACATCTATGGTCGTATTTTATAGGATTTTAAAAGTTTTATCGATATGGAACAAGATAGCCACGGAATGTTAAATACGATGCTCAAAATTTGAAATGTTTAGGTTTCCTATCAAGTGCAAAATACATTGGGTAAGAATTTTAATTTCTTCTAGTTTTTAGGGTTTTGAGGTAAACATAATGGGTAAGTTATTTTACGTTTGTGGTTTTTTAATAATGTTAAGGAATAGTTTGGTTATATGGAGAATAGGAAGGGCCACTTAGTTAGGTTCTATTTAGAATAAAGGAATATATCATGGTTTGGTGAACATGGCTTTATTCTAAATACATGATCTGGACATTTTTCCTTTACTATTTCCTTAACCCGACTAATAGGCGACTCGAAGACATAATTTTATAATATGCCTGTTAACCAGCGAGTCTGCTTTTCGTCGTTAGATAGTATCCATTCCCTTTCCATGTAAGTTTTACAGTTGATATCCTCAGATTAAGATGACCGACCCTGGAGAATACTGTTTATATTATTATTTGTAGATTGTACTTAAAGTATGATGATTTAAGTTTGATAAATAGCTTACGAATATATCATGTATATGTATAACGCAAAAATATATCAATAGAAATATAAAATATATTAACAAACCTTGTAAACATAAAATTCAATTATAAATGAACGTTAATAAATATATTTACATTGGCCAAATAAGATGTGCTGTGAATAAGAAAAAAATATATCTATGTACTTACGTAGTATTTAAATTCATCGATATTGATTATAAATCTGGTTCCCCATGCTATAAAAATTGGTGAATATGGGTTGAGGTATTCATAGCTGATTCGTTCGTACTCAAGTCGGATACCATCATCAAAGTCAAATAGAGATGCAGAATACACTGATCGAACGCTATTAGCGTCATCATCGTCAAGGTTCATGTCGTTTACGTTGACATCCAAATTTTGAGGAATCTCTGCAGGATTCAAATCGTCTTGCATTTAGTTACACGACTTGTACAAGTATATGTATAAATATATTCCTCCAAAAAAATGGTAATTGCCAAACAAACTGTTTACTCACTCACTCGTAGGCTGATCAGAATTTGATCTAAAAATTAGTTATGTATTAATACTGTGATATATAAGTGTTGGTTAAGATATCTAACAAGACTCAATATTTATATAATAAAAAATAAATGTATGATGTATTGAATACAATAAATGTTTGGTGTATATAAAAATACTATTTCGTCTAAGATCCATACATTATCTACATCTATAATTACTGTAACATTTAATTTTGTTTTAACTTGTTTGCAATAATAGCGATATGATAAGCAAAATGGCGCCTTTGCGTTTAAGACGAGGAAAGACATTTATTTAAACTTGTATCCAATATAACAAGTTATAAAGTCAAATAATGGACTTACAAAATATGTTTGCAAGTCATTGTTGACCATTAATGTGAAGTTTTTGTAAAATATATACGAACATATGGATAAGCCAAAATGGCGGCCAACTCTAACCTCTATAATTACTAACGAATAACTTGTTTTTTTTTAGTTGGAAATACATAATTTTAATCCTGTAAGATTTCCTTATTCTTATACTTCTTATATGTAGGTATATAACAATGTGTTACTGTGTTGCTTTCTTTATTATGTGATACTGACAGTATACTGAAATTGGTATCACATAAACAGAAATTTTTGAATTTTACAATAAGTGATAATTAAGAATTGGATATCATCGGAAAGGGGAGAAAATAAGTATTATATTAAATACATTTTTCACTCACCCGAGCCTAAAATAGCAACAGAAATAATAAAATTTCTGAAGCGGCGGCAAAAAGTGGCTGCACGCCACCAACAATGCACAGAAAAGGAAGTTTAAAAAAAAATTAATACCAACCTTAGGGTGTGAAGAAAACGAGCAAAAAAAAATACAATTAAGTTAGGTTTTGAAATATGATTTTTTTCCAGTTGTATTTAATTAAACGTATATGGTTTTATACGTAAGCAAAATATTTTGAAAAAGGACAAAATTAATTTTATCAAAAAACAACCCATAACCCTACGAAAATGATTATTTCGATCAAGTAATATGTTACACACATATGGTTTAATAGGTATTATATTCTACCAGAAACTATTATGTGCTTATATGTCGACGAATAAACCGTTTTATTAACATTAATAATATTCACGCAACCTTATTAACTTGTAGCTTTGTATCAACATGGTGGCGCAAACACAAAATGGCGTTAAACGTCATTAAAGTTGTGACGGTTGTGACTATTATTTCTTAATTTTAAAATGATTTAACGTTAAAATATTAAATATAGGTAAAAATATAATTACCTGCATTAAGAGAATTGTTTTTATTTTGTTTTACTTTTATTATTTACTAACAATTTAAACAAAATAATCGTTTTTGATTTGTAAATTAAAATGACTGTAACCTGTTTTCAGAAAGTGAGTAGGTGTTTATAATCAAATAGTTTGATAAAAGAAAGGAATGATTTGTAGGGGGAATAAAATAATTGAAATATTTGTTGCTTTCGTATTAAATTTTAATTTAAGACCATCTTTATATCGTGTGATTGATTCACACAATATAAAGACCTATCTGATGACTTCTTAAGATGAAATTTTGTATTAAAGATATTTATAACTTTTAAATAATTGACATTGGAAATTTTGGTAACATTATAGAGAATAAAAATTGGAGATTATTTTTAAATTGTTTTTAACTCACCTGGACCTACAAAGGCAACAGAATTTTTTTTTAATTCTGGAGCCGCGGCAAAACGTTGTGACTATCACCAACGATGCACAGAAAAGGAAGGTTCGAGAAAAAACATTACCAACGTTAGAACGCAAAAAATATATTATTTTCAATTTAAAAATATGAACAAACATTTAAGAAATTTAAAACTTTGTTTTTATAACTATTAACTTATTTAGGAGCTTTATTTATTTATTTTTTGTATTGATATAAATGTATACTTATACCTTATTCAGGTGTTAAAAAACTATGATGTACCTACCTATTTATAAAAAAATTAAATGCTTGTATATATGTATGTATATATTAGTTATGGGTATGTTTTAAAAAATAGGATACGAGTTAAAAAACAATTTTTAATGTATTAATATGTGCATTGTGGGATTAGTTAGTTTAACGATTTAACTCCTTTAACAATTAATTAGTTTCTATCAAGATGGCGATAGGATAGCTAATAAAATGGCGTCATTATATAATAATTATTTAATAAGTTTAATACAATTTATATATTTCCTATTCCACTAGCATTAAAAAAGGAATATGATTGTCTGCATTAGGAAAATCATATTTTTTTTTAGTTTTTTTGCCACATTATCCTAGGATTTACATATCAACAATGGGTATTAGCCCATTGTTGATATGTAAATCAAAATGGCCGTTAAAAGACTAATGTTAACAATTATGTAAGAGACTGGAATATACAATTTTTAAAAATAATTGGAGGAAGGAAATGCATGGAATATTTGTTAATTTCTTTCCCGTAAGTTTGTATTAACTTAGATTGTCCGCGACATATAATAAGGACCTACATATTTTAGGTTTGCTTACGGTGACGTTTGTTTTATCGATGTTTTTATAAAATAACAAGGAGTTAAATAATGATATTAGTATTATTCGAGAGGGCGCGATTTAAATATTGTAATTAAATTAAATTCCGCTTACCTGAACCTACAAAGGCAATAGAATTTTTTAAAATTCTTGGAGCCGCGGCAAAACGTGGTATATACTACCAGCGATGCACAGAAGAGAAGGATTCGAGAAAAATAATTGCCAACCTTAGAATGAAACACTGATTTAATGAAAAATCTGATTCTTAAACGGAGTTTGAACATTAAAATTATAATTACCAATGCCTTATTTATTGACAAAAGTTATATTTAAACAACCATCGAAGGAGATGTGAAAATAATCGGTGTTAACATTAGAATGACAAAAAATCTTTTTAAAAGAACTTTGAATTCTTCTTTATTTCTTGATTTCTTATTTTTTATTACAAAAAAATAGTGATACAAAAATCGACCTCTTGCCCCTAAAACCCCAAGCCGCGGACAGAAAAGTTATACATAGAGGATAGACACCCATTGGGTGTGTTAAGCCTGTGGAGAGTTAGTTGCCAAACTCTTCCCATTGGTGGACGACTCGAAACCTAAACCTACAATGATATCCGCAATACAGGGCCTAGTCCACAGTCCCGAACCACAATTGTTCCAGGCTCCTCTACAGGAGAATATGATAGGTCACCCAACCATGTTACAGATCCTGGACAAATGTTATACCCATAGTTTTATTGTTATATATTGCTAGTTTTATTATGTACATATTATGTATTATCTTGTATTATCTTATTAAATTTTGTTGTGTTTAATTCAGTGCATGAATATACATATTTAAATGAACATATATGACAAATTGAATGTTTGGAAATAGGTCCAAAACTTAAAATGCTACCTATTCCATTCACTTTACTAATAAGTCCTTTAAAATCTATATTTGATTTCCCTGTCACCTACATAAATAAGTTATTAGTTAATAGGTCACTAATAACCTATTTATTTTTCAAGCAGTTGGCACAGATAGTAATTATTTGCACAGTTTGGAAAAATATATAAAACAAATTGATATTTTGGGCAAGGGTAAATAAATATAGTAAATCAATTGTAATTTGGAAAGTGAAGGAATATGTGTGGATGCATTTTCATCCACACATATGCATAATGTAATTATTTATTAAATTGGCAAGAAATAATGAGAAAAGGAGAAATTAATTATTTATCTGGCAAATTATGCTGACAGTTGCGTCTCGCATATCAAATTGTATAACTATAGACTTTATTTGTTGGAAACGCTCAATAAAATTCTGCCTGTAACCATGTTCCCTAGTATGTAAAAATTGGCTGTGGGGGTTCGGGAATGTCAGGATGCTGTCTGTGAAATTCTCGAATACGTTTAGTCGATTTGAGAACTTCATTACAATCATTACTCCATTTACCTTTGGATAAGATGTAATGCATGAAATTTACAGGTAACGTGCAACAAGTTGCCACGCTCTTCGTTAAGTCAACAGCCCATAGATCGCATTGTTCTTGCACTATCAGTCATAGACATTAACAGTTAGTGTCTTGAATGTTCAAATTTTTCTAATGTATTTAGCACCACCCTCGTACTTTCTTTGCCAGTACATTTTTGTAATCGTTTATTAGCCAGTAAGAATGAATATGACAGTTTCCAGTGTATGTACTATAACATTAACATAATTTTTTTTTAGAATAAGTCGTCTCATCTACACATAACCAGTTGTTTATTCTGTAATTCAGATTTAATTGTGTTTTAAAAATAATTTATAATCATTTACTGATTTAGTCAGTGCTATTTATTTTTATCGAAGTATATATTTTAATTATTGATTTGTGTATGTTTAGCAAATGAATTATTATTGTTTATATTTTATTAAGAATATGTAAGTATGAGAGCACAGAATTACTTTTTAAGTTATTATGTGTCAATGTTTGAGAAATTTCAAATTTGGTTTTTAGGTAATTTAAAGTATCACTATAGCTCTAAAAGTAGCTACTCATTAATAAGCTTTTTTCAATCGTAATAATTAAGGGCGTTTCTATCTAATAGGTCCCTTGAAACACTTACGTATTTTTCATGTTTTGGCGCATTAATCTTGTGGGCCTTCGAATGCTCTCTATCGGATGAAAACATATATTTTATGGCATTCCAATAGCTTAAGGAATTTATAAATATTAAATGTATAATCCGGCAAATTAAGTTTCACATTGTGCTGTCTGACAGTATACCTTATCTTATCAATAATATTTATTTAATGTTTGATTCTCTGAAAATCCATTTTTTTAGGTATGGAAGCAAATTTTGGTAGGTATTTGTATTGTATGTTGTTTAAGTGGTGAATAAGTTATTGTATCTCCTTTTTTGGAAGTTGTTACTTCTTCGTTTGAAGTACATATGAAAATAATTTTAAACATATACCAGTCACTGAGGCCTGTGCCCATCACCGGACTGGCGATTGAACCAGAACCTAAAAATACTGATGACTTTCGCTGAATACTTTGTTTCTTGGGTTACTATTATTATAGTCCAAAGACAATCTATATGATTATCATCATAACCATAGGAAGTCAGTAAGGGATATATTTATCTGTATATGTCCTCCAAATATATAGTTTCCATAGTAAAAACTGTAATATTGTGATGTAGATTGATTTACTTAGTAAATCATTAAGTAGAATAATTTACCGTTAACTTTCGGGAACGATGCTCAATTATATATTACACTAACTTTCTCTTTTAAATTTTATAAAATTTATTTGAGTTAAGGCTATAAATTATATTGTGAAAGTAATTGACAAATGAGACCGTGTACAATTACTCGACTTTCTTCTATCATCCTGCCTTCACCACTACCTATATAAAGAACAAACAATTTAATAAATGTGATGTGTTTTAATACATATAAACATAAATCATATCTTACATTGATCAAATTTTACAATACTACATGAAATTTACAATTAAACTTATTTCAAAGCACCTATGTGGGATAAAAAAAAATGGAAATTCTTTGAGTGTATCAACTTTTCTTGGGTTTGACTTTTTGTGGTTTGTTTGCTTCCTGGAAAACAACTCTTAAAATGTATATTGTAACTCAGTAAATTAATTTAACGTACGGAAGACTGCATCGCATGGCCACTGCTTTCATTCCTCACCAATGGTCTCTGCGTTGAGCTAGTTTCAGCTCTCCTTTCCACACTAGAAGTTACAGTAATAAGTATCTATCAACTGTTAACGATAAATAATAACGAACCTGTTACTACGCGAAGATGAACCTGCCTTTTTGAAGATGCCAGTTATTCGTTCCTTTAAATCCTTCTTACTGCCTCTGTTATCTTCAAGGTCTGAATTAGAATTGGGCTAAAACATATTACCATTAAATAACAAAAATTACTTTTATTACTTAATAATTACTTTGGAGGTAAGTGCTCGTGTTGGTGAAAACGTCCCAGGGTCTTGATCATCTATGCTCCTAGATTTTGTCAATTTCTTAAGTTTCCCCATTAAGCCCTTTTTCTTCTTTTTATCCCCAAGTTCACTCTGGGTCGAACCCCCAGACAGTCTGCTATCTAAACTGGTGTCTCTTTTTGTACGGCTACTTTCTATGTCCGAGTGGAGCTCTAACGAGGTCAAACTGGACATACTGTCGTCATTGGTCCATATTTTCTGTTCGGATTGTGTCGTATGCTCCAATGATAGACTTTTCCTTTTTAAACTGCTGTGGGATGTTACAGAACCTTTCCTTAAGTATGGCGTGCTATATCTTGAACCTGATGTATTTTCATTTTCAGTTGAAGTGGCACGCCTCATTCCTCCCATCGACCTTCGTATTCTCTCTCGTTCGTATTCATCTTCTGACACCCTTTGAAGCCTACGTAAATCTTCAGTGGTATGAACTAATCTTTGCATTATATATTGGATATGTTGTTGTTTTTCTTCTGGTGCCAGTGAGCTTTCTCTTCTATCCAAGGCTGGAGAAGATTCCCTTGACCTTGATTTAGTTCGTCTTGGAGGTGTTGGAGTGTATGGAGCTTCATTGTCTTTCGAGAAGAATAATTCAGGTGCCAATTGCTTTAGAGTGTCTACTTGCTCGACTAGAGCATTAATTTTTCTGTCATCCTCTTGATCTAAACGTTTCTTTCCGTTCATAGCCGATCTATAGTCTTCCCTTTCTTTTTCGTATCTTTCCTTTTCTCTCCTAAGCTTTTCGTTTGTTGTCCGCAATTTAGCATGAGCATCTCGCAGTTCTAGTAAGTCACACTGCAATTCTGTTATTTTTCTTTTATTTTCTTCCTGTTCTTCTTCGGAGGTCTTTTTAAATTGGTCTTGCTTTCGCTTGGCCTCCAAACGTTCTTTGTCTCTTTCTCTTTCCACTTCGAATAAGGTCTGCCGCAGGTCTCTCGCTAATGTGGCTGTTTCTTGGAGCAGTCGTTGTTGTTCCTCTCGTTCCTTTTGCCAAGCTAACTCCATTTTAGTCCTTAAGCCTACTATCTTTGTTCTTCCACTGTTGAGAACTTTTTCTTCTTCTAATTCGTTGACTCTCGAATGTAGCTCGGAGAGCTTGACTTCGTATGTGGAACGTTCTGACACAAGTTCCGTTTTCAGTCTAGAACATTCTAATCTGGCCTCTGAAAGTTCGTCTTCCATACAACTTATTTGTTGCTCTAAGGTTGCTATTTTACTCTTCGCCTCTTCCATCTGAAAATATATAATCAATATAACACTATTTTCTTAGGATTGAGTTTTCAGGGAAAATAACACCCTACGGGTAATAAGCTTACCTCATCATAATTAATATTTAAGGAACCCTTTCGGGAGGTTTTTGGAGATTGCTTTAAATCTCCTATTGTCTTTTGGGCAGATTCCAACATATGTTTGTAAGTGTCTTTTTCTCTCTTAAATCTAACTACTTGATTCTGTAAGGATTGCAGTTCACCATTTACCACATTCATTTGGCTTTCATATCTCATTTTTAATTCTGCCAGGTCTGATTTCTTTGCTCGTTCCGTGTTATTTAGCCTGAAAATTGAGTTTGAACATTTTTATGAATTGAAAATAAAAAAAACACCATACCTGACGGTTAACCGTTTAATTTCCTTCTCCATTGCACTACTGTCTGCACTAATATTTCTCTGTATTTTGTTAACTTTCTCATAATCATCTAGCTTTTTCTTTAATTCATCATTTTCTCGTCTCATGAAATCCATTTGGTCATTAATGGAATCATACTCCTTTTTTATTTGATCATAGTCAGACTGTTTTTCCTCGAATAAGGCTTTTAGTCTTTGCTTCTCAATGTCATTTCCATTATAATTTGCCTTAGAGAGCTCCTTTATTCTTTGTTCCATTTCTAATTTTTCTTTTATCCATATATCTTGTTTCGTGTTGTACGTATCCCGCAGCGTCTTGAGTTCACTTTCTAACTGATCGATTTCTCTCTTCAGATTTTTTAATTGACTGCAGATTAATGAAAACAAAACACTAGAAAAGTCTTGAGGTGAATGAATGATTTTGATGCTTACCTTTCTAATGTTTCCTTTTCCATTACCAATTTAGCTTTTGTGACAACATGCTCTTCTTCTAGTATTTCATATTTGGCAGTCAAATCATCATATTTTTGTCTTTCTCTAGTTATGGTGGCTTCTAATTCTGAAACATGGACAGTTTAAATTCAATTCCACGAAGCTGAATCAGACTTACTCTCAATAGTTTCTTGGAAATGCTTTATTTCAAGTTCCTTCTTAATTCCACCTCCTGCGCTTAATTCAAGCTTTTTGATTTTCGCTTTTAGTGCAGCTAACTCCATTTCCCTGTTTCTTTGCTCCTTCTCATTGTTGGTTTTAAATACTTCAAGTTTCTTTCTCTCATTCTAAAAGCATATGTATACATATTTTGAAAAGGAAGCTACTTCTATGAAGATAAAAAGTCACCTGCAAATCTATTTCTAGCTCTTTGTTCCTCTTTTCATGTTCCAATTTAATGTTTTTATTGTCCTGTTCGGTCCTTTTTAACTTATCTTGCAGTTCCTTTTGTGTTTTATTGGCAATTTCTAATTTTGATTCCAGCTCTGAGATTTCAACTCTACCTTTACTCAACTCGTCCTTTAGTTTGCCGATTTCTCTATTCGCTACTTCTCCAACTTTAAGGTTTGTTTTTGAAACAATCTCACGTTCTTTTGCCAAACTGTCCTCCTAAAATATCGTATACCTATTTTTATTTTTAACCTACTTTTAAAATTTTATACCTACCAATTGTTTTACAAAATTATTCTTTTGCTCAATAGTGTTTTCAAGGCCCTTTATTTTTGTATTTAAGTTATCTATTTTTTGGTTTAATTTCTTCCTATCCTCTTCCCACCTCGCTTGGTCACTTTCCAGGGCCCTTATTTTTTGTTTTTCTTTATCAATCTAAAATTGTATATAATGAATTTGAGTAAAAAACATATTTCTTTCTTACCTTCATGTCAAAATCTTTATTTTGTTCCCGTAACTTTTTATCAGTCTCGCTATATCTATTTTCAAACTTGGTTAATTGTGTTTCCAAGTCTAAGATTTTTTTGTCCTTTTGAGCATTCTGAAATTGATAGGAGTAATTGTTTGTTTAATATATTTAAAATTATTCCTACAAACCTTGATAGCAAATGTTTCCTCTAGTTCTGATTTCTGCTGTTGATTTTCTTTTTCTTTTGTTTCCAATGATAATTTTAAGGACTCATTTTTCTGTTTTAATAGCGTAATTTCATCCTGTGTAGATACAGCAGTGGCTTCTAAAATGACAAAGAATAGTAATGATATTATGTAATATATGTATACTATAGTGACGTCTTACTTAAATTAGCCTTTAATTTCTTGATTTCTTCATTCATACCCTTCCTTTCTTCATTTAACTTTAGTTGTTCCTTGTTTAGTTTATCCATTTTCTCTTGCAGTTTCCTATTTTCTTCATTTGCCATATCCAAGTTCTCTTTTGTTTTTTTAAGTGTCTTACTTAAGTCCTCATTAACTTTGGTTTCCTTATTATTCTTTGACTTTTCATCTTCCAGTTCTTTTTTAACTGAATCATATTTTTTATTTAAAAGTTCCAGGTCTTTCATAGCGTTTTCGAATTCTGTTGCTAACTTCATTTTGCGAACTTCTTCCTCCAGTTTTATTTTCTCATTTTGACTAGATTTTATTGCTACTAACATTTCACCTATTTCCTTTTCTAGATCACTCACCATTGTTTTCAGTTGATCCCTGGACGTTAGAGAAGTTACTTTCTTCGGAGATCTTTGACTAAACTTCCGATAGTCACCCTGTAACAGACAAAAAAATTTGTATGTGTGTGCATTTCTAGTCATGTAACAAGTACCGTCAATTGAACTGCTCTCAAGCCAGAATTGAGAGCTTCTTCGAGCTCTGTGATTTTTTGGTCTCTTTCAGCTAGTTCAACCTCTAGAGTGGCTATTTGATCGATGTACTTATCTAAGTTCTTCTCAGTTTTTAAGTTTTTAGTGACCCTCAACAAACCAAGTCTTTTGTTTTCAGCAGTGAGTTTTTCATTTTCTGTTTCTAGGGTTTGTACTTTGTTTCTAAGTACGGCAGCTTCTTGCTCAATCACCTGCAGTTGCCTCTTGAGGTCCAAAGTTTGTTGGTCCAAATCTAAAGATCTAAAATATTTAGGTAAGTGATGGAAGGCAATTCATTATTATTTTCTTGTGCTTACTTGCTTTTTTGCATACCCTTTGATCTCTTCTGCACAAGACTAAGTTCTGCATGGAGGCGTTCACAATCTCTCTCTTTCTCTATAAGCTTCTTTCTAAGGTCGTTGGTTTCATCTTCTAGTACCTGAAAATATACTTGTCATACACTATTTGTAAAATTAGATTAAGAGAACCTTTAATTTCTGATTTGAGATGGAATTTCCGTTATCACTTCCTAGCAAAGATCTCCTGGTAGTGTTCTTAGTAGACAATTTTTCCTGCAACTCCTTGTTCTTCGCTTTCACTCTGTGAACATCTGCTTCGAGTTCCTCAACTTTTTTTCGAAGTACCGAAGCCTCCTGTTCGCTTAACTCTAGCAAAAGTTTAACTTCTGCGGGATCATCTTCGTCTGAAACTTCGCCCTTTTCTTTGGGCTCGGGTGTTAGTCTCTGATTGGTTGGACTCAACTTTCGACCTATGAATAACATTTCTGTTATAGAAAATACCTTACGTTTAATGTAACTAAATTTTCACCAAATTTAAGCAAGAAATTTAGAAGTGTAAAATAACTTGCAACTGTAGAAAATGGCTGGAGATATTAAGTGTTAGTATAGGTCAGTCATTTTAATTGTGAGTATAGAAAGTGCGAAACGGTAAATGCGTTGAGCTCTGATATTAAGGCTAGAACTGGGCAGGGGTGCCATATAGCATATATTGTTCAAATTATATTTATTTTGTAAGATTTTTTAAACTTCCATTTACATCCATGATTATTTATTAATATTTTTGTATAAACGTATCTGGAGGAATCATCTATGCTGTCTAGTTGTAATTCTAGGAGCCTCAGATGACTAATTAGCATCTAGACAATTTTATTAATTTGGTAGAATATTTATAAATTTAAAACAATCCAGTACATAAAATATATCATAAACTGCTCTTGTGCTGTAAACTGTGGTAATACCATCATCTTATAGGCAATTTAGAAAAATATGATTTAACTGCATTTTTTTTTTAAATGGCAGGTCTAGACACAATTAATTAATTCAGTAAAAAAAATACAAAATTTAACTTATCATGTCACATTGTTTTTGTTCAATTATACGAGTGAATTGTCTCCTTGCTTCGATATACTCACAGAAAATTGTTATACATTTTATTGATTAATGATTGTTATATATTTTTACAGTGAATAAATAAGGTACCTACGTGTATACAATATAGAAATATGTAAAAAAAAATGTAAGAAAACAGTTTGTACATTATCTGAATTACATTAAAACATACAAAATAGCTAGCATGTACATAGTTATCTTTTGATTGGGAGAATTTATAATGAGACATTTAGACCACAGAGGAAAATAGAAAATTTTTGAAATCAGTCTTCTAAAACAGAAGCTCTGAAAAGACCTTTACGAGATATACTTGAACAGATTTCAATGTTAAGACATTTGCCTTGCACTTGGGTTAAAAGAATGACTGACCTAAGGAATAATGCACACTTAAGCTGTTATTACTACCGTATTCATCAAAAGAGTTAGACACATTCATATTTTACAGATATCTACATGTGGTTGGATCGAACGTTTTAGATGGTTAGTGGGGAGTCCAGATATGTCAGGAAATAATAAAGCACTGCCTACAATACATGAATCAACCGTTATAACCACATATATAACGCCTGTTTCTGATTTATGTGATGTTAAAGTTGTGCCATTAGAAAGCCACATTTTGGGTAATAAACATACTTCTGGCCCTGGTAGCCATTTTCTTCAGCTGCAAAACCAAAGACTCATTATCATCTTCGATCCTTGACACTTTCTTGCGTAAAGTCTGTGCCTGAAAATTTAAAAAAATCATTACCCATTACTGACAGAAGTGTTGACATCGGTGAAAAAACTCTTGCTGGTAGATACATATTTGATATTGGCAAATTTCTAAATTGTAGAGAAGACAATAATTTATTTCGATGTTTCCTCGATTCTGCTTCTTCATTTTCTCTACCAGAATCTTTAGTTTCTGTATTATCAGGTTTTGAATCCGTCGT
Organism: Rosalia funebris; assembly: GCA_037954035.1. NCBI lineage: Eukaryota > Metazoa > Arthropoda > Insecta > Coleoptera > Cerambycidae > Rosalia > Rosalia funebris. The sequence goes on along the minus strand of JAZFAV010000036.1, from coordinate 4,333,474 downwards.
TTGTGTAGAAATTGAGACATTGTTGCACAGAGTTTGAGTGAATTTATTTGAAGCAGGCGGTTTTCCAGATTGTGGGTTGTGTCTCTAAGAATTACAAAATTTTCAGCTGATTAAAAATATTTAAATTGCTAGAAGTTTAATACTTGTTTTATTTTCCTTTCTCTTGAACATCGAAAAACATCTCAAATACAGGAAGAGAAAAAAATAACTAAAGACTGTTTACAAAAACTGTTGTTTACCTCCTCTTCAGCAAATTTCAATTGTTCCCTAAGGTCAGCCTCCCTTTCTAGCGAGTCTTGAAGGTCTCTTAATAGTTGGGCAGGGTCATCTTGGGAGCCTCCCCTTGTAAGGGATTCACGAGAAACTTTTTTCTTAAACGCAAATAAGGGCTCTGTTTAAAAAATAACTTGGTAAATTTTATTGACTTACTGCATCTCCAGATGTATTCTTTCCAATGTTACCAAGTAGGGGCGCTTTTTTTTTAATGCCAGGGGTTTTGGAGTCTTCAGCTTTATTCAATTTTTGAGTGGCTTCATCTAGTTCCTTTTGTAGTCTGAGAGACACTTCATTAGCTACTTTAACTTCTTGTTCTAGCTGCTTTATTCTTTCCATTTGATTTAAAGTTGTTCCACTTCCTGAAATCTATGATAACAAGTTTAAAATAGTGTTTGTACTAATTTAAATAGACTTACATCTTTAATTTTCTTTTCCAGTTCAGCCTTTTCAAATTCCAGTTGTGTGGCCTTCCTTTCTGTTTTCCTCAGCTTAAATGATAGTATTCGACAATTTTTCGTTGTTTGGTCTAAATCTTTTTTCAAAGATGTATACTCCACAGCTTGGTCTTCCCTGAAATTAAAAAGATAACGTATGCTGTGTGGTGTAACATCTCAGGCATACCTAAAATTATCTTGTAATTCGTCCATTTGCTCTTCCATATCTCGCAGTTCTTTTTTTATGTCCTCATTCTCATCCATCAGTTCCTCACACAAAGTTTCAGCAGCTAAAAGTTTAGATCTCAATTCATCTGCCACCTTCTGCGCCTGTTGTGCAGTAGGTCTTAATTCTATGTCGGCTTCTAATTCTTTTACTCGAAGGGACAAGCTCCTCTTTTCATCTTTATAATCCTCTAATTGTTGCTTCAGTTCATTACACTTTTGTTGCAGTTTCAGCACTTCAGTAGCTGTGGTTTTACTGGTCGTAGTCTCCATAGCAGCTAATCTTCTAAGTAAAATATCACTCTTCTCTCTTTCTAGTCTGTCACATTTTGCTTTAGTTGCATCCAATTCATTCCTCAGGCTTTCCAACTGGTCCCTCATTTCACTATCCGCCTCACCCACCAGTGTAGTGTCCGTCGTCTCTGTACCAGCCAAACTGACGTTATCATCGTTGTCCGAGCTGTCTTGAGAATTTTCTTTTTCTGGTTTCGCCTTTACCTATCATGAGGGTCAAATGAATTTTGGGAAAACTACGAGTCTCACCTTACGAATTCATAAGTAACAAAAATAATTTTTTCATTTTACCTGTTATAATTTTGTCCAGTTTTTGAAACGTGTTATCTGCAGGAATTACTTAAAAAAAACTGTAATTGCCAACTATTGGTATATTGACATATCCACATTTTAAAGCTAGTTAGAGGTTCCAGCCCAGAGGTTTACTGGTGTTGGTCTGTGTTCCAGCCTACTGTTGCTTATTTCAAATTATTTAAGGTTAGCTGTTGGTTTTGACGTCTGTCAAATTTGCGATTTGTTTTTTTTTTTTTAGACATTTAAAGATTTTAATTGAGTCAATTTAAAACTAGTATTGTCATATAAATTCATTGAATTCAGAATAGTGAACGCGGTGAATACAAATGGCTAAACAATGATATTAAATATCACCATACCTATTACGAAGTTATATTCGAAGTCGAATTATTATGTATGTAGAATATTACGCCAAAATAAAATTTATGTATACAGATATATGTATTTATTAACCGTTATGAGTTATAGAAATGTTGTTTTACAAATTTTAGGTGATAAAAGAACAGGGTCGTCTTAAGCCCTATTATCAGTTGAATGTGATGGAGAAAAATGAAATATATTTTTTGTTTATTGTTTATAACGTTGTTAAATATTTGTATCCATATAATCATTTATTTAAAATCAATTTACATTAATTTGGTCAAGTGACTGTGCTTAACTTATCTTCTTCAATTCGTAAGATGAGAAAAAAAAAATTAGTACGTTAATATCTCTTAACAAGACAAATTGTTACGGGAATGAGCAGCCCAATTAAGACATTTAAAGCATGCGTGATCATGAGCGTCGTTGCAGAATTTTTGGGGGGCCAAAGAATGCGATATTCTCTTGGAAAATAGTGACCCTTTCATACATTGGACGATTTTGAATAAAATATTTGTAAATGTTATATTAATTCTAAAAAATAACTAGAATTTTAGTTTACTTATAACCCTTCTAAGCAAGCCTTTTAAGGTGTTAAAGTTTTCACATAAATCTCCCCAATGACGATACCAGTATTTTCATGAAAATATTTGGTAATTATATAGAAGTGATAAAGTCTTGAAAATGCTTTTTTCCTACCCCCCTATTTTCGAGGGGAATATTTTTCACTTCACACTACGTAGATAGCTCATAGTAATACCAGTCGATGCTATAACACTTCCTTTATACATATCATATATTAAACCGTCATAAAACCTATTATTCGTTACGATTTTCTTAATTTCCTTCAAATGCTTATAATTCCGATACAATTGTCGTCCATTGTATATTATTAATCGTGCGCCCTCTATATGAAACCACATGTACTGATTAGTATACGGGGAGCTCCAAAAGTTAATTATGAATATTAACAACTAAATACGCTGTTATTTTGAAGGAACCTAACCTAACTGTCTACTTATTATGGTTGGGTTAGGTTAGGTTCCTTCAAAATAACAGCGTATTTAGTTCAGTTAAAGGGGCACGTATTGCGGAAAAGTTGAAAATCCATTTTCTCGAAAACTGTGTTCGAGCAGATGAAACTGAAACCAGATTCGTGTTCAGCACCCTCGAAAATAGGGGGGTAGAAAGAATTTGGTAAGCATTTTCAAGACTTTATCACTTCTGTATAATTACCAAATATTTAAAGAAACCAAAAAATTAAATGTAGTTTTATTTTTTATATTACCGCGCATTGTTTACAGGTTTTGGAATAGACAAATTTCCTTTGTACCCAACCCGAAACGACGCTCGTGTATATAACCAATGATGTATGATTTATATAGATGTTGATATAGCTGTCTTATGTTTGTATCGTGGACTTGTGTACAAGGTGGGACAAGAAACGATATCCACATATTTTACATCATGTGTTTACTTATGTGGTTATCGTCGTTCTGTCATTTCGTCCTCTGGATTCCAGATCACTTGTACGTGTTGTGCAATATTTTGTTAATTAAGCATTTTGCAGAATGTTCCCCAACATTTTTTCTTTTTGATTACTTGACATGAGTGTGCGAAAACCTGTTAAGTAACCAAAAAATGATTTTTATCCATTTTATTGTTATTGACTATTTTCCTTATCGTTTCTGCCTTACCGTGGCCCCAGTGTTTGTGTATTTCCTCATGCAGGCAACTAAAAAATATTTTCTAAATAGGAAAAATTAGAATCTACTTCTAGAAAAAAAGTGTCTTTTTGGAAACTACGTAAGCGTCAGAATATTTGTTTAGGGAAATGGGAGTTAAAACAAACACAAACACATAATTACTTGAATGAGGAATTGTACATCGTTATTCGTTGGCTCCTCGGAAATTGTTTTAACTTCTTTTATCAGTATCCTCTTCCCTCTATCCGACGACGACGATTCTTTTATGGCCTGTAGCTTCTTGGCTCTCGTCGCTAGGCTGTCACTTCTATTGAATATTGTCGACTTGTCCTTGACGATAGAAAAACTGTCTGAAACTAAAAAGCAATCGGGTTACCTCGATAGAAAAAGGTTTTATTAACGGTTATACCCGTCCTTTGACCAGTATCGAGGGGTTTTTGTTTTCTTTTTGGTAGTTTTATGCTGACTGTCGTCACCGGCTGTGTGTCATCCTGAAGATTGGCTAAGTCTGGAGTCGACGTCCATGAAGAAGGGTTGTTATAGTCGCTATCACAACTGTTATTTATTTGGTCGCCAGCCAAGTTAGAACTGGACACCCAGCTTCTCCTCTTACTTTCGCTGTCACTTAAAATCCAACATGTCTCATTTGGCTTCAACCCTTTTGTTTTTCACACTTACCTCGAGTTCCAGGATAAGCTTGGAGTGGATGCTGTTGCAGTGTCTCTACGTAAACTTGGGCTGTCCTCCCTTTTCTTACCGCCATGTTCCTTGTAATCCCTAATAATTGATCGATTTACAGGCGTATAGGTCAAAATGTGGTCGACATTACCTGAAACATCTTTTACACCTCGTAGGCCATCGTACTTGAGGGTGGAAGCCCAAAGGACACAACGGGTCCCCCTTGGCCAAGGGATATAAATGATGCATACTTTAAGGTGTACAACGCTGGAAATTAAATATGGTATCACCCTGTATTAGAAACAACAAAAATCGCGAATAAACCTTTAGGTTTTAGAAGTATCATAATTGGTAGGTTGGGGACAGCCGCATTATTTACCTTCATACCCAACATGTAACGTTGAAATTGGACATTAAAATTTTATGCTAGGTGTAAATCTTAACATCCTTCTTAAAAAGAAAATATTTATGTTTCCAATGCGCGCGCGTGTGTGTTCAATTAACTACGGTTGCTCGCATTTTTATTGTTCAAATATTTTTCATGGATATTTCCAATTATAGAATAATATTCAATTAAGGATTAAATCTAATTCAGGAGATATGGGGAATTTGAGAAATTCAAGTAGAGAATCTGATATGCAAAAATGAAGTACCGACTACAACATACCATACGTCCAATAAAAAAAAATGCTCACACTATTAAATACGCAGCTGCATGATTGTCGGGTGTCATTTCAATAATTAAATGACATGAATGTTTATTTATCAAGATCTGAACATATTTATCAAGATCTGCAACAATGCGCAGAAAATTTATTATAATACGGAAAGAAATACAAAAAACTGGTGTCCTCCGGAGAAACTTTTGAAATCGTACTTTCGTATTTCATCGGAATCGAAACTTCTCTCGTATTTTATTTGAAAAAAACACCAAACCAAATAGTTTAAATATTTTTAGAGGGCACTTAATCGTAGTTCCAAGTGATAACGTTTTAAATGGTATATCATCTGAGATAGAACATCGGTAAAGAATAAATAAAAAGAAGGTTGAAGAGAAGCAAGGCAGTTATGTTGTCTTAGCTCTTCTTTTTTACTTAAATTCTGTCCATAATTGAAACAGACATTTTCAAAAATTAAAATACAGTTTTGGCTTAAACTTTAGAGCCAACATGATGAATATTTTGATTTAATCAATCGAATTGTCCATCCTATTTTTTTTTTTGCAAATTATCAGTTATTATCATTCAATAAATTTCATCATTTGTGCATGTTGAGAAAAAACATTTTTAATACCGAATAAGTACTGTTAAAAACTTATACAAACACATTTAAATGTTCAAATATTGCTAGAACTTCTTTAGGAAAAGGAATTTTTGAGAAAGTTAATAAGTAATACATAATAATGAATAATACCCACATTATATTCAAATGATGTTTTTATTTTTACTTGTATATTGTATGCATATGCTGTGCTCTATTTTATACTGTTTAACGTTTTGGTGTTATTGTTATTTTTATTATACTTATGTTCTTTATTCCTATTTATATTGTACTCTATTTTATACAATTCAATGATTTGGTATAATTTTTTGCTTGTTTATTTATTTATATAATGATTAAATACTTTTATATTTTACCTTTCTTATACTCATGTTCTTTATTCCTATTTATATTGTACTCTATTTTATACAATTCAATGATTTGGTATAATTTTTTACTTGTTTATTTACTTATATAATGATTAAATACTTTTATATTTTACCTTTCCTGTAAACTTCGTAAATATATATTATTTGTACTCGTATTACATAAACGTAACGAGCTTTGAATGCGTTAATTTTACAATCACATTGTTGAAAACTGGATTCGAGATCCTAATAAATTTGAGCTGTTGAAAAATTACACGTGTTTACAAATAACAGTGCTTTGTGTATTTTCGGCAGGCACTTTTCAAATCTTGTGTATAAAATATGCGGCAAAATATTTTGACTATTAAAACTAGGACTCCAAGCGTCCTTTTCGGTTTATTATAAAATCATATCGGATAATTTTGGTCTTGATTCGGTGTAATAAATTCAAGTAACAATTTTTTGCGCATACCCTCTCAAAATCAAGCCAAAGAATGAGAAAGACTATTTTATTTTTTACATCGAGCGTCCACTACTCTGGAGCGGGTTATTTTAATATGAATTTCAGTTTACAAGGTTGTAAGTGTTCAGTAATATTGTTAATATTTTTGCGAAGTTATGCGCCGCAATATTCGCTCGAAACAATAATAAAGAGCGGGACCGCTGCTTGCGGGCACATTCAGGGTGATATGACGGGGAATTTTTTAGTTGTAATCAGTTACGTGAACTTGTAAGTTACATAGTCGTTAGAAAAAGGAGAAACGTTCAAGTGCAAAAGCTCGTCGATTTCTGTTTCGAGTTCTATCTATATATAGATTCAGCCTATTAACACGCTCGTTGGTAAATTTGCTATTACAAAATTAAAATTGGTTCTAACGATAAATTGCCGACGGCACTACTTACTGTGTATTTGCTACTTTAGTAAAAAAAAGTCACTATCAGCACTAGTCGTCAAAAATGTGTCCATTTACATTCACTGGCAAGAAGTTAGTGAAATTTCACAACATGCATTATTCTTAATGACATTTTTAACATTACATAACACAGGCGCCAGCTTTTCCATAAAACAACTCTGGGAGAGTTTTTCTTTTTGAAAAATCAGATCGAGTGCGAACATATACACGCGTTGCTAAAACACGGAACACGGGCTAAAGCTAGGCGAACGTCGTCGCCAGATGGAAACGACGTTAGAGACGGAGTAATACGACGTCACTTTTGCCAGCCAGATTTTCTCGCTGGGTACGCTCACCGAATTTCGGGACACATGCCAATATCGCGAGCTCTTTCTAAATCCTTATTTCTTAATATTAACAACACATTAGTTTCATTGGTGGCTTTTTAATATAGCCAATTGTTTTGGGAATAGGGGAGAATGACGTACGTCCGTCGTGAGGCAACAGCGATTTTCTCCACACCGAGAAAGAATGGCTCCCCCCCTATATTGCATTTTTTACGCTTAAGTTCACAAAATTTATTAGCCTATATACCGTGCGGAAATATAGGGTGTTTTAATTAGAAGTTGAGCTAAACCACCCTTTAAATACAGGGTGTTAATCAACTACGTGGCCGAACCTTAAGAGGTAATTCTTTGTATGGTTTTAAGACAAAAGGTTTATACAAACATATAGTTTATTTCATCGCTATTTGCCAAATAAAAAATCTCAAAATATACCGTGGCTTGTTTTTATGGCTAGGCTCAGGTAGACTGTTCTGTTTATCGGCAAGATAAGAGAGTTTTTTATTTGGCAAATAGCGATGAAATGAATAGTACGTCTAGGTTTTAGAAATACAAGTTCTTAAAGTTAAATTTTTTAGATTTCCCTTTTTTTTTCTATTTAGGCGGTTCTGATAAAGTTCTGCCGACAGTCTTTATTAGTTGAAATTCAGTCTCTTAATTTTTTAGCGTGATTCCTTTAAGCTCCCCAATTGTTCAACCACGTTTGAGATTAAAATCTAATTTAACGTTTTGTTCTTAAACTTATCGCTCTCAAGATTTTTATTATTTTTCAGTTTTTATATCGAAAAAATAAAATTAAGCACGTATAAAACTTTCAACGGGGTCCATGAAACCATGTTATTACTTTTGAAATAACCTACAGGGATTATTAAATAAAGCAAAAATTACCGTAATCGAAAGACAAATTTAACTAAAAATTTTATTTTTAAAATAAATTACATATAAGGTTTTACTTTTTTGGCTAGTTAAACTCCCCATTGTCTGTGTATAACAACACTGACTAAATTTGAGATTAAAATCTAATTTACCGTTTTGTTTTAAAATTTTTCGTTCTCTTAAGGTTTCTCTTTATTGTTGGGTTTAAAAGTAGCCGGGCAAAACGTAAAATTGAGCATTGTTATAAGGATAATTTATAACTTCCAACAGTACCCATGAACCGACGTTATTAATTTTGAAATAACCTGCAACATCCTAAATGATGTTAAAATTACCATAATAAAAAAATTATTAAAATTATAAAAGTAAACTATTAATCAATTAAATGAATTTACTAAATTACCATAATTATTAATTTAATTTAATTAATTTTATTTAATTAAATTTAATAAAATGAAAAATTAATAACATTAAAAATAAATCGTTAATTATAATTACCTACTAATTTGGGCCTGATAAAAACGTAAAATCGTGTATATTGAAAACTCACTACAATGTAAATTATCTCGTAAACTGTATCTAGGTATTTAATTAACACCCTATATAGGGCAAGGAAAATTTTATTATTTGTCATTAGTGTACTTAGCGATACATTTTCGATTGTATTTATTGATTTTAACTATTTTTAAATTACTTTCTAGTATCTTTCAAAATATCTTTACAACTTTCTTACAAATAGTATTCTTAATGTCACGTATAAATAGATATTGTTTTTTATATGTAGGGCAATGTTTTTGATTTCTTTTTCGATATAACGTAGTCCGTGTCTGATGTCCTGGGACAATTAGGCGAAACTGAAACAAATTTATTACTTGCATCAAATTAAAACTTTAAAATTGTGCATATAAAACTCAAGATTATCTCTTAAAATGTGTCCGTGTACTTAATTAGCACCCTGTGTGGAACAGTAAATTATTATTACATAAAACACAATCTAGGGATAAACGCAAAAGCTTATTTTAACTTTTTTTAATTTGAATTTTAAGTTTACTTTTTGATAAAGTTATATTTATCCGAATTATAATTTGTATATGTTTTCGTAGCAGCAAATTTTAAAATCATGTAACTTTGAGTTGAGAAAAATGAGAAATTAAAATATAAAAAACCATTTTTAAAAGTTTTTTTCATGTCGAAAAATTTTCATATCAGTACTTCAATTAAGCAGTTACATGTTTGATTGAGATTTTCCGGATATTGTGTGTAATTTTTCACAATATCAAGAACGGACACGTTGACTATGTGTTTTATTTTTCCATTCTTGTTAAATTATGAGTTTATCGTTCTGCTAGATTCCTTCCGTCTCGGAAAACTTGGAGAATGCGGTAATTAAAGTCGAGCAATTTCATCGGAATCTCGGGGAAAAGTTGAAATTCCTCAAAAAGTAACCAACAATTACGGCATTTTAATAATAAAAGTTAAAAAGTTTCTTTCATTCTTCGAAAATATTTGGAATGCTCGCATTATATTAAATATTTGCTACGATTCTTATCTAAATTAAAAAATACCGTAGCCGGGGTATAAATGGTATATTATACATATTTGTAGGTTGTGGGAGAGTACCTACTACGAACTACGAGTACAAGTACTCTTGAGGTTGAGTAACTGCTCAAACATGTACGGGGTGTATTTTTTAAAGATGGAATTGAAACTCACTTTTGACAGAACCCGATAACGTTTTTTGTATGAAAAATATGCATAATTAATCCAAATTTGAATTTGCCCGAAACAGAAGCAAAATGGCAATATGTCATGAAATGGAAAATGTAATGATCATTCAGTATATGCTCACTGAATTTTGATGATAAAATACTTGTAATAAATGAATCTATGCGCTTTTACTCTGGATTAAATTCAATTGTTTTAATTAATATATTAATACATTTTCCTTCACACATTGTATATGCTGTTTAATCGAATTTTAACATCCTATACCCTATTCCACCTGTAATTATTTATTACTGAGAGTAATTAAGGTCCCGTGAAATTAATTTAAGTTTACTCAAAATTACCAAATGTTTCAGTTGTGTAAGTAGTCCTAATTTTTAGTTAAGTATTCCGAATATAAGACCTCATGTGTTTATTTTTGTTTCTACATTGTTTGCTAATTGTATCTATTTATAGACACCTACACATAGACACGTTAAGAGGTTGATATTTTATGGCCAACCGAAACTGTAACGCGTTTGTCAGGGACTTGTATGAGTATTAAAAAACAACAGTGATATATTTAGTAAATGATATACAGGGACTTGTTGAAATAAACAGTTTTAAAACCTTAAAACGGACTTTTCCGCACGTAGAACAACTCTATCTCGAAATTGAGTGGCCGAGAAAATATAAACCATATATAATGCAGAATATATGTTTTATGCGACACATGTTTGATATAATAAACACATAAATGCAGAATATGTGTTTTATGCGACAGTTTTACTTTTTTCAAATAGTTCACCCTCGTGCTTTCTCATGACCCATGAACAGGGTAGGGTGTGTCCTATCCACTTCAAAATCAATAAATATCGTCTGGTAGACGTCCCTAGTCAGAATTGGTCGAAACCCGATCGATCCGAAATGATTTAATTGAATGATCATGCTAACAAATAAACTTCTCAAATAGTCCACCATTGTGCTTTCTCATGACCCATGAACATGGTAGAGTGTGTTCGATCCACAAAATCAATAGGTGTCGTCTGCGAGACGTCCCCGATCCGAATCAGTCAAAACCCGTACGATCCGACATGACTTAGTTGAGTTATCGTGTTAACAAAAGAAATTCTTATATAGTTCATCGTCATGCTTTCTCATGACCCATGGACAGGGTGGGGTGTGTCCTATCCACCTCAAAATCAATAGGTGTCGTCTGGGAGACGTTCCCGATCAGAATCAGTCAAAACCCGATCGATCCGATACGATTTAGTTGAGTTATCATATTAACAAAACAAATTTTTCAAATAGTCCACCATCGTGCTTTCTCATGACCCATAGACAGGGTGGGGTGTGTCCTATCCACCTCAAAATCAATAGGTGTCATCTGGGAGACGTCCCCGATCACAATCAGTCAAAACCCGATCGATCCGACACGATTTAGTTGAGTTATCGTGCTAACAAAAAAAAATTCTCAAATAGACCCAAGGGAGGGGGTGGTGTGTGCTATTCACCTCAAAATCAATAGGTATCGTCTGAGAGACGTCCCCGATCAGAATCAGTCAAAACCCGATCGATCCGACACGATTTAGTTGAGTTATCGTGCTAACAAGAATAAATGCCGACGACAACGACCACACACACAGCAAAAGAAAAATTAAAAACCATTTTTTTTTGTTTTTAGGCCGAAAAACGAAAAATAAAAATTTGTTTTTTCAGTTCAGCTTCAGTTCTTTACACGATAACATTACTTTTCCGCTTATAGTGGAGTGCGGAAAAGTAATACTAAATTAACGCTAAATTCATTTTATGTTATTAGTGTGTGTCGATGCTTATTTGGAACACATTGTGGACATCCCCTAAATTATTACTTCTCTTAAAACTTACCTACTAGAAGGCTGCTTCTTGGAATATACATAATAGGGAATCTCCCTATTATATTGTGTTTTACTCCGTAATATTAGTTATATACGCCGTTATATCGTACCCATTTCCTCTTGTTCCATTTAAATGTTTGGTTTTGTGGACGTGAGGTGTGAAACGCATTTTGTTTTCCCTGTCTGTTATTTTGTAATGTCTGGCGCAAAATAGGTGTAACTGACTTGAAATATTTAAAAATAAAAGTTCAAAAGTATTCTCGCATAGCATAGGCACGCCGTTAGTTGTCGAACAACGCACTCAATACAATTGAAGTAATTAAAGAGAGCGTATTAGAAATTCTTAAATTTGCTTACAACCCTTGTCATCGCGATAAAAATTTTCGATTGTTAAATGGTACTTTAAAGTTGATATATACCTTATTATTTGAAATGTATTTTATCTCATAATTGCCCGGGAGCATTTGAAACAAATCAATTTATTTGAAATTGGAAACACCTAGTACGAAAATTCAGTTTTTTTTTGTGATAAAATCCGTATACAATGCATTCGAAAACTAAAAGGCCGTTCAATCAAATATGTGCGTATAAAAAAATATGGGTGTTTTTTAATAAATGCAGATTCCGGAAAATGCATTACATCTCTGCCCGGTTACGTCTTCCGTGAGAAATTAGGGTATGGGTATTCACCTATACAGTAATTTCCGTATACTGAGGTGTTCCGATATAATGCGGTGCACGGTGGTTGCAGTAGATATTTCCAGCTGGAGGAATTTTTTTCATTGGAGGAAACTTTTGGTGAATATCAGTCGCAGTCTTACCAAGTAGCATAACTATTTTCATGTAATTGCGTTGATATTACATTGTACTACAATTGCATTTTTTGGACATTATGATTGTGTTAAAATTAGAAAGTTGTTCTAACAATAAGTTAGACAACTTTTCGATAATATTCTAGATAATATGATGATATCTATATGATATAAATGTTGAAAGATGCCACTGGTTAATTCTATGGGAATGAGTGCTGGATTTATTACAACACTTTTGGAGACATTACATTGGCGGTTATAAGGTGTTAAAAAGCTGCATATTTAAAATATTTTAGGGAAAACGATGTCAGTGAACTGCGAGGAAAATAGATAATTATGAGTCCCCAAATAAAACGTAATATTGACATACCTGACAGTCTGTTAGACCCAAACAATCTGAATAATAATTATTATAATTATTTTGTCAGTTTCTAACAATGACACGATGATGACGTTATACCATGTCATATAATATGACGTTATATGATATTTTAGAAATTACAAATCGCATTTTTTTTTCAAATGGGACGCTTTTTATTTTTTTGTGCAATTGATGCAAAATTAAATTCTCTTTCTTGTGATATGAAGTTTATTCAAGTTTTGAGATATTTCAATTTATTCGAGTTTTGAAATTTTATGCCTGCTTTACATCTAATTTTTTACTGAACATTTTATTAAACATACAATCGCAACAAGCATAATAACACACCAAAAATAAACAGTTTTAAAACCTTAAAACGGACTTTTCCGCACGTAGAACATCTCTATCTCGAAATGGAGTGACCGAGAAAAAGTAAACCAACACATAAATGCAGAATATCTGTTTTATGCGACAGTTTTACTTTTTTCAAGTAGTCCACCGTCGTGCTTTCTCATAACCACTGAACAGGGTGGGGTGTGTCCTATCCACCTCAAAATCAATAGATGTCGTCTGGTAAACGTCCCTAATCAGAATCAGTTAATTGAGTGATCATGCTAACAAAGAAAATTCTAAAATAATCTACCATTGTGCTTTCTCATGACCCATGCACATGGTAGAGTGTGTTCTATCCACCTCAAAATCAATAAGTGTCGTCTGGGAGACGTCCCCGATCAGAATCAGTCAAAACCCAATCGATCCGACATGATTTAGTTGAGTTATCGAGTTAACGAAAAAAATTTCTCAAATAGTCCACCGTCGTGCTTTCTCATGACCCATGGACAGGGTAGGGTGTGTCTTATCCACCTCAAAATCAATAGGTGTCATCTGGGAGATGTTCCCGATCATAATCAGTCAAAACCCGATCGATCCGACACGATTTAGTTAAATTATCGTATTAATAAAACAAATTTCTCAAATAGTCCACCATCGTGCTCTCATGACTCATGGACAGGGTGGGGTGTGTCCTATCCACCTCCAAATCAATAGGTGTCGTCTGGGAGACGTCCCCGATCAGAATCAGTCAAAACCCGATCGATCCGACACGATTTAGTTGAGTTATCGTGCTAACAAAAAAAGATTTCTCAAGTAGACCTAAGGGAGGGGGTGGTGTGTGCTATCCACCTCAAAATCAATAGGTGTCATCTGGGAGACGTCCCCGATCAGGATCAGTCAAATGTCGATCGATCCGACACGATTTAATTGAGTTATCGTACTAACAAGAAATTTTAATGCTGACGACCACACACAGCAAAAATGTTTTAAAAACCATTCTTTTTTGTTTTTAGGCCGAAAAACGAAATATAAACCCAAACAAAAATTTAGTTTTTTCACTTTTTCTTTACACGATTACATTGCTATTCCGCTAGTATAGTGGAGTGCGGAAAAGTAAAAACAGAGATTAACATTAATGACATATTTTGAAGTCAAGAATAAAGTTAATCATTTAACTTCTCCTTTTAAAATATATTCAAATATTCTGCCTTCTTGTTCCAGGCATCTCAATCCTTATTAAATTGATATCTTTAGCTTTTTAATTTCTTCCCAATTGTTATTAAATTTGGACCCCTAATTTTAAAACCCCTACTAAGACCCTACCTAAAGCCACGTCCGGCTAACTGATGGTTGTCCAGAAACAGCCTGTATAGTAATTGTTTTTTCTATTGTATAGGGTGTCTCAGTTGGAACTATAGGATTTGAATTGCATGCCATTTGTGTTTTGTTAAAGGTAGGATGTCAAAATAGTATGGTCCAATTACTCCACCACTCTAAAATGCGCACCAAACCATGCAAATCTGTGGATGTATTTCTTTTTCGTAAACAACATATGGATCTACAATTTTGTTTGCTGACGTATCTGTCAAGATGAAAATGTACTACATCGCTGAACAAAATCTTGTTACAAAAATAGGCATCAACTTTTTTTTTCGCAATTCACAAATGTACGACGTTGTAAATGATTTGTAACTTTCAATTGTTGTGTGAACTGAATTTTGTATGCTGACAGATGCAGATCTTTCTTTAGAACCAGATGCATGGTGGCTCTTGACAGATTCAATTGTTGTGCACGACGTCGAATTGATGTGCTTAGATATTTCCGTACACTTTCTCTCACTGCAGCAATATTTTCATCTGGCCGACCACGACGAGGACGTATTGTCTTATGTTGCCCTATCAATAACAGAACCCGTCTCTTCAAATTTCTTGATTAAGTTACGAACTGTTAACTCTGAAGGCGCTTTATTTTTTCTTAATGCAACTGTAAATGATCGCTCACTTTCATAAAACAGTTGTACACAAACTATTCGTTGTTGAACTGTTAATCGCGGCATGTTGACGTCGATTGGTTTGTAGATGAGAGTTGTTAAATATCGACGCTGTATCTTTGATCACAGAAATGGCGCGCAAGTCAAATCCTATAGTTCCAACTGAGATACCCTATATAATTTGCTACTGATAAGTGCTCTGTAGAATTAAATAATTCGTAAAAGATAAATATTAAGGGCTAGTGTGTATCTTATGGTCTACAAAATCAAGATAATTTTTGACATGGCTTTAAGAGTTTTCAGATCTTTCTTCTGGAAGTTTTCTCAGAATAACTTTCTTTTTAAGTGGGCGATAACGATAGAATTCTTTTGTAATTTATTGATTAGATTTTACTGAAGAAAATCAGAACACTAACCATGATATATTTGATAATATAACACGAATATAACAGGTAGTTCATATTTACTAAAAGCTGGCAGTAGGTCATCAGTCATCAGTTATTTAATGCCGCAGAATATACGTATATTGTTGACACCACAACTTACAGAAAAATGTGACAGTTTCACATGTTCGATCGGTTTTCTGAAATAGTCATAATTTTATATCACTCAGCATATTAACGGGTAGTTTCGTTTAAAACCTGTGAATTAAGATAAGACACTGTTCGGTTAGGTTTCATTTAAATAGAATGATTTTTAATATCAAATCAGTCTGCATTGAATACCTTTACGTTTTTTTTTCTGTTATATTCCAGAAAGGAGATTTTTCTTTAAAGCTATTTACGGTCAATTAATTCAGTAGAATGTCTTTTGGTTAATTTTTAAAACCAGATTTTAATATTTCTCAAAAAATAAAATCCTACCTTTGGCGGGTTTTATTTTTTGAAACCTTATTTGATCGTGCAGAAACACGAGAAAGGGGTCGAGGATCGCTTCTGGGTATAATTCAATGCCTGGCGGGGCTTTAGCCCGAGGAGTAGTTGTTTCCTAGAGCAATTATGTAATAGCTTTGCTATTCGGGAACTACTTTGATAACCGCTTGGCGGCTTGGTGGTTCCTTTCTCGATTTCCGACTTATATGTTACATATTTTAATAGTTAAACACGAATATCTAGAGCGAAAAATTCAATGTAATTATTAAGTAAAATTTTCAAGACAAATCAATATGCGTTGAATAAGTCTATGGACGGTCTACCTACATCTTGTTTGTGAAATGCTTGTTCCAGAAAATGTTAAAATAGGGATTTAGATGACAGCAAATATTTGCCGTCAAACAGTTGAACGTCTTTTTAATTCCAAGTTTTTGTCTTAAACTATAAACAATGGACTCAAACTTATGGCTAAGTGTAAAAATGATAATTTTTTTGTTTTGCATAAGAAAAATTCAGTACCAAATGTGTTATTTCAGACAAATATTTTTAGCTCATATTGTATTAAAATTAATTTAAATATTAAATATGTAAGGGAAACAATGAAACTTTGCGTACACCATTCTGTATGAAATATATTTTCAAAGGTTACAGTGCAGGGTACTGAATGTCATTTTTCCACTCAAGACATGGCACCCTATTCGAATTTAGGTTACAAAATGACAGTTACCAATTGTTTTACCTACGGGGTACCGAAAATGTTGGCCCAAAACATGGCACCCTATTCTAATTTTGGTTACAACACTGGGATAATTACCAATGAAAACCATTGTTTTACCTCTGGAAGTGGAACTACTAGCTCTCATTCTAACACATTCCAATAATTTTCTGTTTTCTAAATAGGGTTAATAATGAAACTAATAGATACCCTTAAATTTTACTGTTTCGGCAGTGAAAACTGTTTTACATGAAAGTATTGAGGCAATAAAATCGATGCCCTTGAAATAACTAATAATATGCCACTTATTTGATATACCGTGTGACCAGAAAGAATTGCATAAGTTTCTTTTTGGCAAAATAATCAATGTTATGGGAAAACCTCAAATGAGTATTTTTTTAACTTTAGGTGTATTTTGATACTGAATTAAATCATGACTACCATGTTGCACTGTAATGTCATCGAATATTTTAGTTTTTGTAGATAAAAAGTATGCCGGATTAACATTGCATGCAGCTTATTTTTGAATCAACTTTACGAGATCTGGTTTTGGAGCATTGTAATAATTGAAATTTTTGTTTCTATAGTGATACTGTTTATTTTTGCTCAAGAAATCGGCGATATTTATTAGTGTGAATTCTTATCAAATTTAGATAGCTATAATAGGCCAGTCATCTGTTAAACTACAAGGATTAAAAAATTAATAAAAAGTAATTCCAACCCCACTACAGGACTTCTTTTTTTTGTGGCGTGTTTAGGAATGATAAAAAATAGTATGCTAAGGGATGGAGGTATATAAATGAAAAAAAGGTATACCGGTAATAATAAAATATATTTGTCCAGAAAATCTACATAAAAAATGTGAAAGCCTAAGTGATCAATGACTGTAGTATACCTATAAAATATAATTTTACAGTTTTAGTAGTAATACATAGTAAATAACATAACTGGTAAAGTATAATATATATTTTCTTTACATTAAATCAAAAGCTGCTGTCGAGGAATAAGAATATAGTAAATTATAGTAATAAATTACAATTTGCGAAAAATTAACTTAGAACAAAAAATAAAGAACTAGTATATACTCGTCAAATTATTTTGTAAAAACATTTTTTATGAACAATAGTTGAATAAATAACAATTATAAAATAGTTAAAATTATTAAAGAGTAAGAGTAATAATTCTCACACATTGGACAATATTTAACATTTAGTACATTCAGTAGTTATTCATAAAAACTGAAACAAGATTCTATCGATAATGAAAAAGATTTTACCAAAGATGTAATTAAATTAACAAGTGTGTTGCGAAATCACAATATTTCAATCGAAGCTGAAACACAAGAACACAACTATATATTAGCGTTTGTTCAAAACACTTTTTTTTTATATTATATATTTATATATATTTTCGATTTAAACAAAATAAGCAGTTACGTATATTCCACACATATGATACTGAAATAACATTACATGTAAGTGCCCTGTTTCTTTATTGAACACATATATATGTAAGAGAGAGAGAGAGAGAGAGAGACAAAGAGAGATTTACTGCACACAACAGGAGTTCTTGTGTCCATTCTTCGATTTTAGCCTGGATTTGGGACGGTATTTCTCCAGAAAAGCCAACTGTTTGGCATTAATTGCACCTCTCCTTTTTCTGAAACAAACGGGATAAATCAGCAGTACATAATAAACAATACTTTCCCGATGCCAATCCTTGAACGTTAACCTTGCAGGCCTTTTGGTTAAAATCAGTACATAATTATATGTACCTTGTGTTTGTAAAAATTACAACTTTGTTATTTATAATGATAAATTTTAAAAGTTGTGATTCCAGTTACTTTTAAGGACGACCTTATATTTTTTTAAGACAGATGGCTTTATACCTTTCAGACTTCCCACACTTCTAAAAATTGGACCGATTTTTCGATTCATAATGTTGAAATATAATTTAAGTATTAATTTGGGTTCCATGCATATGGTGCATGGACGTGTTCTAAATCTCATTCCATGCTGCTAATTGCGTGTTTACAATTTTCAAGAGACAAGATTAATTATTATACCTAATATTTTTAGAATGCTCAAAGTACTTTAGCAAACAAGTGATAATTCTCCGGTTTACGTGGTAACACTAAATTACTAAGTGTCAGTTAAATAAATTAAGGATTATTTTTTTCAATATAAATCTCAACTTCAATTATTTTATGTATGTAACTACTCAGTGATTTCATTTGTTATTGTCTTAAGGTATCTTTCGTTTCAATCTATGGGATAGTTGGTGAACTTACTCTCTGATAAGTTCCACGGCTTCCTCGTATTTTAACCCCAACTCAATGAGGGCTAATGCTACCATGACAGGAGCCCTGCCAAGGCCTGCGATGCAGTGTACCGCCACGCAGCCGTCTGGATTGTCGTTGAATTGCTTTTTAAGTACCTTGAACCACGCTTCGACTATCTCGTTGGGAGGAAAGGTTCCGTCGTCGTACGACAAGTCGAAGACCTCAATGTTAACGCGTTTTAGTTCGTCAACTTTATAAGATGGTTCGCATACTCTGACGACTGCGGTCACCCGGTGTTTTTGTAGCTCCTGAAAAATAAAAGAGAGAAGGCATTAGTCTGCAATCAATCGGATGGCATTTCATTTGTTTGAGACGATAAGGTCGCCGGATTCATCGGGCGGGCATAGAAATCCACAATGCTAACATTTCTAGTAGGCTAGAAACTTATTCCAGCCGAGACATTCCCCGAGTAGCACCAAAAGTTCGATATATCAACGTTATCTGATGAATGACCCGACGTAGACGATTTTTTACGGTGGCGGAAGTGCTTTGTTAAATCCACTATAATTTCCTTTAAGTCGGAACATGGAACGCGAACGAACTCTGTCAATCGTTATACATATAAGAAGGGAATGGTGGCAGATTTGGAAAATGCTTCCATGGCCTACTAACCCAGACTCTGTAAATCGTTAACGTTCGCTGCTAATGTATTTTTATGGTAGCTTGCGCAACCTCAGCACAACAATGCGATGCACTTTGAATCTAAAATATTTTGCTGACATTACAATACAGGACAACGTTCAAGCACAATTACTAGATTTCGTTTTTTAGTTCGTTTAAATACACAGAACAGTTAGGTGATAAGTTTTACCTGAATATAGGCGTGGATGCTCTGATCAGAAGGCCTGTCAGTGATGAGGAATTTGAATCCTTTGTACTCGATCTCAGCAGGAGCTGGTCTGATGTCCTTTTGGCGCATGGCTGCAGTTATACCAAGACCAGCGGCTTGTCCTTGAGAAGTATGATTCATTCCCCGTTAACGCACAAGTTAATTTAGAATATCACACTACTTTAGGAGACCGACTTTACAGACTCCAAAATAATTTTAATAATTTGTTAGAAAGGAAAAATGTCTGTTAATGGTGAACATAAAATTTCAGTCTTTTTTTTATTAAACGTTAGAACTTTTTTTAATTGTTATTTATTATTTATTTACACTAGGTTGATATGCTTCAGCAAATTTATGGGAAGAGCAGAACTAGAATAAATATTTAATATTACAATTATTACGTTTGTAACAGATAAAAAAGAATGTTAAAAATGCAACGTACTTATTTGGCTTTTGATGAGGTAAATCCAACAAATATGGCAATGATGTATATAATGACTAAGTTCAATGGTTTAATTAAAGCGGATTAGATTAATTTATTTGTGTTGGGCTTGGCAATATTCTGCGCTGTCCAAATGGAACTCCATGTATGCGAGCAAAATCTCACCAAAATACTGAAAAAAAAAGAGAAGCGAACATTAAAATACGTTTTACATGAAAACACTTCAATGTTAAAATATTCTAATTTTATCAAACCACGATAAATCTGAATCTGCGTGACGTGACGTCATTCTATTTTTTGTATTTATCAAATTCGCAATAGAAGTAATGCGGAATCATCGTCTCTAAGTTTCCTGTTGTGGAATTTCTTTAATTAATTAGAACCATGAATTTCTAAACAAAGACAAAAATATGTTTGATCATCTCCTTATTATGATACTCTTTCACATATTTTAATTATTTTTTTTAAGAAATTGTATAGATAACAGATTACGCACGATTTAAAAAATGATGTGGGCTTTCAACACAAAAACATTTATTTTGAGGCAACATTCATCGTAAACAACTGACATAGTTTGGTACCACTTGGTTTCTAACGCTAGGTATATTTATTAGTTTCATTACTACCAGCAGAAGTAATTTGTTTCCGCAAAGGTAAACCGTAATCTTCTAAAAATATTAGTACTTACATTCGGTTTTAAAAGACACCTGTAAGTTAATACAGTCAGTGTTTTTTACGATGTGTATCTTTTTTTTGAATGATTGTCGTGATATTTTTAGCCTTATCTAGTAAAGAATCTTAAAACACTCTGAACCCTCATTATCTTCATTTGACGTACATTTCTTTATCAATAAGACCTCTAAACAATTTTATTTCGTAAATACTTTATGGTTGAAATTTAGAAAACGTGAAAATTAAATGGCCGAGGAGTTAGTTTGTAATAAAACATCATATGTTGTACATATACCACAACGGCTTTACTACAACAATGACCCTAGTCCAAAATGCTTGAGATCTTGCCAAAGATCAAATCGTTTTATAAATATAAAGTGACGAGAAACATTCAAATCAATGTCACCTTCATATGGAGTAATTATTATATTATCGTAATTCGAGTTAACATTAAATTAACACAATCTTACACGTAACGTGACACCGCATCGTAATGTAAAACGCGTTGTTTATCTTACAGAGACTCGTAACTATTAGAACCATCTAAGTAATAGAACAAATACAGTTTAAAGGTAAACAATTGCTTGGTGTACCACAGTGGCGCATGGTATTTTTTTTTTAAATGTTGCACTTGTTTACAATTCCCCCCATTGCTAATAGAAACGATCTGAAACAATTTATAACACTTGGCAAATTAACATCGGTTTACATTTTACTCGGTTCAACAACGCAATTGGTGGGAGTTTATTTTTAAGAACCCACACTATTGAAAATGAACGAGACTATAATCTAAAATAAAAAAAAAAAATCGGCTTCAAGTATGCACCACAGATAATCCCGAGACATTTGTGATGAGAACCCCCGATACGGATAAACTGAAACCCTCTTCAAGTTTATTTAGTGAAAGTTTCGTTGAAGTAATGGATGTTTTTTTGATTGGTTGAAAAGATAGCCGCTTCATTCGAACAAACGGATTTTGCGTTGTGCAGACTAGTTTGAAAACAACCGTTACGCGGCATATTTACAGTAAATACGTACTATTTTTGATTGTGTGATGCTTGTTTTGTTTTGATTTCTAGAGACAGCCAAAATAATATCAACAAATATCCTTTATAGGCATAGGCATCACATTTGTTTCATTTCTTCGTTTTATTTAAGGCAATTTTATTTACAATAATTAAAGTAGGAAATGGGTCTTTAAACCCAGACATACCAGAGGTAATCCAGAACAGTTGTCACCAAAGCGACTCACCACGCACTGAATTTAGGAAGCGACTTGCACCCACCCTCCTGGCCGGGGTTGTAACTGAATTGACAATTAGAATGTTGCCGAAAGACCAAAGAAGACAAGCAACTGTCAAGAATGAGATGTGTAGGTTAGGGATAAAATTCGGGACGCAAGTCGGTGATCGTCCCGCCTCTTTAAAAATAGTACAGACATATCCCTCTCCCGGGCTGTCACTTGACGAAAAACGTGGAAAGTGTGTTTCATACCGTGCCAGTACTCCCACAATCAAATGCACCACTTGCGGATAAATGTGAGCGCAATACGCCTTCGTGCGACCCTATGTAATGGTATTGTTTCGGATTCTAAAATTGTCGTTTGTACCTAGCTACGATATTAATTCAAACAATTCTTTAACACGAAATCTGTATCGTTTTTAACTGCAAGGATAGTGTGAAACTCTCGATTTTACAATTTCCTAACGCCTGTGATTCATTTCCGATTTACTTTCAGGGTCTAAATCTAATTTCGTTTCGTAAATCCCCAATCCAGGTGCTTGCTTTTAAATTAGTTGTTTTATTGGTTGGTTAATACAAAGGGGGTGCCCTTACTTTCAAAATGATTTTGAATTTCGTCTACTAAATTAGGAAATAACTTTTGAGTACAAAGTACTGTTTGATAACGAGAACGTAAAAAAATTATAACTCTTCGCTTGATTGTGTGATGAGAAATTGCAGGTGAAAATTTTAATTATTTTTAAGAGAACATCTTGATGTTCCAAGATGCTTTACTTAATATTCTTGGTATTTTGAACCTTTAAATCCAAATGTCTATTACTTTTTTTATTTAACTTTTAATATTATTTACTAAGATTTTTCGATAGCTCCATTGTTAGTAGATAAGATGATAAAAAACAGCAAAAAACACTGGAGATTTTTTACTCTATCAAATATACCCGATAATTTTTTTTAATTTATATTTCAAAATATAGTAATAGAATTTCTGGAAAACTAAATAAATTAAGTACAAAATTGTATATTTAAATGTATATACAATATTAGTCGCAAAAAAAAACTAAACTTTATAAATCTGGTACATATATAATTAATTACAAAGACTACCGCATTATACATTAGTATGAGTGGCAAATGTATTAAGACTAGAGTAAAAGCACACTAATCACATCGAAAATAACGTTTGGTGATAGCAAGGATAAAAGTGCTTATGCCTTGACCGGGAATCGAACCCGGCTCTCCCAATTGCCGGTTGGTTGCTCTGACCGCTGAGCTATCGAGGCACACTCATTAACCTTGCTAATGCGCCAATTTAACGCGTCGCTACAAACGTTTTCATAGATGTAGATAATATAACATGAATTGACAGAAAAAAAACCTAATCCTGGCGAACAAAATTTTAAAAATAAGCTTATTATAACATACAGTATTAAAAATTCCCGAAATTAATTTGTATAACTATATGAAGTGTAATAAAATAACCTGGAATTGGCATACATTTAAAGATCAAACCACATTTTGGCTTTAGAAATAATTTTATACTTTTGATAAAAAGCCGAAATATACGGAATGGACATGCAATAGTGCGTTGGAACATAACAAACGACGTTTTTTTAATAATTATCTTCAAGGTGGTTCACAGAAAACGACCTAAAACTTCAATTCAATATACATACGAATGTAAAAATTGTGCTGATACGCTAGACGAATGTAAATTTTGGCAGTGCTGCATTCGTTCTATTCAGACTGCCTCCGACGGAAAGTTAAATCTAGAGGGGCTATAGTCTTAACGTTTACTGTTCATTAGGTGATAGTTATTTTTATGTCAGATAAAAGCAATTG
The DNA here is from genome assembly GCA_037954035.1 of Rosalia funebris. NCBI lineage: Eukaryota > Metazoa > Arthropoda > Insecta > Coleoptera > Cerambycidae > Rosalia > Rosalia funebris. The sequence continues at coordinate 4,309,436 of JAZFAV010000036.1, read as the reverse complement.
CAGGTAATAATCGGTTTTCTAGCGATTTATTTTGTATTTTAATATATCATGAGTGCGACCCACCTAGAATAATTTATCGTAAAGCATTAAACAGTCGGATAACGATTGATGATTAGATTTCTGAGAACTGGAATGTTATCGGAAATTCAAATTACGTATTTATTTAAGTAAAATTAAGTACGGGGAAAAATATTTACTTTGACATAAGGACGCCTTTTGTGTTTCTACAATATTCGCATACAAGGGAAGCGCGTTTATGTCTTTATTAATGCTGTAAAAATCGTACATGGATATTTAGCAGCATTATCTCGTGTCTGGGCAATAAATCCTGTATTAAGGTTTATTTTTTAACAACTGGATTAGTACCGGGTCATTACGTTATCATTGCAAATTGCTTACGTTTAGGTATATAAGTATTGTGTTTCCTGATATCCCTATTATTCTTATTGTTAGTAACAGGACGCGATGAAGCCGCTGTTATCGTTTTCTGTAAATTATAAATATTCAATCGGATATTAACAATGAAATAAAGGGCAACCGAACACGTGCATTGTTTGTTTGGAGGTTACTCAAAATGATATGATGATAATGATCTAGCAAAAACACAGGCCATTGACTATATGTATTTACCACGATTTTTGAGTTACAAGATTTAAAGGTTTCCAGAAAATCTATGAGATAAATATGCGAATATTTGGCGCCAAGCGAGACAGTTGATGGCCGATTAATGAAACGGCAAATCATCTTTATCAACCGATAATGATACAATTTAAAATTTGACGAACACTGCAATCTCGAATATGTATCTTTAAAGTCTATGGATAAAGTGGGATGGAAATAGTGTATGTAGTACCATTTGTGAAGTCTAAAATGGGTCTTTCATGGTAGTTATCCAAAATAGGCGTTGTATTAATTTCTGCATGCAGCACACGCAACTTTCCGACGCCTTCTAAGGACACGACCCTATATAACGGCGAAAAAAAAAACAATTAACACTAATTATCTACATCGACGTGACGTCAATGGCGAAACATACCTTCCAAAACTTAAACAGAAGTCGCCTTGAATTATCTTAAAAATCACGTACACATTTCAAGTGCTCGAAACAATATTTTATCATGCACATGTTTTAAAAACTCCAGCAAAAGCAGTAAATCACGTAATATGACCTACAAATTATTAATTGCAGGAGTTTTAATGGTTAGATACTCTGAGGAAAGATGAGGGTTTAAAATTTTATTATGCACATCGTTACGTCAATGTTAACGCTTGGCAGATATTTCACATACATACCTGATGATAAATGCACATCACAGTAAAAAAAGGAACAAATTCCTGCGCTCTATCATATGGTAATAAGAAGCTATAACGAGATCGTACTTTTTTACAAGCGTTTCGCTTTTAAAAGTTATGAAGTTTAAAAAAAAACTGAATATTCGAAATATCACATCAGTGTTGTTAACAGCGATTTAAACAAAGAAAATACGACAAATCCCGATACTTGTTACATTTAGAGATTATTCCAATTTTAATCATATTTTTATAAATGATTTTTAATTGATTGGAGCTATATTTATTCTTTGAATTCAATTGATGAAATGCTTGACTTCTGGAATAGAAATTTGTTAATGTGTTTCGATAAGCACGCTCCATTAAAAACTGTTAGGGTTACCAAAAAAAAAAAAAACCCGCAACATGGCTTATACCAATACTTAAATTTATGATAAAACTTAAAAAAGCTTTTAATAAATATAAAAAATTAAAAACAAATACATCCTTTACTGAATATAAGGACTTGCGCAACCTTGTTAACCGATCTGTCAGAGCTGAAAAAAAGGCATTTTTGCAATTCAAATTTAAAACCGACCCCAAAAGTTTTTTTGGAATATTTAAATATTACTGCCAACTATGCTGCCAACGTAAACCCCCACTTGTTTAATAATGTTTTAATCGATAATTTACCTCGACAACCTAACAATGCTTATAATAATTTAATTTTTGATAAATATCGTGAAACATTTCCAGGACTAAACAATATTTTTTTTTTATTTTATTACGTTACTACAAAAGTTACTGTAGAAAAGATTATTTATAAAATTAAAACTTACGCCAAAGGTTCTAATAATATTAATCAGAAAATGTTGTTATATGAGTATTTTTTTAAGTGAGTACCTTACGTTTATCATAAATAAGTGCTTAACTACAGGATATTTTCCTGCAGCTTGGAAATATTCGCATGTGATACCGGCTCCAAAAAAGAATAATCCAGAAGCACTTTCTGACTATCGCCCCATCAGTATTTTACCAACGTTGTCAAAGGTATTGGAAACCATCGTTCGAGAACAATTAAATAATTATTTAAACATAAACAGTATACCACCTCCTATTCAATCTGGTTTTAGGGCATTACGTAGTACTACCACTGCATTACTACAAGTTACTGATGGCATATTTAGAGCAAATGATATCAATCAAAACACGTGTTTAATTCTGTTAGATTTTAGCAAAGCTTTTGATACCTTGGACTACACTATTTTAAATAAATTACAAGTATTTTGGTACTACCGGCAAAGCAAATTTGTTGTTCAAAAATTATTTAACAAATCGCCAACAAAAAATTAGTCTCGGAAATTCTTTATCTTCATATCGTTTAGTCAGACAAGGTGTTCCACGAGGTAGTATTATTGGTCCGATATTGTTCTCTGTTTACACAGTGGACTGTTATTCATTTTTAAACCATTGTAAAATTCATCAATACGCGGACGACACACACTTGTATTTCTCATTTAGCCAGGCCAATATTATCGTTGCTGCCAGTTGTATTAACAACGATTTAAAAACAATTATTAGTATCGCTAATGAACATAAATTGGTACTTAATAACATAAAACACAGCTTCTGATATTGGGAAAAGACAGAGTTAATGTAGTGAAAAGTCCTGATTTTGTTATAAAAACGAATGATCAAATTAAAGTTCCAGTTAATCATCAATGTAATAATTTGGGCCTCATTCTAAATGATGATCTTAGGTTTAGTTCTATCTTTGCGATTCACTAATACTATCTCATCTCACTTATTATGATTTTATACATTGGTCTGCATTAACAGCAAAATATAAAAACACTCTCCAAAAAATACAAAACTGTTGTTTAAGATATCCATTCAATTTGAGAAAGTATGGTCATTTAACTTCTACTTTCTCGCGTTCTAATTGGCTGAAGTTGGAAGAACGATTTGTATGTCACGTCTTGTCTAATTTTTAAATTAAATAAATACCACACATCTTCTTATCTTTTTGAAAAACTAATTAGAGGTAGCGATGTTCATGACTTGATACCCGTAATCGGGATATGTATACCAACCGTGCCTAAGAATAGTTCTGCTCAGTTTGAAAGGGGTTTTAGTTATAATGCAAAAGTATTTAATGATTTACCTGCGTCTTTTAAATCCGCTCCAAACATACATGCATTCCGAAAACAAGTGAAAAACTGGTTAAATGCAAAACCACTTGTTTAATTTTTATACACATATAATATTAAAATAATTATTTTAACCATAAATTATAAGTAATTTTCAACAACATTAGTAATTGTAATCAGTTACGGCTTTTTGTTTTATTTACTTTATTAATTTGTTGCTTTGGGTTGGTTACATGGAAGAGCGGCTAAGGCCGAATGGCGTCAACCTAATCAAAAATGTTTTGTATTAATTTTTATTAATAACTATTATTATTAATATTATTATATTTCCCTAGAGTATGGTTCATATATGTGGATATTTTTGCGGTTTTCCATACTACAGAAACCGATAGTTTAGTTTCAAAATTAAATCAAATGATACGATAAATTGCACATATAAGCTGGAAAACCTGGAACAACTACCATTTTTAATGTATTAAATAATTAGAAATAGGGTGAATAGTTTCCGATAATTCATAGTTATCATGTGCATGAAAATAGTATTTAAGTTTTTCTAGAGTAAACGTACCCCTTTTTGTATATCATTAGCTATGCGTACCCCCAACAAAACACTTTAGTTTATTAAAATGTGTTATATTATTTAAGTTAAAGTTTCATTGTTAAGCTGTTAGAGTTAATTACGAATAGGTAATTTAAATTAAAAATAAGAAATTTTATCACAAGAAATTTATTTCAAAAACATCTCATATCTCCACACTTCAGTAGTTTGTTAAAAACAAGAAATTTAAATCATTACTCAAACTTTTTGTCATAATTAAATTCTAGCATGTATCAACATAATTTTGTATACTTTCTGGTGGTTAACTGCGTACCTCTTACAGATTTTCGCGTACCCCGAGGGGTACGAGTACCACCGATTGAGAACCATTAGTGTAGGGGGTATCATATATGTAATACTGAAATTTAGAGTCATGCACACGTAGAACAGTCTAAATATATTTTCGTATTGATTACAATAAAATTCTCTTAGAAAAAAAATAGACATTCGTAAAAGGTAAATATTAAGCTTCTTCATCAAAATAGCAGTGTTCTAAAAAATTAACTAAACCTATACTATATAAGGAGACATCCTAAATATGTATTCAGTATTTCGTTCCGTGGCCTTTTCTGCGTAAAACTTCTTCACATTGCGTGGCATAGGCTCCACTAAAATTCCACATCGCTGAATATCAATAGACTTCCACGCTGATTCGATGCTTTTCCACAAATCTTTATTTGTTGGATTTGGCAAAGCAACCGCCTTTTTTACATCACCTCCCAAATTTTCAATTGGATTTAAGTGTGGCAACGGTGGCGGCCAAACCATAACCTGTAATTTACTCTCATATAAGCACTTTTTTAAATAACACCACTTTTGTTTCCTCAGTCCATAGTACGCTGCGCCATTTTAATGATGGCTAATAAATATATTCCCTTGCAAAGGATAGCCTTTTAGCAATCTGTTCACAATTTAGTAGTGGAAACTTTCTTGGCCGTCTTGATCTTAAACCTACTTCCTAGTGACCTCCTCCTTATTGAAGATGTGCTAATGGATAAGTTTAATTCATTTTTTATTTGTGGTGATGTGATAAATGGGCTCTTTATTGAAGGTCGGATGATATGTCTATCTTCTGTTGCTGTAATTTTACATTTTCCACCCCCATTTTCTTTTGCTTTTCTAAATTATTTTGCATTAACAATTATTTTTTCAGAACAATTCAATGCATTTTCAATAGATTTGGAAGTTTTTTCGGCATTTAACATTAAAGTTTTTCTTGGATGCAATATCCATATTTACTAAAATATAATGACGAATAAGTTTTTTAATTAACTCTTTGTTTACTTACATGATTATATGAAAAAAGTGTACACAATTTTTGTTAATCCCTATTTTTCGTTTCAAAACACAAAACTATAGTCATCATCATGAGGTCATCAGTCCTAAGACTGGTTGGACGCTAACCTCCAGCTTCTTCTATCTTGTGCTAACCTACGCATTTCGCTAATTGTGCTACAACCTACATCCCTTACTATTTGCGAACAGTAGTCTAATCTAGGCCTACCTCTGCCTTTCTTCACTCCTATTTCTGCCTCCAAATATCGCAGACTATTCTCTTATGTCTCAGCAAGTGGCCTACCATTCTATCTTCTCTCTTCTTTATGTTTTTCCACATACTTCTTTTCTCGCCGACTTTCTCTAATACTTCTTCGTTTCTAACCCTATCAGTCCACGGTATTTTCATCATTCTTCGGTAACACCACATCTCAAAAGCTTCTAATTTCTTCCTACTTGCTTCCCCTACCGTCCAGGTTTCGCAACCGTATAGTGCCGTGCGCCATACATACGTCTTCAAAAATCTCTTCCTTGTTTCTAAGTTTATTACCCCCGAGCATAAAAGTGCTTTCTTTTTGTTAAACACTACTCGACCCTGCGCTATTCTTTGTTTTATATTTTTATCGCCTCTTCCATCCCAATTTATTTTACTTCCTAAATAAGTGAAGTCTTTAACTTCCTCCAATCTTTCATTATTAATTTGTACTTTCGTTTTTGCTCTGCTCTCGCGCCCTCTGCACACTAACACTTTAGTTTTGTTTTTATTCACCCTCATTCCGTATTCCTCTGTAAACACTGCCTCCATTTAGTTCAACGCTGATTCTAATTCCTCCTTACTTGGTGGTACTTACTATAAAACTATAGTATCACTGTTATTTTAATGCACAGCCTGTCAGATGTTACATTATACTGATAAACAGGGGGACCCCAGAAGTAATTTACAAATTAGTTTTAATCACCTCCCGACGATGGCGAAACGCGCGTTGAGAGTAAGGTATAATCTTTCGGTATTCGTGCAAAACTGGACTTCCGTTTGCGTTGCTGCATCCAAACCCCTTCCCATGAAGTTTTAAGGAAAAATGGTTATTTCGGTAATATGATATTTCAGGAATAACAGACGATAGACGGTATAAATACTGTACATATATATTTTAGAAGACGCATCGACTGCATAGATTCGGCTCTCTTCGCTTTTTGATGACCCTATATACAGGATTCAACAAAAAGAAAAAAAAATAAGATAGAAAAATGGTCAAATAGAGCTTATACAGGAATTCTTTGCTCTATATTTGGTTTTTTAAAAAATGTTTTACGTCACTCGAATATGTACCGAGTATCAAGAAAAATGTAACGAAATATTTTCGATGATGCATTTCCTTAAAATATTAGCAATATTGAATTAACTTCTGAGTTAATTTTCCTTTGCTTAATTCTTGCTTATATTTTAGCGGAATAACTCGAAAGTGTCTCACTACATTTTTTCTTGATGGTACTTAATTATGGACAGTTTAGATTGTACATACAAAAAATCGATTCATCTTGGTCCAAAACAGGCAAATTAAATAGATATTACTTGGATACTAGCCACCCCCGCAAACCATTTATATTAATGCATAAATTGCTACGTCGTGTACACTGTACATATTATCAAAGCAGTTAGTATACCTCCCGTTTCTTTTGCGATAAATGAAAGTGACTCGTAAATAACCAAATGTTAGGGGAATTAATAAGGACTTCTCCAACGAGACGACGTACGATGGGATGGGGACCGCGTCGGCCGGCCTCTATTTCGTGTCAACGACCTCCCATATAATGCAACCAAAAAGGAAGCCCATTTGGGTGAAATGGTTGAAACTTCATTCGGGAATAATGAACTCGAACAAAGCTAGGCGCGTCGAACGGCAAGCTTTCGGCATGAAAAACCCCGGCAATTTGCTATTTCGGTACACCTTTCATAGATTAATTTCTATTATAGGTATCGTACACTATCGATCATCCATTATGAGTAATATGCTGACATACCGGCAAATGAATTAGGTTTTTTCTGTTTAGATTTTCATAATAATATACCTAAGAAAAGTTTGTAATGTTCTATATAAAGAACAGCTTTAATACATCATGTCTGAGAATTTAGACAGAAATTAAAATCCATTTGAATGGGGAGGTCTACCTGACAGTAAATTATACTTGGTAATATAATAATAAAGTAAATTATAGGACCCCGACCCGAATGAATGCAAATTATACTCCGTACATATTCATTTTGTTCGGCTTTTGGGTCTTGAAAACGACTCGCTCAACGTTTCTCTATTGGTCTTTCTGCTTTCATTTCCAACACTTTAACGCCTTGTTTATCATTGTTAAAATCAGAATTGTGTTTTAATGAATTGCGTTCTGATTCAATTGCCGACGCTGAAACATGCATAATTACATGGAATAATAATAGATAAATAGGCCACATTTTACGTTTTTTTTTTTTCAATATTGAAGCTTCTTTGGTATACATACGACCGCTACTGAGTACAGTAATAATAGATACACAATGAGTAATGGAACATGCTGTAAATCGTTGAGGTTTAACAAAAATATGACAACGTAAAAAACAAAATATGTAGAATTGAAAAATTTTCTTCTGTGTACTACTCCATGGAGAATGATATTACTTTATTGCCCAAAGCAGCTATTTATTCTGTCGAAAACAATTCGACAGTTTCGTTTTTAATATCCCCGAAATGAAATTGACTATCCCGAGGAAAATACGAATTTGTAAAGCTATTTATACAGATTTATATATGTCGGAAGCAGATGTTGTCATGTTCCTGTTATCGATTACGATTAGAAAAGCGGGGAGATGCATCAGTAAAAGTAAAACTGATACCCTAAGGAAATGCACGTAATTAAAAACGGTTTCACGCCAAAAATCATGAATAATGTTCAATATCGTCGCTGCAATGTAAATTTCTTATTGTATGTACGTGACCGTCGACTTGATATCGCGGTAAGTAATTAATTGTCGATTGAAAAGAGTATCCATTATAGATTTCTTTTAAGCGAGTGCCTACGCAGGCAGCGCAGCGGTTAGGAAATGAAATGACGCGAGTTTTCTGATTACATATTCAAATTACACGTTTTCCATTAAAACAGCAACGAAAATCGGGCACAAGCAATGTTGATTAACGTGGTGTACTATTGTGCAATAGCATTTAGGTAGTAATTAATGTAGCCAATGTCAAAGGTTGCATTAACATTGCCCAATTATATTTCTTAATTATGTATTTGAGTGGGTTAATAAAAAACGTTATCTTAATTGTTAAATTAAATAGGTAGGAAATGTAGCAACAATAAAAAGTGTTGGGTAAACCGCGGGTCTCGTCGAACTGGAATTTATCAAGACTCTTCCGGACATCTATTATAGTCCAGAATTACTTTCAGTTCATAAGATTCAAGCTAGAGCTTAGAAATATCTATTTATAAAAGACAATCTTTAAAGAAACATACTTATAATTGGATATAATATCACAGTCGTTATTAATAGTAAATCAAGCCGATACCAATACCAACGTAGGCCTCTTTATCACTTCTGAGAAATAACCGTTTTGATTGCGATAAATTCTATGATTAAATTCGTCGTCGCAAAACTGTTTCTTTATATATACATATATTAACTTATGAAACGACTTTTTTTTTGCTACAGTGAAAATTTGCAGGCATAATTGACTATAAATTGCAATAAATTATTCAAATAACCAGCCAGGCGTGTAATTCGTAATCATATCCGGCTTTGAGCGGTTGGAAACTTCGAAAATGTCCGGCCAGGAAGTAGTGGAATGATTATACTAGAGGAGTGCTTGCAATATTAATTACGTACTTTTTATGAACATGGAAATTAATTTCAGGAGAAGTCGGCGTTATTTATCAGATTTATAATAAGTACATGGCATACACAAAAATTATCGATACAATGTTTCACATACAAGTCAGTAATTTAATACATTTTTTTATGGCACTAAATACTGGGTGGGCATAAAAATAATACTTAAGAAATAGCGTGGCGGGATTAAATCCATACTTTTCTATAGACCGACTATTTATAACAATTTAATATTTACTTTGTTAAAAGATCTCGAAATGAATATAACGACTAGGCCGTAGAATGAATATGGGAGCGAGAAATGTTCCTGAGAAGTAGCTAAAAAGCTACAATACTTGTAGCGTTTCGAAATTTTAGGGTAAAATATTGAAGTAAAAATCAATAATAAAACGTCTAATTAATCCTGACGGAATGGCATTTACCAAAATAACGTGTCTACAATATGCGAAAGCGGGAAAAAATAACATATTACCTTAGAAAATATGAACTTTTAATAAAACCTTTTTGGAGAAACGCCTTTCCAAAAACTCTTTTTTGTTCAGCTACAACGTAACTACGATTTTCAGACAAAAATACTAGTTTGGCATTATGTATTTGAAAATCAATTTTTAGATGTTAGACATTTTATTCCATTGTTTAAAAAATAAACCCGCCACAGGTAGGATTCGACATTTGTCCCGGATTGGAACCGAACAACATACAGCTATTTCGAACTTTACGCCGATCCAGAACAAATGCCGAATGAAAGTTGTGGGGTTATACATCTTTATCGATTCGATCTATGTCAGTAACATATAAGTCGGAAATCGAGGAGGGAACTACTAAACCGCCAAGCAGTTATCAAAGTAGTTCCCGAATAGCAAGGCTATTACATAATCGCTGGAGGAAACGACTACTCCTCGGGCTAAAGCCCCGCCACGCATTGAATTATACCTAAAAGCGATCCTCGACCCCTTTCTCGTGTTTCTGCACGATCAGATGTTTTAAAAAATAAAACCCGCCACATGTGACTCGACATTTATCCCGGATTGGAACCAAACGACATACAGCTGTTTCGAACAGGTTCGAACCTGTTCGAAACAGCTGTATGTCGTTCGGTTCCAATCCGGGACAAATGCCGAATCCTACCTGTGGCGGGTTTTATTTTTTAAAACCTTATCTGATCGTGCAGAAACACGAGAAAGGGGTCGAGGATCGCTTTTACGTATAATTCAATGCCTGGCGGGGCTTTAGCCCGAGGAGTAGTTGTTTCTTATAGCGATTATGTTCCCGAATAGCCTTGCTATTCGGGAACTACTTTGATAACTGCTTGGCAGTTTAGTAGTTCCTTCCTCGATTTCCGACTTATATGTTATTGATTTTATTCTACTAAAAATACCAATAACATGTTTCCTCTAATTTGGCAGACAATCATTGACACGTGCCGAATTCAGAAAAAGAAAAATTGTACAATTTTACTTTTGTATTTCTTGAAAGAGATAGAAAATGCAACCGGGTCGGCCACTTCTCTGCTGTACTATAGATTTATAAAATATATTCTTCAGAAATGCATACTTGTGTAAATTGCGAATTGCGAATTATTGGTTGAATCACGTCGATTCTTTGAACGCTATACATATATTTATAAGACATGAACGATTTGGCTTTTAATCGACAGTTAACATCGTTATCGATGTTCAAACAATCGACTTAATTCTATCCTAGCATAAGTTGAATTACGGGCCATTTAGAAATACAGGTAACGAAAATAAAATTCAAATTAGGTATAGGTATCTACTTGTTTGTATTTTCTACATTCCAACGTGTCCAAAGTAGGGATTTTAAGGGTACAATAACAATAGTTTAAGAAAAGGCCCTTTTATGAATAGAAAATATACCTGGTTTTGACGAACATGTCCGGATGTTCAAATTCCACCCACTTACTTCCATCCCATCATCCATATACTGACGACATTCCACGATGACCACGATTACGTTTCGGCATAAATATTGCAACTTAATTATAAGTATTTTAATCCAAGATAATTTAATCTAATGATGTGCGAACATTAAACACTTAATCCGCGCTACAAAACTTGATTTTATAATAGCCCGCTTTAAAATAATGTTCAGATTCAAAATAACTGTATAATAAACAATAACGGATTGTTTTATAATATTTTAATTCTTATTACTTCGTTTGGGGTTATTTTTGGACGCCGGGTTCAAGATATTTGCTCGCTCAGGCACACATATGTTAACACTCGCATGTCTAACGCAATAAAATAAACGTTTTTTCCGCAACATTGCTTCGAAAAATAGATATGTTGTGTATTATAACAGTAAGACGTAAATGTTTTTTTTTGCAATAGGCGGTAAACAAAACAATCATGCATTATGTAAGTTGTTAAGTATACATACATATTCCCAGAACCTTTTACAAATCGATCGAACAAACTTTTATAGTACTTCAGTGTTCTAATATTGAGATTGTTATTATGTATTTAATTCCCCATCCTTTGTTATCTCGTACATTATCATGTTTACTGCAACGAATTTAGAAAAATGGTATTTTTCGCTAAACTTTATTGTACCCAAGAAACACCTTGTATACCTACACGGCATATAACGCGTTTTTTATATATACAGGGTATTTTGTTCTGCCTCATAATTAGGAAAATGCGGATTTCTAGTCCGTACCTTGGAGCCAGACTAGTGCTATTTACCGTCTCGCCCATAGTTCCAGTGAAAGGAACCGTTATGATATTCCGCACATTTTTGTCGTTCTGTCTGCCGATTTTTGCAATTACCCGACTTGTGCAACTTGATTGTTTACTGGTACCTTTTGAAAAAAACGTTTAACGATACAATTATCGATCATTAAGTTCATTTACGGATAAAATCGCAAGAGAAAGTTATGATGCTGTCTATAATGTCACGAAACGCCCTGTATATATTCGTGTATCGCAATTAAAATAGAAAGTACGTTGAAGTACTTACTAGATCATTAAAATTTTTGTTATATGATGTCCCTGCTAAGTTATCTATTATGAATGAAGAAATGAAGTCAATAAATATCATGAGACTGGTATCTGAAATATTTTTATGGGAAATATGTATATGCGATACAAGAGCGAACAATTTTAATAGTTCGCATTCTTATTTTATCTATTCCAATAAATTCTTTATCTGCAAGATTACTCAGCGTTTGGTCGACGATATTGCTATATATCATGTGAATTTATTGTATACGCAAGGGCATTGTTATAAATATATAGGTATCACGGCAAAAATGCTTTACAATACGTTAAATACAATAAAATCTATCACCTATAAAATTAGAAAACATAATTTTCATGTAAATTTATATTGAACAAGCTTACGAAATATATACTTACCACTATAGCCATACACATTGAATTTGAAGTTGCCAGGATAATTTTTTAAATCCACAAAAGCGTGGATAAGTACAACACAACACAAAATTTAGCACGAACAACTTCACCACCTTTCTCTAACACCACAGGAGGATCACCAAGATGGTTGTCGGATGAATTCGACTGACGTCAGTTTGTCCTAGTCGGCCTGTTCCCCCACCATTTTAGTGACGATTACGGCCCATGACGTCATCGGTGTTCGCGGTGCGTGTCTAGTACGAATGTGTCCCGTAATGTCCTCTCTGTCTGACAACATAACTATTGATCGTATAACTAACAGAAAGATGTCGCCTGTAGACTGTAGGCAACCAACAATTTACGTCAATTATTTTTACGTGCTCCCGAAAAAAGAATGCTTAAAATAGAATTTCCACGCCTACTGACGCCACCCCTGCTTGTTTTCACTTGAGCTATTTATACATTCCAGTGGGATAGCTGTAATTTTATGCAAATTAAAGCTGCCCTTTTCAGACTTTTTTAAAATTCTGTACGAGTATACATTTTACGTAAAAGGTGATATTGAAAGATATCGGCCATCTATCGGTCACATATTGCAGTTTCTCTTGAACAATTTTTGTGCTAACAAAAAAAAAGTAGGGTTCTATCCTATACATTTATTAAGAAGCAGGCGAAGAATGAAAAAGTAAGACGCCCCCGGCTGGCGGGGTTCAATGAGCCAGGATCAAGGGGGCCCAGATCAGACACACCGTTGTTTGTCATCCCTCCCGCGGTGTGAATGACATATTTTCGTCTTTTGCCACGCAGCGAGACTAGCGGGGGAAACGACGGGCCTACCAGGTTGGGGGACCTGCCTAGGTCTACAACGATAAGACGGGTAAAGAGAAGTAGCACTGCTCGACCTAAACCCAATTTCGGACTATTACCAACAGTCAGGAAAACGCGCATTTTCTGTTAGGGTATTATATGAATTCCACTGTTTGTAGGTTTTATGATCTACATTTCACAAAACTTTAGGGTGATCTACATTTCAAAGCAGATTCAATTACGTATTTACGATAGCTAATTATATAATATAATGCAGTGTTCCAGATCATTATTCATACACTATAATTTGTAGATTTTCCTGTATAGCCATTTCCATTACACGGACTCTTGACAAGTTCTTGTTTTATAACAAATTTATTTATGAAAAAAGTATATATATATATATATATATATATATATATATATATATATATATATATATATATATATATATATATATATATATATATATGTATATATATATATATATATATATATATATATATATATATATATATATATGATTTAAAGGTCTTTTTAATTATAATATATAATTTTTCTTTAAACGTTACTTTGGATAATTTAAACGCTATAATCAAATTCCATAAAATAAAATGCAAAGTATGTAAATATAAATTATTTATTTAAGTGTACTAAAATCAGATTACATTAATGAAATAATAAAAGCATAAAAATCAGGTATTAAAAAATTAACGGCGACGGGTAAAATAATTTACCAAAGAATCGTTAGCTATTATATGCACACAAACAATTTTCGTTTTCTCATTTATTATTATATTGCTTTAATATTACATGTTACATCTATTACGCAATAGTAATTCGAGTGTATGAGTATATTTAGAACTTTAAAAATCCTATCACCTATTCAATGTACAAAAAATAAAATATTTTGTCATTTTAAAAGAAAAATATATCAAATTTGCTTTGTTTTTGATCAATTGATGCCTATATAGTTTAAAGCACATACAATATATAGAATATATAAACTAAATTGCTTTATAACTTAATTAAATTGCTAACGCAGTAAACATTTGGGGAAACATTGTTACTAGAGATGTCTTTTTATGACTACGAAAAGAAAACAAGATACACGCAAGACTGATGCTATTTTAGTATAAGTAATTCAGTTTCCTCATTTAAAAAAATAATAACTAACTATGGTGGCACTTTGCATAAACTAATATATAAGTACAATCTTAGCTGCAACTATAGTATAAGGATAAACTTGGAATGTCTAATAAATAAACCGCATACACTAAAGTATACTAAAAGTATTCAATTGACCAAGAGATCACTTATTAACTGTTGGCAAGTAAATTTCACACTTTCTAAACACTTGTATTACAAATAAATATAAGAGTTCACATTAGAATATACAGCTTTTGTGCTTTATTGCACATTTCACACCGATTTGTTTTTAATAGCACCAAATTAAGCAGATACAAACATGATATGCTAATACCAGTCTTCAAATGTGTAAATATCATGACATATCACTAAAATAAAAATTGAGTGTTCAACCTGAGGGTACTTATTTTAAAACTAAGCTTTAAGTTTATTTCTGTCAGGTATGGCTTAAGATAAAGCAACAACAGCTGTAAAGACAGAATTAAATATCATATGTCAGTAATTATAAAAAATATCTTGTAATTCATGTAAAATTTTTACTTTGTTGCCTGATCCTAATTTGTAACATAAATTGAGTATATATGCTCATAAAGATGAGCCACCATCACAGTATTTAACAGTTACTCAAGACAAGATATATTAAAAAAAAAAAGTAGGCATCTGATTTTAATGAAGGGCCACTTTTCTTAATTTTAGAATATTTATTATATATGTTATGGCTAGAATGGATACTTAGTTTGCAAACTAACCAGATAGTTTGTAAACTAACTAAATCTGCTATTATATTGAAAGAATCAGGAACTGAACTAAATAGGCTGTTATTTTGAAGAAATCTTACCTAACCTAACTATCTACTCATTCCTAATTGTCTACTTATTATGGTTAGGTTAGGTTCCTTCAAAATTATAGCTTCGGTTAGTTTATAAACTAAATATCCATACTAGCTATAACATATATAAGAAAATATACAATTCTTCTTATAGAAAGGTGAATATACATATTTTATATATATTGGTATGTATAAAAAAAAAAAATATATATATATATATATATATATATATATATATATATATATATATATATATGGTAAAAAATATATGGAATCACCATTTGAATTTAAAAATTTACGTGATTTAATTAATAAAATTGTTAAAAAATAAGTACATACCTAAATATTTTAGTAAAATTAGTGAAAATATATCTTTTCTTGATATTTTAAAACTGTATTATTAAATAAATTTAGTAAGTAATAATCATAAAAATTATATAAAAAGATAAAACACCATAATAAAGGAATAATTTCTTTATAGCATTAAGTGAAAACCTAATTTGTCAATTCTGTCTTAATATGGACTTCTAAAATTTATTTGTTGATTTTAATTCGAAGCAACAAAAAATTTTTTTAAATCGTGCTAATCTTGCCAACCTTCAAATAAAAGTATTTTTGAGAGCACAGTCGTAATTTTTGCGAGGCTTTTATTTATGTAATGATCAGTAATATATACAAAATTTAGTTCAATGATTAAAAAATATTTTTGCTACTACAAATAACATGAAGACATTACATTCTCTTGATATATCAAAATACTGAAATAATTTTTCTATTACACCCTATTATTCATTTCAAGTGCAAGAAAACTTGTTTATGCATTTTGTAATATTCTTAAGGCAGGAATAACTGTTTTAAGTGATGCTATTAAGTCTACATGTGACGCCTTTTAAGATTTCCATAGTCTATAGAAGATTCGGGCACTGGTTTACCCATGACCTCTGATGGCGTAGTTTCGTTTGAAGCATCAGAGATGGGTTCTTTGACTGGTTCACCTTGATTTCCCGTTATTTTAGGAGATACAGGGCATTCATAGGCACTAACGGAACTTGGGTTTCTTCTATGGCCGCCGAAATGAGGCTTTTCTTCAAACACTTAAAATAAATATATGTATATATAATTTGACTATTGGAAAATATTTAAAGCTTACATTTGTCTAAACTGATAATAGATCCCACTATTTCATTTGCCGTTATTACTTTGTCTTCATCTAGTTGTTTTCTACGTCGAACGAGCCACCAGTCTACCATAAATATACCAAGTGCTAATATTTTTATGCCTGCACAAAGACCTACGTAGCGGTATCGAAACTGTTCTATATCGTACAGCAAACACCGCCCTCCTTTGGATCCACAAGTGCTTTTCCAGAGTAGGCATGTGGAATCAATTAGGTTGCCAAATAAAATCGGTGCTGGGATGTATCCAAAGAGTCTGAATATCACAAATTGCATTCCCAGTGCAAAGGATCTCTCTTCTTCACTTACTGACCTGCAAACATATTATTAGGCCATAAGTTATTGATATCAATTGTCACTAGTCCTACCTTAACACTATCATAAGTAGAGGCATCTGTGTAATAGCCACTATAAATGTCATAAAGAATAACAATATCAAAAACGGATATATTGTATGACAAGATGAGTTGCAAGGACCTGCTGTTGCTACAGGCACTACGGTTACTTCCGCATATGCGTTGTCAACCTGGGATGCATAACTTATGGAAGAACTTATTCCATCTTTCAATGTCAGGTTTCCATGTATACCTGGAAAATACTGTGTATTATTTACATTTCAAAATGTATGCCCTAATGTCTATGGCATAGAACTTACAGGCACAATTGGTATAATTAGAACTGAGAATTGACGTACAACCAGCATGACAGGGGCTGAAGTAAGTTAGTCCATTGTTTCCACATACAGGCTCAACATCGTTCATACTACACTCACAGCCAAAATTACACGAGGAGGTTAAATTGACTTGAAACGGTTGTGTGCTATTGAAATATGGTATGGTCGTACCAGCCATTTTTAAATTATCACAACCCAAAAAAAATAATAGTCCATAACACAGTAAACAGATGGCGTTTGATATAAGAACGAATTGCACTGCCCCTTTTGGTCTCAATTCCATCTTCTTCAATATTACACCACCCATGAATATACCTATACAGGCACCAGGAATTGCTATCGACCCTGCAAATGAAAATTACAACTACAATTTCCGATTTAGTATTTCATTTTATTCACCTGTGAATACACTAGCTTGGCTTTTCCCTAAACTAAATTGTGTTTCTAGATACTTAGGTAAGAATACAACAAAACCAGATACTATGATTAGTTCCATACATGCACCTAAGCATG
Source organism: Rosalia funebris (assembly GCA_037954035.1). NCBI lineage: Eukaryota > Metazoa > Arthropoda > Insecta > Coleoptera > Cerambycidae > Rosalia > Rosalia funebris. The sequence goes on along the minus strand of JAZFAV010000036.1, from coordinate 4,291,753 downwards.
TAACTATGTAGACAGGGTTACAGGCAAGCCTCCACATCGACATTGGGATGTCTAAAAATATTTATATACAATACAATAACTTACACACGACGAGAATATTTACCTTTTATATCTTTCCCATAACCACTATCGTTTTTAGTAGAACTAACAGTTTTTGTGGCAGTACTACTATTATTCGCGGCACTTGTGCCAGCTCCGTTGGCTACTGCTGCCTTCTCCATAAGCCGTATTTTCTCTTTTTCGTGAGTGAGGACTTTCGGGAAGGAGAAAAATGGTATGGAGACCGTTACAAGTAACAATCCACACAGAAGGAAACCTCCCCACCACATTCCCACCCATTTACTGTCGCCAGCATCTATAAAGATTGTCGTAAGATATTTCACAGTATATTGTAAAATACAAGTCTTAATCTGAATATTACATTCCAGAATGGACTTTCTATGGTATATTTAACTAGTATATGGTATATGTGTCAAATAGTAAATAGTCTTTATATGAACATTTGAAAATGTAACAATCAAATATTGTAATGTACAATAATAGATTTTTTAAATAACAGCGATTGATCTTTGACATCACACATAGAATACTTGTTGATAGTTTACCATGTACTAGTACTAAAGTCGATTTATTGAAATACCTTAGTATATTATATAATGAATAAACATGTTTACATCGTAATTTATCAAGAATCCAGCCATAATATTTACGTCATGTATTATTCGGATTTGGGTTCCGCTAATTACTTACCTATTGATATAATCTGTGTGAAGGAGTCCATGTGGAATGATAAGAGATAGGCACCAAGAAGAAATCCCAAAACTGGGCCGAAAGCTGCCATACTGTACATACAACCTGAAACATTTTTATTAACAACTAGCCGTATCTGGCCACGCGTTGCCGTGGCTCACTCTGCTTAAATGGAAGAGAAAGAAAACAGAAAGAGCACGTTTCTAATATGTTTAATTTCACAATACTTGTGGGTAAACAATATTTTTTGTTGTTCCATTGTCTGTGCAAATATAGAGATTGCCTCTAGATATAAAGCTATACAAATACGCGCGCATTTGAATCCAACGTTGTGTCAAAATTTCAAAGCAATCGGTGAAGAACTTTCGGAAATTTAAGATTTTAAACAAACGAACATTTACATTTTTATTTATATAGATGAGAAGATCTGTGACATTGAGAAAGGTGTAGTGCTGCTTGCCATGCAGTAGGCCCATTTAAAGACAGAATGGGATTCTATGAAAAGGGAATTAAATGAGCAAATTCAAACCGCTTCTTTGTTGAGACTTGAAGTTTAGTAAAGTCTTAAAGAAGCCTCAATTTACTCATATTACATCTTTAATATATTTGAAACTGATGATGTGGATAGAGGATATAATACAATGGGAACTTTATTATATACCGTTCTTTCATTTTTTTACTAGACAGCAAGTCAATCGGTCCATTTCGTATAATGTGTAGGGAGGGGACGCGGTACGGTATGCCCTGCTTCAGGTTGTCCAGTGTCGATAATTAGCGGCGCTACGACAGTCACGTTCTACACGTGAGAGAGTGTACATCGTATTTGTAACGGGGAAAAACTTTTACGTGGGAAGTGATGTTGATGGGTTTACTGTTAAAAGATGATCAAGGTATTTAAAGAAAAAATATCTTCGCCATATTTAACAGCAAACTATGATCTTTTTTGCATTATTTTTATAATTGGTTTTGCATTAGAAAAAGTGCCTTCTAATAAAACGTTTAAAAATAAATAGATTCTCTTAAAATAATTAAAAATAAAATACAAACTCTTAAAACTTAAAAAATATCCCCTTGAATAAGAAAAAAAAACTAAAGAAAATTTTCGAAGATGCCTCCGTCTTGCGCCAAACAATAACCCAACCTGTCGTAAAATTCTGAACGAACGTTGGTCAGCATAAGAGGGCTAATAGTTTGAAATAAATTTTCAATATTAGCCCTCAGTTGATTTAAATTATTAGCTCTTTCATGAGGATGCCCGTATAACTTTGATTTAATATACCCCCATAAGAAAAAATCATTAGGGGCCAAGTCTGGTGATCTTGGTGGCCATTGAATTACGCCTCTCGTAGATATAATTCTTTGGGCGAATATCGTATTCAAATAGTCAATGACTATTCTTGAATTATGGGCCGGACACTCATCGTGCTGGAACCAAACGTTGTCAAAATTGGGCTTAATGTTTGCCAATGCAGGAACAATTTGGTTTTGAAGAAGATTCAAATAAGTCTCCCCATTTAAATTTCCATCAATAAAGAATGGTCCAATAATATCGTTCCCATAAATACCAACAAACATTCAATTTTTCGGGATATTGTGTCCTTGTATTTAACAGGCGATACTGATTTTCAATAGCCCAATACCGTAGAATTGATGGATTGTGCCTACCATGTAACAGAAACATGGATTCATCGGTGAACACGATGTTATAAATAAAATTGTCATCCGCATTTGCACGTTCCATTACCGTGTTACAAAATTCCATTCTACGGTACTGGTCTTCATCGAAAATTTCTTGATGGGCTTCGTATTTATAGGAATATTTATTTTTCTTTAAAATTTTGTGAATTTTACCCACACTAAAACCAGTCTCCTCGGAAATTTTGGGGATAGAAATATTTGAATCTTCTTCTACCATTGCACACACCATTAATTCCTGCATTTCAGCATCCTCGTTAATTCTAGGTGTCTTGTGGCATTTACAACTTAAAATGCATCCCGTTGACTTAAACTTTTCCACTACTGTCGATATTGTGTTCAAGGCAGGGATCGGACGATTTACATATTTGACTGAGAAAAGGTCCCTTATTGCACGTAATGAATGTCCTTGAAGAGACCATGATATCAAATCAATTTTTTCCTCAAGTGAGTACGTCATAATTACTAAGTTTTGAATTAAAAGAAGTTCACTCGCCTAAATGCCAAACACGTATGCGACGGTAAATGTGAAATCTAAGTCGTCGATCATCACGGCCGGCGTACGACCGGACTCCCCACCTCAGCGGTGGCTAATTTTCCGAGAAGGACCGAACGGTGGAACCTATGTACAGTTTTAAAATGAAAGCACGGTATGTAAGAAACACTTACCTATGTAAATTGATGAGCTTTCTGGTCTCACATGATCATCAATATATGTAGTCCCAAGGGTAAATAAAGGAGAGCCTCCACATCCCAGCAACAATTGAGCCAAAACGAAGAGCAATACTGGTCCAGTGGTCGAAGGCGAGCCTTGTATACAGTTGTCCCCTCTCAGATTATTAGGGGCTAGAGGCGGTGAAGATAATCCAGATGAGAGCCTGCCCAGACCCAAATCTTGCTCATGTAATGGAATCACACACATATTTTCATCTGTGGTGTTAGCCGTGCTTCCATTCACATTTTCGTCGGCTATGAAGTGGGGCACCATGAAAATAAGGGAACCCACCCCCATTATAACGGCGCCCACTCCTATCCAAACAGGGATATGCCTCCGACTGCCAAGGTAGCTTACGAATATAACTGTTATCACATTTCCTATTTCATAAGATGATGCCACGAGTCCAGACAGGCTTGATGGTATCTCGAAACGTTTTTCAATTGTTGTTATCACAGAATTGATATATCCAGAACTTAATGCTTGTTGTAAGGTAACAAGGAATGACAAGAGTAGAACGAAAAACTGCAACAGAAGTAAGTTATTGCGAAATGTGTTTCAAGTTCTGTTAAATAATTAAAATACCTATATATCGTAGATAAAGTAATGGAATAACATATGTAGAAATATGTATGAAAAATATATTTATAAAATTAGTTTAAAAAGAAAAAAATATATTTGTGTAACTGATTTTTAGTCATGAGAATGTATCATAAAACGGTATACTTTTCAATGTCAGGATAAGCTAATTAAATCATAGTTAAGAAACCATCGGATTGTATAAGATTTAGTAACAGCATTTTGTATATTTTTTAAAATTTCCTGAAACATTTGAGATGTTCATTTAAGACGGCATTCGAATTTATCTATAGAAATAGTTTTATTTATTTTGGTAAGCTGTGCGATAAAATTTTCTGCACTATCTGTCCCCTTATTGATAACACCAGTTATTCATTGGCGTCATTGGCCAAACTAATCCAAAACGAAGCATCACTAGAATTATAAAATTTTATTGTATTTGACATTGAAGTTACATAACATGATACGCACTAAAATTTTATTAGTTAAATAACTAGCTGGTAGCATTTTTCATACACTAGGTTACATTTTTAGTTAGTACAGAAAACGGATGGGTTTAACTTACGGAAGAATTTGCAAATCTAAAAAAAGTGCAAGGGGTGGAAAAATATGGTTTTAAAAAATAGAAATAAATTTCATAATAGGGTAACGCTACAAAATAGCAGAGTCGTATTTACACACAATGGAAATAAGAAAATGACACTATTCACACTTATTCTATGTGAATCCCATCAATATGCTTGGGCGCAAGCTTCATAGAAAGAAGATGTGGAATAAAAAACGGCTAATCAAACATAATGTTAAATATAGGGAGCTTTTCATGAAGAATATGCTGTCAATTTAATGGGCAATTATTGACAGTATATAAAATATATATATCAGTATATTCGCTGTGTGAAGAATATGGGGTGGGCTAATGATAATGAAGTCGATGGCAGCCCTTGCAGTGGACACTAATTAAATTAAAGTAGGCTGTCAGGTCATATGTGTGTTTACAGAAGTTAATTGGTAAACGAATCTAAAAGTTGGCCGTTATAGTTGCTGTGTTACTGCAGCTTGGAAATTAGAACAATGCAAGAAATGGATAGAAATTGTCAAAAAGGGGTTTACTAAGAAGTTGCTTATTGGTATTACTTTATTTTATTTAAATCTAAAGTGACAGGTGGAAGAAAAAGTGATTCACAAATGACCAGAATATGGATTAATAAATTATTTGGAAGATGACATTATTTTGACGGACAAAGGGTTTCTAGAACCAAGAAGACTAGAGAACAGGAGCAACTCGAGTGGTGGGGGTAGCACGAAAAGCGTCCGCACTGTGATCACGTGGTGTGCTTCATCATGGCGGTCATTGCGTAGAATCGAGCGAGGTTATTTGAAGTTTTTTTTGTTTGCTGTGTTTTGAGCGTTTCCAGTTTTTCTGTTGAATATGTCAAAAGCGTCGAGATACTGTTGCGTTGAGAATTGTTCCTGCAAAAGCCCGGATCGTGGCTCAAAGAAACCCGACATTTTGATAGTGTGAGAGAGAAACCGCGATAACGGCATGATAACGGAGGATAAACGTCATGCGCAGATCCCGCGCGCTTCTACGCGAGCCTGCCATATTGCCGACGTTTTTCATGCTATCCCCACCACTGATTTTTCGAGGAGCTATGTCTCCTTCCTCTCTAGCCTTCTTGTCTAGAACTAAGACGAGTTTTGGACGAAGCTGAAAGCAAATAAGGATAGTTATGCCACCTTTTCTACAGGACAAAAGTGAATTTTTCAGAGAGGAAACTAAAAAACTTACAATATTGCCAGTGTCAGAATTTATGTCGAGAGAATAATTACTAAAAACTATCAGATTTTAAATAAGATTCCGACATATTTATTTAACCACGTTGATGCAATTGTACATATTTGTTGTGTATTGGTAAATTTACAACCCCCAATAATTAAAGAAATAATAAAAAATAAACATTTATTCTTATTTACTTATATTTATTCTTATTTATTTGGTATTACATAAAATCTATATTAAATTGCCTACATATTTTCCAGTGAAACTTCGTTTTTCGCGTGTCACATTATTGCTACCAGCAGTATTCTCCAAATACGACGCTTGTAAATAATGTTCAAAATAAAATATTTTACTACATAATATTGCATGTTTTATGAAACCTTCATCCCTTTATTACTTGAAGAGAAAAAAGAAAACGCTTGCTAAGGTCTTGTCCACAAAAATTGATGCAGTGCAATTAAATTTAATGTGATTTTACGTGCAATTTTAATATTACCAATTTAATCAGAATTTCTGACAGACACATGACAGCCTACAAAGTTGTGAACACTACGCGGCGCTGGTGTCGCGCACATATCGAATATCGAATCGAATATGCCTTCTGTATACTTATGCCGATGGTCCCTTTACAACTTACAAGATATGTTCTGATATTAAATGATATGATCTGCATGTATGAAAGTCTGTATTTATGTAACATAAATATATTAGAGTCTGAAAATTTATTTTTAGTTTAGTTACATTAATACAGAAACCGAGTTTGATCTAAATACCTTAATCCCAGCACACTTCTGGAGACAAGATGGTCGGCATCCAAGGATGCCACACTCCTTTGTATCCCTTAATATCACAGGTGGTTCAGTGTAGGTCGCTGGGTGAGCGACTTTTTCCCTGTCAAAGCTAGCCGAGGGATTTCGGCTGTGACACTTGATAACGGTGTCATGGCAAAAGGTCGTCGAACATTTCGTATCTGCAGTGTCCTGTTCCGGAATGGATTCGGAGTACAAGCCGGTCATAGCATACATGGACTCCTGTCGCCGGTGTCCTTTGCAGTGCCCACCCGGGTTAGCCGAGTTCGACGTGGAGGCCCCATGCCCGGACTCGTTCCCAGAGCTTGGGGTGCTCACGGAGTTGGCCAGTGCCCCGTTTCCGGTCATCGTTTCCTAGAGGGTGGGGTCGCTAGTTTCTCGCATGTTGCATCCAACCACAATCGTAAAGGCATCTGGAATAACGCCCAATTTTGATACGTCGATTTTTTCTTTATTTTCTCTTTTATATGTAGTAGCTTCGTGAATATTTCAGGGAACAATTAAAACTGTTTTTGAATCTGGTATGATGTTAGAAATATATATAGAACCATTGGAATTCGTTTATTTAGTTCCAATATGTGTTACTGATACTTTCAAGTTTGTGAAGCGAAGCGTAATTCCTTTTGAACGCAATTACAAAATAAACAAGTAATAATAGCTTTTGAATAATAGTCTTTTCTTTTATGTATTGTATTGGCCAGTAGTGGGTGCTGTTAATATTTATACTCAATATTTGTTTTCTTGGGACAAGTTTCAGGAAATACCCGCTTATAGTTTATTTCATCGCTATTTGCCAAATAAAGAATCTCAGAACATACCGTGGCTGTTTTTATGGCTACGCTCAAGTAGACTGTTCCGTTTATCGGCAAGATAAGAGTTTTATTTGGCAAATAGCGATGAAATGAATACTACACACGAACATTATTTTGGAAATAATCAATTTCGTTTCATGATATTAATAAATATATAAATTAATAAAAACAAATTCTAAATAAAATTTAGAAAGGTATGTCATACTTTAATTAGATTTTACTAAATATATTATAAAATAATTATATTATAACATCCCTAACCGGGTTCAGTTTCCTCGTCTACTATTAGAATTATTCATATAATTATACGTCATATACAGATTGTCTCATTTAAAATTAAATAGCTTGAACAATGAAATTAGCCATCCCTTGCGACCTTTTAAAATCGGTAGAGGCTACGGCAATTTTAGAATAATTTAAGATTTTGCTCTAACTATATTTGAAAATAAATAATTCTAATATCCATTTCTCATGTAGTTTAGATTAACAATTGTGGGTTTTTCCATCTACTGATACTAATGGAGTATATCATTAATGCTTGTGTAATGGGAAACCACATAGAACAAATAATTAAGTATAAGACTAATTCTAAATAGATATAAGCTAAGTAGACTTAGCGAATAATATTCATTTGTTTAAATACTAACTGTTAACTTGTGTGCTGAAAATTTTCATTTCGTCATCGATTGGTGGAAGTGTTTTGTTTCGTTCGTTATAATACAAAAGGGCGTTTACTTTTTGTATTATACAAAAAAAATGTTTTACTTATGGATTGTTTTCGCTACTGATGGCGATTTTACTTGATCTATTTGTTTATTGAAAATGATCTATTCTGCGGAGGAAATAATATTAGTTTTAAAACTATTATTAAATAAGTTGAAGTTGTATTTTCTATGCGTTTATTCAAATGATAAATAGATAAAAACCGCACTTAAGGTAGTTTCTCCGGAAACTCACTTCTTTAAAGGATTTCATCAAATTTCGGGTACACATAAAGAATAAACTTCCCGAAGGAAATTGCTTACATGGAAAAGTTTTTCCCCTACAATAAAGGAGATATTCACCATCAAAGTTGGAACTTTTTGCATGGTCTGAATGTACCAGCTGACTAAAACTTTTCTATACATTTTTTCCGAAAATAACTCATCTATACATTAGTTTATTACGAATATTTTGAATTAAGAAAGTCGGTTATTGCCCGATTTGTTGAAAAGATAAAGATTTTTAAGATATGCTAGATTAAGCTTTGCTCGGCAAGTCGAGAACTTCAATTATTACTAAGTGTCTGGCAACGCAGCGGCATGCATTTTACCAGTCGCCACTTAAATGTTATTACTGCACATTCGTCACAAACAATATCTAAAATTGAATTTAGTCCTAAACGACTTTCCTTTTTTATATTTTCAAGTGAAATAACGTTTTCACATTCACAACATCTTAAATTTTTGCCAAGCTCGCTCAATTCAACAATACGTCGTCCAATGCTTAGGTTAGTTAGTTACTTTGTTTAACTTTTCGCAAGATTTATTTTTGCAATACAACGTTTACAATATGCATTTACAATATGCAACGTTTCTGTATCACTTTCTGCTTTGCAAATTTTCCTTTATTGGCCCGCAACTAATCAGGATAAAAATTCATTTTTAATTTTTCTATAAATTATCTTTGACGCTCCGAAAAATTTTACATTTACCCTCACATTTATTTTTGGACCAGACGGTACCGGAGAAACTATCTTAAAATAAGAACTCAGTATGGTCCGGAGTTTTTTTTTTATAATTAATGGTATATCTAAACTGTACTTGCGATGCTAGAAAACATCTTTTTCTTCGCTACTGTATAATAGTTTACTCGAACCCAACAGGCCATGATACCAGCACTTGGTCCAGATTGCTATATTATGGTATTAAGTTCTGTTAATCCCTGTGGTAAATTTAATACTTGGGAAATAAGTACTTTTCGTAAATGAACATAAAATAATGCCACAACGTGTTTATTGGTATTTATTTACAATATATTTATCATCATCATCATCATGAGGTCATCAGTCCTAAGACTGGTTGGTCGCTAACCTCCAGCTTCTCCTATCTTGTGCTAACCTACGCATTTCGCTAATTGTGCTACAACCTACATCCCTTACTATTTGCGAGCAGTAGTCTAATCTAGGCCTACCTCTGCCTTTCTTCACTCCTATTTCTGCCTTCAAAATATCGCGGACTAATCCCCCATGTCTCAGCAAGTGGCCTACCATCCTATCTCTTCTCTTTTTTATGTTTCTCCACATACTTCTTTTCTCGCCGACTTTCTCCAATACTTCTTCGTTTCTAATCCTATCAGTCCATGGTATTTTCATCATTCTTCGGTAACACCACATCTCAAAAGCTTCTAATTTCTTCCTACTTGCTTCCCCTACCGTCCAGGTTTCGCAACCGTATAGTGCCGTGCTCCATACATATGTTTTCAAAAATCTCTTCCTTGTTTCTAAGTTTATTACCCCCGAGCATAAAAGTGCTTTATTTTTGTTAAAAGCTACTCGACCCTGCGCTATTCTTTGTTTTATGTCTTTATCGCTTCTTCCATCCCAATTTATTTTACTTCCTAAATAAGTGAAGTCTTTAACTTCCTCCAATCTTTCATTATTAATTTGTACTTTCGTTTTTGCTCTGCTCTCGCGCCCTCTGCACACTAACACTTTAGTTTTGTAATATATTTATAATATATTTTTAATATATTTATCATCATACAAAATTTCGTGTTCGATAAAAATACTTGTGTACGGAAATTATTTTATTTTAAAATTGCAGAAAATGTTATGTCGATAAATTATTACTGTACACGTCTTGTCTAATAAATTATATACCAGTGAAATAACAATATGCCACATGCCATATCCGGGATGCAAACATGTACCTACATATATTAATAATAAAAAAAATAAACCGCACATCCTAGCGGATTGGTGAGGTCAGATTTAAATTCGAGTTTCCCCAACACCATTATTTACATAGGTGTACCGATAGCCTATATTTCATTTTAATATTGATGAGACATTAATTGCCGTTTTAAAAATACATCGGCGAAATCAATCACTCTGTTTTTACTACATACTATGTAGTTTACCGTTACTGTACGTGGATTGTTTAATTATCGAAAGTACGCCAAGGGTGATATGATGTTTATTTATTCTATTTATCCTGGTGTATAAAGGGAATTTTTTTATTTGGCATTTAGCGAGTTATTATAATCGCCATACAAGGAAATCTGGATGAAAATAGAATCTATCGATCGTATTCCATTATTAATCTTAATTTTGAGCAGACAACAACCTGATCGTAATAGCCGCAATTTTTCCATGACGTGGTACAAAATCGAACGCGGCTTGGTCTTCGCCAATGACCTTGACTCCAATTCCGATTCCAAGTTTTATTCAGCAATCGAAATAGCTATCATATTTTCCGTTCTGCAAGGGTAAAATAGGTGACGATGATGACCATTTCAGTCTTAATTTGTGTATTGATTTGATAAAATATCGTTAATATCGATGATTTTTGACCTTAGTACCTCAATATAACTTACGTGTTTAGTCTTAAGTTTGAATCGCTATTTTCCGTTTGACCACGCAGTGGGAAGTGTACATAAAATGTTTGTGTTTATTAACATTCAAGGCGACATGTGTTCAGTAAACGATAGTTATATTTGTGTATACAAAATTTCACTAATAATATTATGAGACGAGGGGTCTTGTCTTTATCTTAGTAACTTGATAGATGGCGACGAATAAAATGATTTACAGAAAGTGTATTTAGTCACATAGGTATAAATCAATTTGTTTCGCTGGATCTCCTCAAATCTTGGGCGGTTTCTTTTGGGATATTAAAGATGATATGTACCTAATGGGTTTAAATTAAGATCCGTGTGAATCCATATCATTGTTGTGAAACAAAAAAGAGGATCGTGCGTGTCTCGCGGACTCTATCCATAAGGCAGATACCGTGTGGACCGTGTTCAAATAACATTCTGATAAAACCTCGATTATTTAATTCGTTTAAGACGGTCACGTGGCGAGAGAGCAGCGCTTTGTTTGAATTTGTTAATCAAAAGGTTAAGAACCTAATTGTCCGGGGTTAACGGTCTATAAACCTAAAATTATCTGATTCATCAAAAGTGGGTATTCTCGAGAATGTGACCCAAATTTTTCCAGTATTATAGCGGATAAGAAGTGCCCATTATAGTTAACCATTCCCACAATACCTGATAAAACTAAAAAACTGACTAACAATTGGTGGTTACTCACCCGGTTTGAATGTCACAGTTACAGGTTATCCAATTGACCCTGATGGGTGAAGGTGGATGAAAAATCTCAAGAAAACTGAAACTGTCACTTACGTTAGATGTGCGATACTGCTAAAATTTACGTCTGTGGTGTTAATCCTTTTATAATAATTTATTACGTTGTTATTATGTTATATATGCTAAACTAAAATAAACAAACAGCTCGACATAATCCGAACTGTATTCTTCGGTGGTTACAGTTACATGCTAATAAAAAAAAACAAACATTGGAGATACGGCACTATTTTCATATCCATTCATTTACTACCGTCATTAAAAAATTGATTTTATACCTACGGTAGGAATCTAATTTCTACTGAATATTATTACTGGATATCGTAGGTCGTTATTATGAAATTCGTGCTCCATTGTAGCGAATTTTAAAGTGGCATAATTAGTTACGTAAATAAATTTATTTCATTTTTATATTTATGTATGTTCTCCGTTATATTGCAATATACGTTTCCACGTAACGTAATACAGATACAATAATGGGCGAGGTAATGGTAATGAGCAATTTTGCCACCTATTTTTTTTTATTTACGAAACCAATGGAGATTTGAGATTTGACGGATGATAAACAATATTTGTAAATATTGTGAAATAAACTGGTCAAATAAATAGAATATTTTTAGTTTATTGACTGTAATATTTTCTTAAGCAATCTAAATTGATAATTATCGACTTTATTAACAAACAAATTATTTTCATGTTTAGATAAATCTTTGGGTTGGAGAATATTTTTACTTTTATTTATATTTTCATTTTAATGATATAATGTAAGTATAATGTATGGTATTTAGATGTCCCAATACAAAAAAAAAATAACGGGGCGATCATGAATGACAATGTATCATTGTCGATGCAATAGTGTATTCATATTTTTGGCATATTATCAGCGGAGAGGTAAAAATAATTGCATTCCCCAGTTAAAAATAAATAATGCGATCGCACAGAATGGACGAGATCAACAAAAAATAAAAGAACACTTACTCGCAAGAGGTCAACGCTTCATTGTACGGTTTTACATTCTTGCAAAAATATAAAATTCGTTTTTATGTTATCACAACTCGTCTGAGATCACAGCACTGATTTTATTCATTTTTTAAGTAATTGGTCTATATATAAATACGGATTGGAAAATGTTATTCGTGAAGGCGACGGCACATGCACTAAAACACAGCTGTGGTCTGTCAGCGTGTGAGTACCGGATGGCTGCACCAAATAGAGTGTTCCTGTACGCACCAAGACGAAAACAAGAAATGACGACAGCAGAAATCTGCTATCGCCGCGAATTGTGTTGTCCGATAGCCCCCTGACCGTATCGCCAATTTGCTATTACGATTCTCCATCATTGAATCGTCATACTATTATTATTGATCATTCCTGTGAATTTTCCGATAAATTTTAATTCGCAAATGAAATATAACGAATGGCCCACATTTAGAAAGCGGTTCGCTTTGGCTACGCTAACACAGATGTCGTCACCAGTGCCGCGCCTGTAAAAGCTTGCGAACTGGGTGAAAGTATTTGAAAACGCAACATTATTTGGTTATTGCCATTAGAAAACTGTGCTGCGCAACATTTTTAGCAGTATAATATTAATTTATTCGGAACTGTTTATATTATCAAGTGCTGCATGCTTTCCATCTAAATATTAATAAAGGAATCGCAATGACGTAACACAAAACAAAGGTTTTATATGCAGAGGTTTTTTAATTACCACGCAGATTTCCTGCTGGTTTCTTCGTGGCAAACGATAGTTTAGGTAGATCATTTATCTTCGTAGAAGACACGACAACCAGAAAGGGCTCAATAAAAACACGATACACTTTCCTTCGACGAATAAAATTAATGGATGATGTAATAGTTTGTCGTATCTTTTTTGCGACAAAATATCGTCGAGACGTAACCTTCAGGTAATATCAAGCGAGAATCCAAATTAAGGTCAAAAATGGGTTAAAACTGGGCAGAAGTATAACAGTAGCGACTTGTCATATCTCGGTAATGAGACATGGAACTGTACCATTAACTGTACACACAAAATCAAACAGACTTGCCTTCAAAGATATTGGACTTTGCTTATATGAAAATATCTACTTATCTACTACTAAATCGCATAGCTGAACTAAAGTCTGCATTTGTGCATTTAATTTTTTTCCTTCTACTATTTTTCTGAACAATAAAACGCATGCTGCAGAAGGCATATACACAATTTTGCATGTATCTGAAGTTGGTGGTTATGCAACAAAATGCTTATGTGATCAAAAATTCATCACTAAACTTATCCCATTCTTTATCTCATCAACTAATGAACTACTTATTTGTGGATTAATTCACGAATGTCTTGTATTTTCTGAATATTGTCTTACACAAATCTTCCCTTGATGGATATACGGAAGCTGTATTTCCCTCGATCGGACTTTAATAATAATAATACCTCTAGAATTGTTTATAATGTGTAATTCGATAGCTGTTAAAGTTCAAATTCTCTCTCGAGATGTAACACAGTGGCAAGATTGGACGGAAACTTCCCTAAACTCATTGATTGGCAACTTTCGAATAAACTTCAAGATTCTCTCGGGATTCCAGGTAATGTTATATTTGCGTGGTTCTGCTGAACATATTAGGGTTTCCAAAATTGAACAAAACAGGGGAAATGCGTAAAATAATATGAATTTTATTTCCATGAAATAAAATACTCCCTGCAGGATAATATTCTAAGTTAAGAAATACATTCATTTTTGAGATACCAAAATTATTTACCACATTATAGAAAGCAGGATTATTTGGCATGCCTTCTGTAACTTGTTTAAGCTATACATGTACAACGCGAAATATGTCTAGATTTACTGACAAACAATCCAATATGAGAAATATAAATAAATATTTCCTGTTTGCCATCACTGATATATTTTCGTATTTTAATTGTTCATATTATCGAGTAGTTATTTCCCATGCGATTAATGTGGATAAAGCCGTCGCATTATCAATTCTGCAAAAAAAAATATCGCAATCTGATAAACCATGCGACGGGGCATTTTAATCCAAAAAAGAAAAATACAGTTCATAATTCGATATAATTTTATTCATGTACGTGCCTTTATTTTTATGGGGGCGAGGTTTAAATTAGTATTATTATTACGCCCAACCCCCGGACATATTCATACAGACACACTCAAACACACTAAGCCGACCGATGTGGGAATCCAATCCACGGCCGGATTACTCTGAGCCGGTAATCTAGGCCAGTTTCAAGCGATTATGATCGTTACCCAAGACCTATTTTCTGCATTTTAAAATTATTTTAACTGTATTGGTTATTCCTATATTAAGACAAACATTAACATTGATTAATTATCATATTTTCTTTGGTATTTCTTTCTAAGTTTAATATTTATGTATCAGGAGGGTAATGTAGAATATTATTATTATATTGAGTATATTTTTACACTTAGTTAAGCTCAGAAATTCAGATATTTAACCGGGGCTACACAATCGCGATGAAATATCCATTTGAATGTCACTCTACACACCATCATACCATGTTCGATGTGAAATTATTATTGAACCGTTTTTAATGGATTCTGGTGTAAATAAATAAATTCTACTTTAAATAAGGTAAATATTTAGAATTCTTAAAAAATGCCAATTATACTAAATCCTCCAAATAATGGGAACATTGAAGATAGTGCATGGTTCCCACAAGATAACGTTCCAGTTGATTCTCAATGGACTTTTAACAATTACTACACATTAACGTTTATAATTCGGAGGGCTAATATCTGGAGAATAGGGAGGTCGGTTCCAAATCAAAATAAACACTGGCGCTGAATATTTCCAGAAAATTTCAGCGACAGTAGTCTCTTAATTGTTTAGGAGATCTTTTACTGTAAAAATGTATTCGCTATGTTTTGTCGCCATATTGTGCGTACCACCTGAACCGTCATCAATGTGCGTTCGACCCTCACGATGTTTTTGACCTAATCAAACTACTAGCATATTACTAATCACCTCTGAAAATTAATACATTCTTAAAAGGCATGTCACCCTTATACAAGTACATGTTGTAATGAAATTGTTCAAATTTAATTGCATTGCATCAATTTTTGTGGAAAAAGCAGACCTTGGCAAGCGTTTTCTTCCAATAAAGAGATTAATGTTTCATTAAAACATGCAGCAACTATAAATGCCCATTTTTAGATTCGTTTACCAATTAACTTTTGTAAACACACATATGAGCCTACTTTTTAATGCAATTTGTGTCCACTGCAAGCGCTGCCATCGACGTCTTTATCCCCATCATATACTCTGTACACAGTGAATATAAAGAATGCGTCTGACCTATCCATTTGAATCAGGTCCTCAGCCACAGATTTACTATCGAGTTATTGCCATACAAATAAAAATTAACGAAATTATGTAATTGTTAAATCCCGCTTTCTTATAACTCTAAGGAACAATAAATCAAAATTATTTGGAGACCCCTAGGAATATATTTTTCTCGGTTAGAGATTTCCGTAACGTAGAAAGGTAATAGTGTATTGTATTTGCCGTCTGAATTACATAGATGTTAGAATTACAATTTTTAAGCGTGATGCTAAGCTAAACAAATCTCTTAAATTAATCAAGTAGCCTCACTCTAACTTTGCCGCCTCGATCGTTTTTTTTTCCATGTTGTTTCTCCTAGAATACTACTTAGAACTGCAGTAATTTGCACACATTTTAATTTTGGTGTTGTTAAAAAATTCATAAAAGATGACTGTGAGGTAACTTTGGACAGTATTCTTCAACGGCCATATGCATTTTACCTACGTATTTTCTCGTTCGCCGTTTCATCAAATCTGTATTTACTTTGAACATTTGGTCATTCTAATGAAATTAATTTTTACTTGCCGTTTATTGCAACCTCTCATCTGCCATTATTTAATAAAGCACCTGATATTATTTGAACAAATGAAATAATTATTTAGATAAGTGGAATTATATTATTGGAATCAGATAGAAGCCGGCTCTCCTCACACATATTAATCAGGAGACTAATAAAATCGTATTTTATTCAGTTATTAATTAGAGTATATCCATCATAGCGATCGGTTTTTCTTAAATAAACTTAATCCAATATATCCGACAGGCAAAGTTAGTCATGAACTAATCTAATCTGAAAACGGGTAAATGGGAAATCGCGGTGGAAGCTTTCGCGACGCGTGTTTCATCAGGCGATTTGTCATCATTGGGAGACCTATATTTTGCCTAAGAAAGTTAACGATTTATACATTATATTTCTGCACTATTTATTCCGGCTTGATTAAAAATATATTTTTTGTATTTTCTTGTAATATTTTTAGTAAGTAGTCTGTTAAATACTAAATAATTAGATTTATTGTGAATTTGAATAATAAACAATTGCTACATCAACTAAGATCAACGTTGTATAATATAGATAATAATGGTCAACCTTTGGCTATTGTTGTTCTTTTTTTAGTACAATTTTTTCTAATTCATCAGCAAATTTTTAAGACTAACTAAATAAGATAACGTCTATTTTTGTAAACATGATACGTAATTAATTGTAAATATCTTATATTTCTATCATTTCATTTAAGACTTTATATTATTTAAACTATTCACTATTTTGAATTAAAGTTTGTTAACTTTGTACAATAATCGATACTAATTGATTATTTTACTTAACTAAAGGGTCTTTCAATAAGGACTCTCCATTTTAAAACGTAAATAAAGCAAGTTGTGTGTAAGACATCCACTCAATTATTTTTGTATTTGAAAGAATATTTTATGGCATTAAGTATGAAATATAACGTCGTTAAATTGTCCGCCGAAGTTTTGTTTGGTGGCACGTATTCGGGAGGTCCAAGTTTCGATGACTTTGTCGCATAAATCTGGCTGAATTTGCTGGATGGCGTTCGTTATGTTAACTTTGAAGGCATCAATTGTTTGCAGCTTATTCGCAAAGACCTGCGATTTAAGATAGCCGCGAGTGACACGGTCTCGGTGACAAGTTTACGTCACCGCTGCACGAGATAACCGTGTCCTCAAATCGCTCGTTCAAAATGTCCATCGTGGCATGCGCTATGTGGCACGTAGCGTCGTCCTGTTGGAACCACATGTTGTTGGTATCCATATCATCCAGTTTAGGCCACAAGAAATATCTTATCATCGATCTGTAGCGCTCGCCGTTGACGGTTATGGCAATACCAATTTCGTTTTCGAATGGACCGATGATTCTGTCAGACCAAAATCTGCACCAAACAGTGACTTTCTCGGAATGCATTTGGTGTTGGTGTATCTCGTCTGGATTAGTATTATCCCAAATCCGATAATTTTGCTTGTTTACGTATCCATTCATCCAAACATGGGCCTCGTCGCTAGAGATGTTGCAAATTTTGGGTCAACTTCCAATTGCTCCAGAGCCCAATCAGCTAACACACGGCGTTATGTACGGTCGTTTATCTTAAGTTCCTGGGTCAGTTGTATTTCATACGGGTACAGACCCAAGTCCCGACGCAAAATTCGCCAAGTTGAAGTCGCAGAAAGGCCAAGTTCTTGTGAACGACGAGAAATTGACTGCCTCGGGTTTTCCTGTACACTCTCACGCACAACAGTGATGTTTTCATCAGGCCTTGCGTTTCGGTGACGTACGGATGTTGGCATCAGCCAAATTGATAAATAATCAATTTATCAAATAATAATTCACAACAAATTTGACAGATGTTGCTTTAACAACATGGCCGCTACAACCTAACAATTTCGGCCGACCCTATTGAAAGACCCTGTAGAAACATTTTGTCGTAATGGTCTATTTGACTGTAGACATATAAGCCGTAAAAGTATTTCAATTCAAATCAATTAATCATAATCAGTTTTAAGCAAACCTTTAACCTTCAAAATTGATTTATTCTTTGTATTATTATTATTATTAACCGAATACAATGAATAATTAAATGCCATTAAAGCCTGAAATTTATTCTTAAAAGCAGTTTTTCGTATTTCTGACAAAAAATTAATTCTCAAATTCACTAGGTTTAAAACAGAATCATTCAAAGACATAAAAAATTCATCTAGCAATGTTTACTCGTAAGTTAAAACCATCAAAACAAACAGATGGACTCTTTGGTTGTTTGCCATTGTGTAATAGTACTTGCGGCATTTAAACTTACTGTGGAATATACCGCTCTGGAATTGATCAAACAAGAACTTTACATAAAGATTGTTTTTCAAAAATAAAACAGATTCAGCATAATGCAAATCGGTTATTGAAAGTAAATCCTTTATTTTATATGCAGAAAATAAAAAATTAAAATTTTCATTATTAGAAATTATTATGGAAATTAACAAATATCTTCTTCGCTTTCTATCAAGTGATAAAATTGAAAAACAAATAATTTTCGATCAATCCACTTTAAACAAAAAATAGTTGTGTAAGTAATTTGATATACCATTATATAAATTCGTTAGCGAATGTTCTAATGTGTATTCTATTGTGATTATCAATATTTCCGAGTTATGTAATATTTAACATTTTCATGACATAACATAATTTTAATAGTAACAATTGTTATGATTAAAATAAAGAAATAACGAAAACTACCGTTTCGGTAAAATTAAACTGAAAATGCATTTTTATCAGGTGAAGCACAAATCTGTCAACTATTTAGAATCGTATTGTAAATTGACTTATAAATATAATATGCGCTTAAACTTTAGCTAATAAAACTATGACTTTTTTCCAAAATATAATTATTCATACAGTTTATAGTGTTTATGTTAATGATAATTGAACGTGTGAATTATGCTATATCTCTCATTCCCTCAAATAGCCGCCTTAATATTGAAATAAACCAGAATATTTGGTTTATGTTATTGACGTGCAAAATTTACTTTATATCATATTTATAGACATGCAAGAATCAAGTTATACCGAAAGAAACGAATTTATTATCATTGCAATATTTTCTTACCGTAATAAATGACCAACAATTTTATAGAACTTCCAAAAAGCAAAACAATTCTATTTAAAATATCGGGTCGCTAAATTTAAGTCAGTTGCGTCTCATCCACCTTTCGCATCTACCGCTTTGATCGTGCAAATTAAACATAGCCGTAGTTTATCGTCAAAAATACAAAACTGCTCTTGTACAGGGCACGAGACCATTGCAATAATCATTTTCAAACGACTTACGGAGTTTATTTTTTCCAAAGTGCTATAGGAGTTGCTCTGGGACCTTGATTTATATTTAAAATTATAAAATCAAGAATTATATACCAAATCCATTGCGTGTGTGCGTGCGCGTGCGCATATAAGCGCCTATGTGTGTATTACTAGGCAGAGATTTGTTTGGGAATCCCCGACCGAAAGACAGCAACAAGTTCCGAGCCTGAGATATGAAATCGGGTCCCATCACCAATTAAAAAAATGTATCCAAGTGGGTACTGAAATAACGACATTAATAATGAATGAGAAGCATTTTAATATATTTTTTTAGTAAAACTAATAGTCTGAATTTAAAAAGTTTGCGTGACTTAATTACGTTAATCCGTATAACTTTTTAGGTAATTATGTTACTGCTAGCCAGTGGCGGATAATTGCTACACGTCCCGCGTAAAATTCTTGGAGATCCGAGATGCGTGCGACGGACAGATGTGACATTTTTGGACATAAACGAATAAAAAAACTTTCTTTCAGTCCAATCCTGCGATAGAAATGTTATCTTTTGTATCTGCGCGGGCGGCAACTACTATCAATAATTGCTATTATCGTCTATCAGCTTAGTGTATTGTGCGCTTCCATAAAATGTGTTTCGATCGGAGTGGTTTGTTATTTTTCGTGTCATATGCCGTGACAAATCGTCGTCGCGTTCTGTAACGCGCCAATTTTCAGTGATGATCCTTTTCATATTCTTGCTGCTGTTCGGGGATACTTCCACCCAGTTCAACAACAGTGTGCTTCTCACACCACCGTGGGGTGTCGACTCGTGCCCACCGTTACCCGACAGTTGTGGAATTAACAGAAAACCCTCTTGTCTTATATGCGATGCCTCTGGAAATTGCACTGTCCATGTAGCCGTCGTACTGCCTCTCTCCGATTTTTATGTAGTCAATATACAAAGGGTAATGTTTTCGTATAAGAAACCCAGCTACTTTTAAAATACGTACAGTCTAGAAAATTTACTTTATAGCAACATCTTAACGCTTAATATCTGTAACTTTATCAGATTATTTAAAGTCCCAGCTCCATTGCTGTACCTTTTATCTGTTCTGGCACCTCTTGCGTGCTATTCAGATATCACAGACATAATAAACACGTTTTTTAATGCATCGTATCGGCAATATTGCAGTAACATGCATGGCTATGACGTACCCATCTGAGTTACGTCCATGGTACGTTGTAGTTACAAATACGAATGGCCAATCTGTAGTCTACAAAAAGACTTGACAAAGAAGTTTTTTTTTTACAAATTACATAAATAAATATGTCAAGTGATATGGCATTATCAGTCATGTACTTCACTAGAACCATGCATTATTTTTTGCTTACGCATAAAAAGTGGTGTTTAATAGAATTAATTTTGATAACAATCCATTTTAGCTGAAATTATTTTTAATGGTAAAGCAAATCGTACTGGCTGATTATTTTTTAAGTGCGCTAACCTAAAAATACACCTATTTATAACGCCAACAGATTTGTTATTATTTATCATCTCTCATTGTTGTTCGTAATATCTCACCCATTTTTAGAACACACTTTGTTGATTACACATCGTCGAAGTACAATGTATGTGCGTTGTTTTAGACGTGTCGGCAAACTATGTGTCTGGGTTGAAGAAATGCAGCGGTTAATAGGCCCGTTAGATAAAAGAAAATTACTCATGCGGCTATAAATTTTTAATTAACATCTTTGTCGTGTAGCACGTACAAATAGAACAGTTTAAATAATTGTCAATTATAATCTATAAATAAAATTTATGGTTTATCTATTATCGGTATTATAATGAAATAAGAACTTGACGATAATATCATACTGATTTCAAAGTATTTTTTATAGATTACGGTTTAAAAATAATATAAGTAAGCATACTATAAAATCATTAATGTCGTATGCGATGGTGCAATTTTTCTAAATATATCTTTCTGCTGCCTGTAAATTGGACAGCTGTATATATATATATATATATATATATATATATATATATATATATATATATATATATATATATATATATATATATATATATATATATATATATATATATATATATATATATATATATATATATGTATATATAGTAAATTGTTTATTTTTACAGTTGTAAGGTGCTTTGATAAAGGTTGATGGATAGATTTTTATTTAAACAATTTAATTTAGGAAATCATTCAATATGAAAACAATGAGACGGCAAGAATCTTACATTTTGTATTACATTCAAGCTTTCTCATTTGCGAAATTTATTTATCACCCTCTACATTTTCATGATTTACGTTTTAACGCCATTTTTCATTCCTCACAGTTTACTGCACTTTATATTTAATTCACCCAAAAAATACAATCTAGTGAATATAAATCTGGAGGTGGTTTCTTTTCACGAAAAAATATGGCTTATCAAATTTTTTTTTACTTTTACCACAGCATTCTTATTATCTATACATATATGGGCCGTCAAGGTAGACCGCTTTTCCTTGAAATAAGGAAATCCATAAGATCGCTTGCCGTTACGACGTCTGACGTCGCTAGCGGAGAATATCTCGTCGGATATGTTTCAAAATTCTACTGTCTCTGTTCTCTAAGAATTATAAGTTTCTTCTTATTCGTTGTTTTTATATTTCTCCCTTTGTTTGGATATAACAGAGTTTTGACGCATGTATATAATTAATTGCGTTAATTGAAGTATTAATCACTTTGTACCATTAAGAAAGATAATAATGACACTTTCGACACTAATTATGCTCATGCACTCAAAGTAGTTACGATATCTATTGACCCAAAGCATAATTAACCTGAACACTAATTCCGTATTCTTTATTCTTCAAGAATATGTACCGAAAATGTCTCATTACTTTCTTTCTTAATTATATATTTAATATATTTATTTCTTTTGCAGTTTACTTCTCGGACTTAACCTATTTCCCACATATGTATATTAATAAATCATCTCTAATATTTTGTATATCGAAGCTGTCATAATCTTCTTTACTTTTCTCGCATTTTGAGAAACTATGCTCTTAAAATACGTATTCCCGTAAGTCTATTTCTCACTGCTACTCAAAAACTACATAAAAAATGTCTCCTCTTTATCTTGTTGTTGAAATCTGACGATAAATAATAGGGAACTGAAGAAATATTCAAATATGTAGAACATAATTCGGCTGTCGACGATGATACCTCCTCTTTCTTTTTTTTTTTACGATATTTTACGTTTAAGCTGCTGGAGAACTGTCTTGTGCAACATTCCGTTTCTTTAGTGCCAAATATGGGGTTACAAATCATATAAAATTATGGTAAAATATTGTACTGACCTGAAAGGTTTCTAGGACTGCTTTGATTCGTTGGTTTTCGCTTTTACAAAT
Source organism: Rosalia funebris (assembly GCA_037954035.1). Taxonomy (NCBI): domain Eukaryota; kingdom Metazoa; phylum Arthropoda; class Insecta; order Coleoptera; family Cerambycidae; genus Rosalia; species Rosalia funebris. The sequence continues at coordinate 4,268,698 of JAZFAV010000036.1, read as the reverse complement.
TGAAACTTGCAGCTAACATTTCGTCATTATCAGGACAGCCCTGAAGAGGTCTAGAGCCTAAGACAAGGAATGTTAATCAAATTTCTCACTTCCCATTCAGTTTGGTGATGCGTAAAAATACCAACAATTATTCAGAATTCCTTGGGAAAGTGTCAGATGTTTCAATTTAATATTAACTAGAGCACTAAAGAGAAACCTTGAGGTAGGCTACATGGTAGCCATCTCTGGCAAAGGGGATTTGGAAATTCCTCTATCATCACATTTAAGTACCTATTAAATCATTAGTCACTCACCGCACTCATTACTTAAGTACCTATTATCTTTAAAAAGTATAAAATACACTCTTGAAGTTCCGCCTACAACCAGAATTATTTTCAGGCCGAGGAAATAATTAAGGCGGCTGAAAACAAAAGTAAATCTCTCCAATACATCTCCCACAACGTCCACATGGATTACAAGTTTTATGACGATGGGTGCTCGCAAGACCAGAATTCTGGGAGCATAATCCAAGCCATTACTGACAACCCTTGTCTGAATGTTATATTTGGTCCCGTGTGCGAATATTGCGTAGGTAAGTCTGTGTATTCTAATTAGTCCCTGAAATCTGATGACAATAATATAAGCATACATGGATTGAAATACTTTCGAGGTAGATTTTTAAGTGAAATTAATTTAACTTCCTTCGTTGGCAAATGTCCTAATTTCCTATACTTTGAAATGTATAAAATTAATGTTTTTTTATCAACCCTAAATCAGGGATTTACGGTATTCCATATAACGTTCCCATCACATAATATCAAGTTCGTGTTTTCTTATAACCTTTATATGTAGCTATTAATTCGATTATACTCATATTTATAATGATAATGATTTGATGTGCAAAAATAGATTTTTTATCTCATCTCCCCTTAATAGAATTTAAAGTTGAGTGTTTAATATTTTTGTATGATGGTTGGCGATTGACGGATATATCTGAAGTTGTAATGTGAATGAAATAAATAAAAAATGATTGTTATGAAAAAAAGGGGATTTCAACCGACCTTGCAACTTCAAATCTTTTCAATTTGTCGTAATTAATTGCGTTGTATTAATTCTTATAGCATTTGAGATTAATTTTATAGATTATATTAATTTTAACGTATTTAAATTGGGGAAACTATTACCTTGCAGTATGTTTGAGAATATCATTTTAGATTTAGAGGTTTATATTGCAATTCTTATATCCTGAAAGCGATGTAAGGATTATGTTATGAGTGATCCACATAGACATAATACACAAACGTCCTTAAGACTACTTCACACGACCACTGATCCCATTGATATTCCACAGATTGTTTTGCTTCCTCTTTAGTTGCTTTGCACGTTTGTTTGTAGGTAAAATAAATAAAAATTGGCACGCAACCGTTTTGTATTATGTTATAGCCCTAATAGATATTTGCACCCTGATTTTTAAGGTAATATTTTTGTCCGCTCCTATTCAAATATTAAAAATTTTTATTAGTAAAATATGTGATTGTGATTACCGAAGCAATTTGAGTATATATGTATACAAATTTATAACCTTTTGTATTAGAACTTCTGGATATAGATACAAAATTATTGCATTATATTCACTGACTATATCTAACAGAAAGATGTACTTTTCTTTTCATTGTGTTTATTGAAATAATAACTACTGGAATTCGCAATACAGAAATATGTAGTTATTTTCATTCAAGTTGGCTAAGTTTTCGTACACGATCCGAGAGAAATATTGCTAGTCGTTTATAATAACTGCAGCTAATAAAATAAATGAAGTTGAGGTTTATTTGTAGTGCAACGGCAATCCTGTTGTGGGTTTTCTTACCTCAGATACTATGTCGAAAGTAGAAACTTGCTTATTTGCTTTGATGTTTAAAGGAAAATGTTCGCAAGACGTTCTATTAAAACAATTATACAAAATAGGTCTTTATTTTAGCTACATCCGGAAGATTAGCAAAATACTTGGGGAATGACGGTACTCCCCTTATTACTCCTGCAGGTTTTAGTATGGATTTCACTAATAAAAAAACCGACCCTGACGATGAAATGTATTTACTGATTAACTCTGGGTCTGTTGACTTTAGATCTTATGGCGAATTTCTTCACTTAATGATGGATAGGTAAGGTTTTTGAAATGATTTATTGATATTTATTTACATTAATGAAGTATTTAGCACCCGTAAATAGGTCTTATAACGGCATGGCACGTTTTGGCGTAAGACGTACAATTTATTTAAAAATTGGCTATCCGTTGTAAACTGTCCCAAAAATACATACTTTAAGTAAATTGTTGATTTCATTCAACTGCTCTCAGATTGTTTATATCTACTCCTTCAAACATCTCGTTTATAGTGGCTAAAACACATATTTTTCTCTAGCATGAAACAGTAATATTAAATGAATTCGTCCGAAGTTAAAACGTGTACAAATAACTTCGATTAAATGGAAAGTTTGATTGACAGTTTTATTATTAGTTATGTATGAATTATCAAAAGTTATGAACACTTAACCAAAGAGCACTATGTACAAATTACAATTGAATTATACACACTGCGCCCTATTTAAAACAAAAATTGTAGGAAAAAAATAATACAAATCGATTTATACTTTAGAAGGGGGCTATTATTGTCACCATTTTTGTATAATAACCCTTTTAAAACTATCGAGAGGGAACATACGTCAAGTGATATACAATTTGTATAATGGATCTTTGCGCGTGTATCAATTTAGGAACGACGCGACGCACGGATCACATGCTACACCACTCGAAATTGTTACTAATATGCCACAATTACCAGCATGTATGTCTAGCGACATATGTTTCAATCAACTACGTACGGCATAGACAGTTAATAATTTGCCGAACAAAATGCAATTATGAAGTCACGTCTTAGATTTATTGTATAATTTGATTCATGGGCGTCTCAACATCTTTGTAAATTTTATTTAATTTTTGTTTTGTTTATTTTGATTTTTGTTGAATTTATTTCATTTATTTTTATGCAAATATCACTTCCATTGAATGTTTTTGTGGAGAATCTTTTCATTACTCTGTTATAGGTTGACGGAATTGTATTGTACTAACTGTTATCCTAAAATGTGTTTTCGACACGACACTGTTCAAAAATGTCAATTGATTGATTCATACGATTATTACCTGTGACGCACGCGCAAAGTATCATTATACAAACCATATGTCGTAGTGGTCGGTCCAATGAAAATATGGCTGCAGTGAGAGAAAGTGTACGGGAGTATCCAAACACAATTCAACGTAGTGTACAATTGAATTTGTCAAGAGCCATCTCGCATTGGATTTTAAAGAAAGATCAGCATACAAAATTCAGTTGACACAACAATTAAATGTTTCGGACCATTTACAACGTTGTACATTTGTTGATTGGGCGTTAGAAAATAAAGAAGGTGATGCTGATTTTTGCAACAAAATTTTGTTCAGCGATGAAGCACATTTGGCCTAAATACATGTCTCAAATTGTCCAAGTCACAGTACTTCATTTTGAGAGATGCAACTTTAAAAGCGGAATCGAAAATCTTTGAAGAAACAATATTCGTTGTTGAACTGTGTTGAAGACACCGAATCTCCGTATTATTTCATATGAAATTAAATAAAACAAAAAATGGCTATTCTATGTGCTCTAGCTTCTTTCGCATCACTCATATCGCCAAACGGACTTCACCACTGGATTCAGCACATGGAAAAAATACATAGAATACGACCCACATTGAAATTTTTACAGAGGGATAACTGGGCGAAAGAGCCATGTCCAGTGAATCGCTCATTTTGTCTCGCTGTGCGGCATTTTGATTGAAGAAGAGATTTGACTTTGAAGTGATCTTCGTTGGTTCACACTTGAGCGCTGAAATTTTACATGTTAAAGATAAATTTCTGATCAGGCAATTCTAATAACAAATTGCATAACAACGACATCTTGATTAACGGACAAATTTGACCTATATGATGCGAAGGATCATTTAACCCATTTCGTGACTACATACTTGTTCGTGAAGTTTTCCGTTCTATCTATTTAAGGACCAGGGATGGTAATTAAGACGTTAAAGCTGATATCGAAATAACCCCCAAAAAACTCACGTATTCCAATATTTTTTGTTGTCCCGGTATTTCTAATACACTTTCTATTACCAGAACATCAAGATAACAGTTTCGAGATATTACCAAAAACCAAGTCTACCAGTTTTAACGTCCTGTATATGAAAATCGTCTAACATTACACTTCTGTCGCTCTATAATTGGCTGAGGAGTCTTTTATTTATTCCTGTATTTGATTCGTTACTTTATGTAGAGCGTAATTAACAATAGATAATAATTAGGTCAAAGTGATCGAAGCATCACATTACCAAAGTTTTCATCGACATGTGTTTGACGCTCAGCGTATCATTAACCCTTTTAAACCTTCGCGTTTCCTGTTTTCCAACTCCCTTAATTAAATGCCACTCATAAGGATTCGTCTGACACTCTATTTTAGATTCGGTTGGAGGAAACTGGTATTGTTGTACGAAAAAGATCACCAACAGGAAATAGGCGGGGAACAGACGTGCTACTTGTTCATGAAGAGCTTGGCTAACGAAATACAAGGGCCAAACAACGATTACGTCGATGGTGATATTAAGCTCCTTGGTATGAGCTACAGAGACTTTTTCATTACTAAAGTTGGCGTAACGTACGGAAGTGAGTCGAATTATATAATATATGACCTACGAATGCATACAAACTCAGATCTGGATGAGAGTGGATGCCACGAATTCTACTTATACTAATTTGTGTTTACTTGCAGTAATATTAACTTGCGCCAATCAACAGTCTCTTAGGGAAATGATAATCGAGGCTGCCAAGTTGAATATGATGGATCGTGGCGAATACACATTCTTAAATTTTCAACTGTACAACAAGTAACTTGAACCCAACTTATGATGTTCTTTTTAAAACTACATCGATAAATATTTTTAGTGCTACGATACCCTCGAGGCCGTGGTTTAGCGCGGAAGACAAGGAAAATAACGAACTGGCGAGGAAAGGGTACCAATCAGTTTACACCTTCTTTCCTTATACCGAAAGCAATTTTCAAGAGATCGAAGAGCAGTCCCTGAGGGGTTCTATTTATTTACATAGCCTGTACGATGGGATGCTGATGTACGCTCAGGCATTGAATCGTTCCCTTCGGGTGGACGATTCAGGGAATCCTTTCCCGAACCAGAGCGTTACGGGATGCGAGTTAGGCTACCATATGACGGGGAGGACGTTTGTAGGTAAGTACTTTTGGTTCGATTCATGAAATGTCCTGAAACACGGAAATTAATTTCAGGGAAGTCTGGCGAGGATATAGTGATGAATTGCAACGGTCAAAGGACTGCGAAATACGCTTTGGTTCACATAAACTCTAGCGGGGACTACGACATAATCGGTGCGTACTCCACGTTGAATAAGACTGTCGATTACTGGAACGTTCAGTGGCCCTTTGGAGAGCCCACAGATACCCCCGAATGCGGATACGATATGTCGAAGTGTCCAAGTGAGTTGTCGGAGGTGTAGTCTACGCATAAAGTGGTATATTATTTTATGTTTTCAGCTTACGACAAAGTTAAGATTCTCCTTATTTGCCTGGTAATCGTTATATTTCTGGGCATGACTATTGTCGCAGTTATTCTGTACAGGTGAGTAGTTTGCTATAGATAACTCTACTAACATTTACGAATGCGACGTCAGATGTATGTTTTTGACTGTGGTGTTACGAGCGATTTCCACTAAATAACACAGGCCTACAAATTTTGACATTTTGAAAGTTGATTTGGGTTTGATAAGTGATTATAAGTGAGTTATTTACGCTGATTTCATATCTACCTTCCGTTTTTTCCCCTCACGTAAGGTTTTTCATCAACTGAATAATCAGAATAAATTAAAAACTAAAGGAAATAACATTTTAATAAACATTAAATATAATAAACTTTAAAAAACATAGTAAAAAGCAACAACATAAATACTTTTGAGTCTCTAATTTCTTTTGTCTTTGAAAATCACCCCCTTTTTAACAAAAAACTTCGTTTTGTAGTTTTTCTTGTAAAAGGTGGTCCAACTAAAACGCACGATGGTAATTGTAAATAAAACAAAAAGTTTTCAGAGAATTATCTTAATATTTTTTATTATGATAGAAGGATTTATGACAATTATGTGTGAAACAAAGTATCGGCCAAATGTTCGCCACGGCTTCGGTGGCATACCTCTATCCGATGGTCCATATTTTCAATGACTCTGAGACATAATTGAGGTTCAATGTCGTTAATGTTCCGAATTATCTCATCCTTTAGCTCTTGAATTGTTCTTGGCTTATTGACGTACACTTTTTTTTTTAAATATCCCCAAGGAAAGAAGTCCAACGGTGTCAAATCACATGATCGTGGCGGCCAATTAACATCGCCACGACGTGAGATAACACGGCCATTGAAATTCTGTGTGGCAAGTGGCACCATCCTGTTGGAACCACATATCGTCCAGGTCCATATCCTCAATTTCTGGCCACAAGTCCGTTATCATCGTTCAATTGTTGGGCACGACGACGAGTCGAGGTTGACGGCTCTTCTGCTACACTATCGCGAACAACAGCAATGTTTTCCGCAGAACGAACTGGGCGAGCATGCACAGGTGTTTTCACATTTCCTACAGACTCGGTTTGCTGAAATTTGCGCACAATTCTCCCGATTGTGGACACATTTGGTCGATTATGCTGACCAAAAAAGTCACGAAGTGCACGAAATGCATTTTGATTTGAACGCCCATTCTCGTAAAAGGCTTCAACAATCTTAACGCCCTGCTCAATTGTGTACCTCTCCATGGTTGAATTTGTCAAACACTGAAACAAAGAAATGTCAAATTAAGTTGGGCAAAAAACTTGACGTTAAGGTGTGACTCACAATTAACATCGTGCATTATAGTTGGACCACCCTTTATAATCATTTGTTGGATGTTCTCTTTCCAACATCCAGCAGTAATCTGCCATCATCGCCACATCACATCGACCCTGGTATCTGATTTCCATCTCCTTTATGTCTTGATGGAACCTTTCACCTTGCTCCTCATTAATAACGCCAAGATTTTCTGGAAAGTAGTTCAGATGAGTATGCAAAATATGAATTTTTATGCTCATATTACAACCAAGTTGCTTAAACTGATCCAGCATTTTATTGTAAATTTCCTCATACTGCGGTTGTTTATAATTTCCTAAAACATTTTCTGTTATATGTTTAAAGCATATATAATATTCTTTTTCAATTTCTGCCATTGTTTCTTTAAACTGTTGGTCCTGCATTAATTTTCTTATTTGTGGTCCTGCGAAAATACCTTCCTCTAATTTTGCTTCAGAGAAAACTGGAAATTTGCCATATATGTAAGTACTTAAAACAATTCCCATTTTTATCTATAACTTTTACATATTTCTTCATTAATCCTAATTTAATATGAAGTGGCGGTAAAAGAATTTTTTGCGGATCAATCAAATTTGCATAAATAACGTTTTTTGAACCAAGTGTTAAATTTATAACAAAATATATTTGGTGTATTTTTACAACTGCTAGGCATTTTAAAAACAAAATGAAAACACAGGACGCGATGTCAGGAGTAAACGTATACACATTAGAAGCGCACTGCAGCGACTATGTAAATACCCAAATAGTATAAAACCAGAATATCCCCACCGGCTAACTCTGTTTCGGTAAATCCCCCACATTTGTATGTACGTTTCAAACCGATTAAACACAGGGGCGCCGCAAAAGTTGAGGCAAAATTTAATTTTATAGAATATAAAAACTACAAATTATTGTACGATGTACATTTACAAATACTGGTGCGTGATGGAAACAAAAAAAAAACTGTTTCTGTAGTCCATTGTATGTAACTATGCCAAAAAGTCAAAGAAAGTCCGATCACAAAATCTTTGTTGGTCTGTGTAATTGAACAAAACTACAGGCTGTATTGCCAATTTTTGAAATCGTTGAATTTTCGAAACTCAGATATTTACATCGCCAACAAGAATATCGTAAATGAGATTTCCAAGAAAATGGAAGTGTGTATTTGTGTTCTATTTGGTTTGCAATGTCAGATACTGCACATTCTTTGACTTTAGCATTAAAATTTATTATAATACAGAAAATCTTTGATCGATATTTGAAATCCTTGAATTTCTTAAACTCAGATATTTCTGCCGACAACAAAAAATAGCGCAAATGTGACTTCAAAATCAAATCAAGAAAATGAAAGAGTTTCTCGATATTTTTTTTTGTTCTAACGAAAATATCATGAAACTACAACCTTTAAAACTATTGCTATAGCATATACAGACGTTAGTTAGATACAGTGGTGTATTTTCTTCAAATTTCACCAAAAATACATTTTTAAGTTCGTATATATCCTGTACTATTCATTTCATTTCTATTTGCTAAATAAAAAACTCTCTTATCTTGCCGATAAACGGAACAGTCTACCTGAGCCTAGCCATAAAAACAACCCACGGTATGAGATAAGAGCCGTTTGGGATTTTTTATTTGGCAAATAGCGATGAAATAAACTACATATCACATATGTTGAAATATATTGTGGTTGTATACAGTTGTATGTTGTATGTAAAGTTGTATACTATTTACTAAAGTTTGTGTACCAAGTTGCGTTACTTTTTCACCATATTTAACAGAACTGTAGCAACTTTAATATTTTTTAAATGGATCTTCCTCTTTCATGTTAGTAGTTTCTGTATGTATGAATTCGGTAGTATATGATTCTTTTTTGCTTAATTTGTGACTGTTTAAACGGGTTTTGTTCTTTTACAAAATTGGTGGGGGGAATGAAAAAAAACTTGGATAACTTTGCAGATATGGCAGAGTCAAAGTCGTCAAATTTAATATCACTTGGCGATTTTTTGTATTCTTTAAACAACCTAGACAAACTTCTTGCTTTTAAAACACGCTGTTTATCAAAAGTTAGAACTTCGCAAGGAGTCTTCGAATATCACTTCTGAATTTAACACGTTCAGTTCAAAGTTTCGACATTTCTTATTACTATATTAACATTACCGGAATGCGGATGCAAATCAGGTAATATTCGGCATTTCTCGATGGATTCGCGACTCGAAAATTGGATAACAAATGAGATGAAATAAAGTTTGACAAACGCGGAAAAAATACCTTGCCACGGCTTCAAAGCCATCCACTGGAAACAATCTTATTGATTTAATACAATTATATTTTAATGAATAAGACTCTTATAAAAACTGTGTATTCTAATATCTGTAACAAAAGAAAAATGTTTTAAAAGCTTTTTTAAAAGCTTTTGCCGTTAGAGAAACGAGTCCCATTCGTTACGAAAAGTCAAGCAATTTAGGATTCGATTTAGGTATCTATTTATATATTGGGAAAAAGCAAGTTCAGATTCAAATGCTACCCTGAGGGCTCTGAATTCCGGATTCCCTTCCAAAGCACGGTTATCAGAATTATAATCGAATTATATAAATCCGTTTCTACGAATAAGAGTTATAATCTGCGTTTAGGTAAATTTAATTTCAGGAAACTTGTAATTATATTGAAGTCCTATTATAATGCTTTGATAAGGGTTGTAGTATATTAGCACGTCATGTTCATGGGGTAGAAATATGATAGCCATGAAATCACGCCGTCAGTAAATTGTGCCCCAGTGCGAGACTACTTTATATTGTTTTTCTGAGGTGTCTTAAACATATTTGAACATTTTTTATTGTATATTTATTTTTGAAAGATAATCCCAAAGATAATTACGATTGTTCCATGGAGCAGACAATAGAGAATACTATAAGAGAATCAATTTGTCCGTTAAACGCTCCTCCCTATACAGTAATGAGAAAATCAATCTTCGTCATTAAACCTAACTTAGTTAAAAATTAATATTTGAGCATTTCGCGAACCGTTATTAAATTATAATGCTGTAGCCACTTACGCAAAATCTGGCAAGTTCCTCGGGAGATATTTATCTTTTATTAAAAAGTTGAGAGTTCCGCAGCTAAGTGAGTCCATGTAAAGGGTTATATTTATATTTAATCATCAGTTTAGAGGGCTCTGTAACAAAGCAGTCTACATCGAGTATTTATATTCGATAGACGGCATCTCAAATTAGAAACAAGACAGATTTTACTTTTCCGCGCTCCACTATATGCTGAAAAGTAATGTCATCGTGTAAAGGAAAAGTGAAAAAATAAACTTTTTTTGCAACGGAAATGAGTAAAAACAACTACTACGTTTTTATACCACTATATTTTCACAGAGACGTGACTACAGTTTCGACAATTATGTCATTTTCAAACGATGATTCAACTAAGAATATCGTCTAGAATATAATCGTTTGAAAATGACATAATTGTCGAAACTGCAGTCACGTTTCTGTGAAAATATAGTGGTGTAAAAACGTAGTAGTTGTTTTTACTCATTTCCGTTGTGAATTTTATTGAAACTTTTTTTGGGTTATTTTTCGTTTTTCTGTCTAATAATCACAAAAAAATGGTTTTTAAAAATTTTTTGCTGTGTGTGTTGTCGTCGGCATTAATTCTTGTTAGCACGATAACTCAACTAAATCGTGTCGGATCGATCGGGTTTTGACTGATTCTGACTGTCTCCCAGACGACAACTATTGATTTTGAGGTGGATAGAACACATTCTACCATGTACATGGGTCATGAGAAAGTACAATGGTGGATTATTTGAGAAATTTTTTTTGTTAGCACGATCACTCAATTAAATCGTGTCGGATCGATCGGGTTTCGACTGATTCCGATTAGGGACGTCTACCAGACGACATCTATTGATTTTGAGGTGGATAGGACACACCCCACCCTGTCCATGGGTCATGATAAAACACGATGGTGGTCTATTTGGAAAAAAGTAAAACTGTCGCATCAAACACATTCTGCATTTATGTGTTGGTTTATTTTTTCTCGGCGACTCAATTTCGAGATAGAGTTCTACGTGCGGAAAAGTCCGTTTTAAGGTTTTAAAACTGTTTATTTTTCAGTACATTTATATCGATTATTATAAGCCCAGGCTCATAATAGTTCAGCCAGGCATAATTTCATAACTATGTAATATATTTAAAGAAAAATAATAACACTCTCAAAACTATTTTATTAAAGAAAAATATTGGTAACGGAAACAAAGTGTAAACTTTTAACTTAAATACGAAGAAATATTACTACGTTATGATGTGTGAGTGACAAGTTTGTTAATAAAAAACATTAAGATTCGCGGTTCAGAATAGTTCGTCCGCTTCGTCAAAACTGTGTTACATGACCTTTCTTAACAAAAACAGCTTTATCTCTGGCAAGCATTGTATCTACCAGCTTAGCGCACTCTTCAGGAAGCGCGTTGTCCTAATTTTTTTCTAATTTGGAGCGTAGATCGTTAACTGAACGGGATGGATGTTTGCGGAACTAATATTTCATTTTATGCCACAATGTTTCTATTGGCGACAGGTCTGGACTGCTAGAGGGTCACAGTCCCACCTACCAAATGCAATTTTCCTATGCCCATACCACTCATATGCTCCCAGATCATAAGAGACGCAGGCAACTTCACTTTCCTAACCAAACAGTCAGGATGATAAGTTTCTGTGGGGTTCTTAGCACACGTTTCCTGGTATCACCCAAACAGATTTCAAATTTTGATTCGTCACTCCAAATTACCTGGTACCATTGTTGTAAAGTGCAGTGCCTGTGTTCTCTGACCCACCGTAAGCTATTGATTTTCTGTCGTTTATTTAATAATGGCTTTTCTTTTGCCTGAAGAAGAAACCGGTAAGTTCAAAAGTAAAATATAAAAAGTCAAACTTTATCTTGTAGAATGTGTATCCTATTTTCTTTATTGAGAGTTTAGTTGTGGATACAGACATATTTTTCCAGTGGCTTGCCTCCATATTACCATGATTTTTTTTTGCACTGGATGGTCGGTTTGTTGTTACAATGCTCTTCAGAGCATGCTAATTTAGGCGTGAAATTTGGGATGGTCGACCAGTTTTCGTCCTTTAGGCTGTGCATCCAGTTCTTTTATGCAAGTTGATAATGCCTTGCACTGTAGATTTAGACAGCGAATACGTGAAAGTTATTTTCCGAACCGAAATTCCCTATTTATGGGTATAAACTGATTTTCGCATATCGTTCCTTAATATCACGCCATGTACTATTGTCTTTAGAAAATTTTATCAGACGCGTCCGAAACACACATTATAGTATCCGTTTTACTTTGACAACAATTGAGATTCTATTTTGTTTTAAGACGCTCTAAACGTTTAGCCTACTACTCGTATAATGCATTTCAGCAACTGGTCAAACTATTCTGAACTGCGAATCTTGTTTTCTATTAACAAATTTGTCATTGACACATCATAATGTAGTAATATTTCATCATCATCATCATATCGGTTTATAACGTCCTTCGCCGTCTTCCGATTCTTAATCTCCATTCCGCTCTATTTCTCCACATGTCCTCGTCCAGACCTCTCTCCCGAATTTCATTATCAATGCCCTCTCTCCAGCTTTTTCGTGGTCTTCCTCGCCTTCTTTTTCCTTGTGGTTTCCAGTTTAGAATTTTTTTGGGTATTCTGTCATTTGGCATTCGCTGAACATGCCCGTACCATACGAGTTGTTTGGTTCTACAATGTCCTGTGTTATTCCCATCATATTTCTTATTCTCTCATTTGTTACCCTTTCTCTCTTTGATTTTCCAACTGACCTCCTCCAAAAGTCCATTTCTGTGGTTTTTATCATTCTTTCTGTTCTTTCTTTTATTGGCCATACTTCACAACTATAGGTTACTATACTTTTAATTATTGAATTATATATTGTTCTTTTATTTTCTTTTGTTATTTGTTTATCCCATAGAATGCTCTTCAACATTGTAATTGCTCTCCTTCCTTGAGTGTTTCTTTCCGAAATCGCTTCATCAAGTGTACCGTCGTTTGATATTTTCATGCCTAGACACTTATATTCATTGCAGTGTTTGATGTTTTGCCCGGTTGACAGAAGTAGATCTTGTTGTTGTCCTCCAATACACATGTATTCCGTTTTCTTCACATTAACTTCTAAACCCCATTTTTCATACTCCTCGATAAGTTTGCGTCTCATATATTCCATATCATCGATATCTTGCGCAATAACAACTTGTTCATCTGCAAAGGATAATGTGTATAGTATTGATGTATCATCTATTGGTATGCCCATATTGTGACATTTTCTTTTCCAAGTCATCAATGCGCGTTCTAGATATATCTTAAATAGTGTAGGAGATAGGCAGCATCCTTGTTTAAGTCCCTTAGTTACTATAAATCCCGTTGTTATATTTCATAATATTTAAGTTAAAAGTTTATACTTTGTTCCTGTTTCTTTAATAAAATAATTTTGGGAGTGTCATTACTTTTATATAAATATATTTTTTTATTTTATCTTAAATTTACAGTTGTAAAATTATGCCTGGCCGAATTATTATGAGCCTGGGTATATGTATTTAATACATTTTAAATGTACGGATTTTTTCTTGAACACCAGTAATTGAGAAAATGAAATGTTCCATTTTCGTGAGTTCTGTTAACTTAAAATTTCTCGCAGGAAAACGTAATACAAAGTTACATGCGTACCGCATACTTCAGATTCTGTATTCAACGTGCGGCCACCAGTTTAGAGAACGAAATTTCCATTACAATTGTAGCAATTATGTATATCCACGTCTTGTGTTTTCTCGACGAGAAATATTCATGTATGGCGACTGTCGACGTAATTTTTTAATGAAACGTGAATCGTTCCGGAGTTGTATCTAAACTTAAGTTCACTGAGTCGTATTATTGATCACCAAGAATATAGGGCAACATTATAAATAAGTTTTCTTAATTAACGAGGTACGAAAAATTAGTCATGTAATATAAAAGAGGTAAATTTCACGTTTAAGATATATGTACGTATTTATACCATGTCTCTCATATAAAATGAAGACACCCGGATATTTTCGTAATTTTTTTAAATCCAGATTTGAACTTCATCACAATTGTAATCCTCTATAAGACATACATTTCAAGGCAACCAATTCCATTTCAATTTTTTCCCTTAAATGCAGACGCATTTTATGATTGTAAACTAGAACTTCACACAATATAACTCAAAGTTTTTCATCATCATGAGGTCATAGGTCCTAAGACTGGTTGGACGCTAACCTTCAGCTCCTCCTATCTTGTGCTAACCTACACATTTTGCTAATTGTGCTACAACCTACATCCCTTACTATTTGCGAGCAATAGTCTAATCTAGGCCTACCTCTGCCTTTCTTCACTCCTATTTCTGCCTCCAAAATATCGCGAACTATTCCCCCATGTCTCAGCAAGTGGCCTACCATTCTATCTCTTCTCTTCTTTACGTTTTTCCACATACTTCTTTTCTCGCCGACTTTCTCCAATACTTCTTCGTTTCTAACCCTATCAGTCCATGGTATTTTCATCATTCTTCGGTAACACCACATCTCAAAAGCTTCTAATTTCTTTCTTTTCAAAGTTTTTATCAGATTGATATTTAATTTAATCATAGTTTCTGTTTTCGTGGCATCCTATTAAATTGAAAACCAAAATTGTAACCAAGTGTGGACTTGCTAAAAAATATTGAAAAAACTAAAAATGCAAATTTCGTAACGAAATTTGGCGTTGGAGCAAATTTAGATTTTGAATAAGTATTTTCGATATCTTCAACGAGAAGCAAAATATCGAGAATGGGCCCCATTTGGGGGCTACCGTGATCTCAGTTTGTTACTTAAATTTAAGTTGGTTGCCTCGAAATGTACGTCTTGTATTGGACTACAATTGTGCCAAGGCTCAAATCTGGATTTTAAAAAATGGCGAAAATATCCGGGTGTCTTCATTTTAGATGAGACACATGGTATATACGTAGAAGATAACAGTTAGTAATTAAATTATCTAGACTCCATAAGAAGCCTTAGCTCAAACAAAGCAACCAACAATTACCTATTTAATGAGCTATTACACTAATATCAAATAACCCCTTTTGATGTATTTATATTTTAATCTAATAATCCGTTTCCGATAATCTGGTTTCTCTTTAATAGTAACATTCCTCACGTATTAACGGCGTTCGGTAAATAATACCGTTTAATTAACTTCCTTTGTTTAGCTATCTGTTGATGGTAAGTACTTTATCTGTAGAGAATGTTGCCAGGTAATTTATTTTGAAACCTCATCGTCAGTGGTCCTACGACACTCTCTTGGGAAACACTCACTATACGTAAATAACAGTAGTTTGTGACTGGAAAAGGTAAATTCGTGTCTGATAAAACATTTTTCTGCTTATCGACCAAAAACTACCCTAAATTAAAACCGTTAAATAAATATCAGATCACAAAATTAGTTGACCAAAACTGATAGACCATCTACATCAAGATCAACAGTAAGTAGACGAGTTTAAATATATCCGGATGTAATCGATTGCTTGAAGTTCAAGAATATCCTCATACTTCTACCAGGCAACTGTGTTGTTAGGGACCTTTGTCCACAGTTGGAGAATAGTTAAACAAGAGAAGTTTAATCCTTTACAGATATCTTTATATAAAATACATTGTTCTGTCGCCTGCTATTTTAGAAATTTGTTTAGGTAACATAGGTAACTAGGTAATGCTAATTGAGTATTTTGTATTAGGTATGCTGTTATTTATTATACCGATTGGTCATAGATATGCTGCCTACAAAATAATTTGGGTAATACAAGGGATAAGATGCTTTTTTAATTTACGTTTCCGCTACCAACTAAGACTTATCACACACAACAGGAAACAAAGCTACTCTAAACCTGTAAATCTTACATAATTAATGTTGTAGTAGGGTAGACATCCACTTATTTAACATGTAATAACAAAGAACCTGCGGTTTTACATCCTATCCGAGGGATGGTACGTTTTCTACCTCGCCTAATTTATATAAAATCCGCTAGAAGTTCTAGGCGAGCCAGTCACTGATCACCCATTCCAGAGACAACTACCGCCGCCATTGCTTGACTAATATCAATGATATGTGCGCCTAAGCTATTTTTCGCACCAGGTAGAATTCTAAAATTGGGATCTCGATAATGGACCACTAAAACCGGAGCCTACCATAACTATTACACAAATTGCTACGTCCAGTTTAACAGGAAGTGGAATCAACATAGTAAATAGCAACATATTAGATAACTAGCTCATATTTTTGATATTTACATGAATTTCTAGATAGCTACTTTACATGTACATATACGATAGATGTTGCATCACGGTATAGTATAGTGACATTACTTATTCAAGTGGGACCTCGTTAATTAATTATTAATAATTTTCTATTAATAAGTCTTTACAAATAGTCCCACCGATGTTTTCAGTGCTGAATATGCCCTCGTTGTGCACAGTAAAAGCATAATGAATTAATGATTTTAATTAAAAACACGTATTTGATATATGAAAAGTTATTTAATTAATAATTATTTAGAACATATACTATTTGCTCGTTATCATTTTTTAAAGGATTTTATAAAAAAAATATTTCCTTTATTCCGAAACATTGAAGCTTTATCTTTAATGCGGGTGTATTATATGAATTATTAATATTATTCAATAAGTACCTGTGTGTTACATAAATTTTTAATGTGATTTAAATTAATTTGCAGAAATAAAGTAATTATTAAGACCCGTCAAAACCGTAATTGTATTTTACAATACCGCGTGTTTTAATTACTACTTAGTTGTATTACATCGAGCCTGAAGTTGCAGATGGATTCAGGACTTAAATTCGAATTATTCTCGCCTTTCGATAAATTGCGTCTGCAATCTTAATAATTATAGTTCAGGAAAATAATTCGCGTGCTAGTGAGATTTTATTTTTTTGTATTTTGTGGGAATGATTAATTTATTAAGTATCATTTTGTTGTAAATTCCAGGAATTGCTGTCTCTTATTATTTTTCAGATTTTCGATTTTATAACTTTCGATGCCCCATTTCAATTCATTTTCCATTATTTTAATTCCAATAATAACAAGAGATTGTTCTTAAAGTTGTGTACTGTCAAGTCTACTATAAAACAAGAATCCTACCAACAAGAATAAATAATTAAAGGCGCCTACAAACTTAACTGCATCCGCGGGAGGCGTTACATTGTCCAAACAGGACAGAGCATTCATCCTAAAATTAAAGAACATCGACGTTACAGATTTATATACCCTGTGTCTCATTTAAAATGAAGTCACCCCGATATTTTTGTCATTTTTTGAAGTCTAGATTTGAGCGTTGGTACGAGTTGTTCAGAATCTGAATAAGTTTGAGCCAAACACCAAATTTAATTAACACCAAATTTTATTACGAAATTGGCATTTTTAGTTTTTTCAATATTTTTCCGCAAAATCCACATACTCGCGTCCATATTTCCACATGGAAATGGAAAAAGAATTATTGAACAGAAGTATTGATTTGACAAAAAATACATTTGAAGAGAAAAGAAAACAAACAATTAACTTTTGGTAATTGAAATAAAAACTGACTGTTGTCAGTTTTTGAGATAATTACTCATTACACATAAATCAAAATTTTAATTAGTTATCGGATGTAGCCTTTCCCAAGTATCCTCCTTCAATTTGAATACATTTCTCAATTATTTTACGGTTATGATTGGCTACTCTTCTCAGCTCTGGAATGCTGATTTCACGACAGGCTCGTCTTATTTTAGCACAACGTTCTTCTCGATTTCTGGACCTTGTTTTGTAAACTTTATTCTTCAATGTTTCCCAGAAATCAAAATATAATGGTATAATATCGGTGGATCTAGGAGGCCTGAGTTTAAAGGGACTATTTCTTCCTATCCAGCGTATTAGAAAATGTTCGTTCAACTGCTGATGAATAATTCTGGAATTATGAATTGACGCATCATCTAGCTGGAAAAACATCTACTGTCGTACATTTGGAGGAAGATTTTCAATTGCATCCTAAATTTTGGATTGAAGAAGTTAATTAAGTGCTCAGCATTTAACGAATTCTCTCTCTAAAGTCTCAAAAAATTCCACAACATACGTTAACTTACATACCTTAACATACCCAATGAGGAGGTTTTCTGTAGCCCAGTATCTACAGCTTTGAGAAGATACCATCCCATTACTGGTGAATTGAGTCTCACCAGTAAACAAAATTTGATTTGATAAGATTCCGGTCATCTAAAAAAATGCCCTAGACGCAATAACAATATTATAACCTTTTATTTTCACGACCTTCTTTCACAGTATGTAGAAATTTTAGTTTATAAGGCTTGATTTTATGACGACTGAACCATCTTCTAATTTTCTCCTTGTCGATATTCAGTTGAGACGCTAAATCTAGTAGACTCACTCTTGAATTCGCTTGATTTCCTACTGAGATTACGTTATCTTCAGGATGCGGATGTATTCGACGAAATTGATCATCTTGAGATCTTTTAATAACACTGATAGTTTCATTGAGAAGAGCCTTTAAGGCGACTGTAGTTCCATGACCAATAGCAACTCGTAAAGGATGTCTTCGATTAAATTATGCGGCTACTTCTATACAACTACGAGCCCCATCACCAAATAACCTTATTATTTAAATGGTTCCCTTAAATGAAGGCGCATTTTACTATTGTAAACTAGAACTTTATACAATATAACTGAAAATTTTGTCAGATTGACATTTAATTTAACCATAGTTTTTATTTTTAGGGCATCCTATTAAATTGGAAATCAAAATTGTAACCATATGTGGAGTTTCTGTGGAAAGATATTGAAAAAACTAAAAATGAGAATTTCGTAATGAAATTAGGTATTGGGGTTAGATTATTTAGCTATTTTTTTTAATAACTTTTTTCGATAACTTCAACACGAAGCAAAATATCAGGAACGGGCCCCATTTAAGGGCCTGTCGTTGTCTCAGTTTGTTACTTAAATTTGAGTTGGCTGCTGCTTGCAAAGGCCCTACAGATGTAGTCTTCCAAGCTCGAAACGAAAATATCCGGATGTCTTCATTTTGAGTGAGACACATGGTATACAGATCAACGATCAGTGGCGGAGAACTTTCACAACAAAGCTATGATATTAATTTTTAAAATAGCAACGCTATTAAGTGAATCATAAATGAATGCTATGGTAATCGTTGTTAATATCATCGATATTTTAAGTCTATTGGTTTTCCAAACGCTGTACAAATTTCAGAGGTCCCAATAACCGCGTTAAAAGCTCGTCTGACGGTGCTCCAGAATATTAGGTCAGCTTACAAACTAATATTGATGAAGACGCAATGTCGTTATCTTAGACAGTATTCGAGCACCTATGCATATACTCGTATGCTCCTTCCTCGATAAATGGCAGTGCATTCAAAGGCACGGTGGCTGTTTGAGAGACCCTTTTAAAGCGGCAATATTACTGGATATGTTCACTTGTGAAGTTTATTACTCTATGATGCTTTAACATTTTCCTAGCTTGTATTATCGTTAGTATACATAAAAATCATGTCGTAAAACATGGTCGTTTGGAGCGGCCCCGGATATACTGTATAAGCAAGTATTGGAGTGTGAGGAGGCTAAAACAAATGACTACCGCTAGTTCTCAATAATTTATTTTCTTGAACTGATTTCTAGATCAAATAAAAAAACATGAAAATTCATTTTTTAATCTAACCCTGTATACGTTATTTGGAAATGTGTGTGTAATGATAATGAATGTAACGTATTGAAATTAAAATAATACTTTAGTGGTTACGTATATTTCTGGTTTGAAAAGTTATATAATGCTGTTTTCTTTTTCAGGCAAATAAAGCTGAGATCTGAAATTGAAGCGAAAGCTTGGAAGGTGAACTATAACGATATATTATTTTTGCCAGCCAAGGCGCGTAGCAGCTTTCAGTCGACGGCGTCTGCAAGGGTATGAAAACTCATTTATATTAAAAAAATAATTATATTAAAATAATCATATTAAAACATAATATGGCAAACAAATACAATGAGACGCTTATCAATTTTAACTGTGCTATAAGTGACTCCAAAATTAATTCTTTATTGCCGTTGTTTCAGGGTCACGAATCGCAGTAAGTGTCATTACATTATTTCGTGATGATACATAATAAATTAAATAATCCAGCCAGATATCACTCCAGATTTGAGGGTTTTAGAAATGTCAAATTTGTTCTAATTAGTTTTAACAAACCCCTAGTCTATTTTCAAATTTTGGATTCTATAATTTATGATACAATTCAGTCGACATAATTGTATTTGAACATGTAGCTGTAACTTTTGTACATTTAAACAACTTTAAAATTTTAAAATAATGAGTGTTTGCTCACAATCAATATAACTTACGGTATTATACACCGTTCGACGTACATTCTGCCAACCAAACTTGCATCATCGGGAAATGGTCAATAGTAATTTAGGAACTATTATTGCCTATTTATACCTAAGTATTGTTCAGATTCGATAAACCGTTACGAATATTTTTTTTTTGGTTTTATGCACCGTTCACTAATAACACCCTTGTTCTTGGTAGTGAACAATAAAGAGATAATATATTCGGGATAATATGTTCCAGATTGTAATCAAAAGTATATTGGGCAGACGAAAAGAGCAGTCGTAACTAGATTCAAGGAGCGCATGGGTCAGTAAACTATTACAAAATACTCTGTTCCCCAACATGCTTTCGAAAGCAATCGTAGAACAAATTGTATGATGTTAGTTGAAAGTATAATATAATACATAATAATATAAGAGATTGTTAGACGACTTTGACAGTATCAAAATTCCTGCTAAAACATTATCAAATCTGCAAAAACCTTCGATAGACTCGATCATGGCCTTTTATTGCAAAAAACTGTCTCATTTTGGGCTAACCAATAACTTCATTAATTTGTTTTTCATATCTCTCTACCAGAATATTAAACGTTATTTCTCATGGATTTACATCTCTTCAAGTTAGAGCAACGTAAGGTGTTCCACACGGCTCGGTTCTAGGACCTCTACTTTTCATTTTATTTACTAATGATATTTATCATGAAATTCAAGTTAATTTTCTCCTGTATGCAGACTACGCAAAGTAATTTACACAAAAATTCTAAAATATCTTAAATATTATATAAACTTGTGGTGTGACTTAAATTAATTTCCAAAAATTAATTAATTACTAAGACCCGTCAAAACCGTTACCGTATTCTGCAATACCGTGTGTTTTAAGTAATATCTGCTTGTATTACACCGAACCTAAAGTTGCAGATGGATTCAGAATATTAAACGTTAATTCTCATGGATTTCCATCTGTTCAAGTTAGAGCAACATAAGGTGTTCCACACGGCTCGGTTCTTGGACCTCTACTTTTCATTTTATTTATTAATGATATTTATCATGAAATTCAAGTTAATACTCTCCTGTATGCAGACGATGCAAAGTAATTTACACAAAAAATTCGAAAATATCTTAAAATATTATATAAACTTGTGATGGGATTTAAATTAATTTCCAAAAATTAATTAATTACTAAGACCCGTCAAAAACGTTACCGTATTCTACAATACCGTGTGTTTTAAGTAATATCTGATTGTATTACACCGAACCTGAAGTTGCAGATGGATTTAGAATATTAAACGTTAATTCTCATGGATTTCCATCTGTTCAAATTAGACCAACATAAAGTGTTCCACACGGCTCGGTTCTTGGACCTCTACTTTTCATTCTATTGATTAATTATATTTGTTATGAAATTCAAGTCAATTTTCTCCTGTATGCAGATGACGTAAAGTAATTTACATAAAAACATCGAGAACATCTTTTGATATTTCTAGAAATTGATAAGCGGTGTAAATATAACAAATTACCGATGAACATATCCAAATATTATGCCATAACTTGCAATAGGAAAACTACGTATTAACTATAAATTTCGATTATGGAATAGGTAGTGAAACAGTTACTCGTTGTAAATAATTTAAGGATTTGGGAGTTATTCCTGACTCTACATTAAGATTTGTACCTCATATCAATTATATTGTAGCTAATGCTAATAAACCCTTTGATTTATTATTAGAAAGATAGAAGATATTTTAAAGATATTTCAACTTTATTATTACTGTTTACTGCAATTGCCAGGTTTAAAATAGAATATGCCTGGGTTGTCTCGAGCCCCAGTTATGAAATGCATACAACAAATTTGGAATAAGTTCAGAGAAAATATCTTAAATAAATATCTTAAAGAAATTTGATATTGCGATGGAGTATTTTGGTGTTTTATTCTTGCATAAAGTTCTAACTTCCAAATTTTACGGACCTGATGTGCATAGTTCTACATACAGTGCTTTCCTAAAGTAATAATACATTCGTAAAAAAATCGAGGAATAACTTTTGGGAAAAACTCTGGCATCTGTCGAATTTCATTTTTAGTTGCGCATATTTTAAAATATAATTAATACATACAGGATGATTCGTGTAGGAGGTATGACGTCATTGATTTCCTCCTTTTTAATTATGGAATGTGTAAGGCCACATTTTTTGCATACGCTACGGTAATAATTGCAATAGCGTGAGCGTAGGTTAGATAAAAAAAATTAATAAAAACGATTTTTCATTTTTAAAATGTTAAATTTAACGGTAATAATTATTTAAAACATCGACCAAATTAAAACTGTGCACCGTTGGTTGCCTGGTAGCAGATTTAGCGACCGATAATGGTTTTTATTGCTGTTAGATAAAAACTTGAAATGGATGATGGAGTATTACACTCAAAATCCCCAGATGGGATTCTGGAAGGGAATGTCTGGCATAGTCCACGGAAGAATTTTGGGAACCTACCTTGTGCAAGGTATTTAAATTTTCTTTGGGACGATCTTATTCCTGTACTAATAACATTATATCCAGATGCAGAGGAACCTGATATTCCGAGAAATTTTTTTTTTGTTATTCAACAAGACGGTGCACCTCTCTATTATGCAGTGTCTGTCCGCATTTTTCTAGACGAGATGTTCCCGAATGTTGGGTAGGGAGAAGTGGGCCGATTGAATGGCCAGCCAAATCGCCAGATTTAACAACCCTAGATTACTGTTTATGGGGACACTTAAAAAGCAAACTATACGTTACTAGGCCTGAGCTTTTAGAAGATTTAAAAGCAATAATTCGTCACGAAATACAACGTTATCTCGTGACTTTATTGACGATGTTCAAAAACAATTTATTAATCGTCTTAGCTATTTGGCAGCTAACGGTTGCCAATTTGACCATTTAATTTAGTTGATTTTCGAAATAATTATTGCCATAAAATTTGATATTTTTGAATTGCAACTTGTTTTTCATTTTTTTTTTTTTTACCTAACCTATATTCACGCTGTGTAAAAAAATGTGTTCTTTCATATTCCGTAATGAAAAATGGGGTAGCTGTTAAAAAAATATCGATATACCTCCTACACAAATTACCCTGTATGTATTAATTATATTTAAAAAATGCGCAATTAAAATTAAAATTTGACGAGAGTCCGACGGTTTTCCCCAAAAGTTATTCCTTGAATTTTTAAGGAATTTATTCATTAAATTACGAAAGCACTGTATATTAACATACCTTCACTTCAGTTCACAGTTCAAACTCACTTTTACTCTTTGTTTTACTTACCGAGGCACAAATTTGTTGAAATATTCACCTACTTATAATAATGCTCGCATTATATTCATTACCAATCTGGCTTGCAATTATATATTTTAAATTGTAACACTGGCAATATGAGAAGATGCATTTTTATTTTCATTCAAGTTTATTTTTGTCTCTTTATTTTATAAATAATAATTTGTATTCCTTTCTTGCCCACTACTTGGATTTTTCATATCTCTGGGCAGTTGTACATTAAACAAATAAATGATTGATTAAATAAATTAGTGATTCCATAGTAGAGAGATCGTCCGAATAACAACATTTACATTTAATTTTTTCAGACAGACATTGACGGGTTCAGCATAGTCGGCGACAAGCAGCTGTACGCCACCGTGGGCTTCTACAAATCGATCAGGGTAGCAGTGAAGTTCCTACAGGACGTTAAAATCGACCTGAACCGCGACGAGTTGTACGAACTGAAAATAATGAAGGACCTCTCGAACGACAATCTAGTCAAGTTCTACGGCGCCTGTTTGGATATACCGAACTGCCTGTTGACGGAGTACTGCCCGAAGGGCAGTCTGCAGGACATTTTAGAGAACGAGCAAGTGAAACTCGATTGGACGTTCCGTATGTCACTGATAATGGACCTAGTGCGCGGCATGCATTATCTACATCGCAGCTCGATTCGGTCGCACGGTGCTCTCAAATCGACGAACTGTCTGGTGGACAGCCGTTTCGTATTGAAAATAGCGGACTTTGGGTTGAACTTTTTGCGGATACACTCGAACGAGGAGATTGGGGATGTCGAATCGCACTCGTATTGGGAGCGTAAGTTTATCGTCGAATTATTATTCGTTGACTAGGAGCTTCCGCCAAGTCTGGTCCTAGGACTGACTGTTCGATGACACAGGCCTACAAATTTTAATATTTTGAAAGTTGATTTGGGTTATAAGTGAGTTATTTACGCTGATTTTATATCTACCTCCCGCTTTTGCCCCTCACGTAAGGTTTTTGATCAACTGAATAATAAATTAAACACTAAAGGAAGAATTACATGGTAATAAACATTACATTTGATAAACATTAAAAAACACAGTAAAAAGCAACAATACAAATAATTTTGAGTCTCTGATTTCTTCTTCTCTTTGAAAATCTCTCCCTTTTTAACAGAAAACTTCGGTTTGTAGTTTTTCTTGTTTAATCATTCGTTGGATGTTCTCTTGTCAGCATCCAGCAGTAATCTGCCATCATCGAAACATACCATCGAACCTGGTACCTCCTTTCCATCTCCTTTATATCTTGATGGAACCTTTCACCTTGCTCCTCACTATCAGCGCCAAAATTTTCTGGAAAATAGTCCAGATGAGCATGCAGAAAATGAATTTTTATGCTCATATTACAACCAAGTTGCTTGAACTTATCCAGCATCTTGTTGACAATTTCCTCATACTGCGGATGTTTCTAATATCTTAAAAAATTGACTGTTACATTTTTAAAGTATATCCAAGTTTCTTTTTCAAATTTCTGTCAGTTTCTTCAAACCGTTGGTCCTGTATTAATTTTCATATTTGTGGTCCTACGAAAATGCCTTCCTTTAATTTTGCTTCAGAAAGAGCTGGAGATTTGCCACATAAGTATTTAAAACAATTCCCATTTTTATCTATAGCTTTTATATATTGCTTCATTAATCCTAATTTAATATGAAGTGGCGGCAAAAGAATTTTTGCGGATCTACCAGATTTGCATAAATAACGTTTTTTGAACCAAGTGTTAAATTTATAACAAAATATATTCGGTGTATTTTTACAACTTCTAGGCATTTTTAAAACAAAATAGAAACACAGGACGCGATGTCACGAGTAAACGTACACACATTAAAAATGTACTACAGCGATTATGTAAATACCCGAATAGTATAAAACCGGAATATCCCCACCGGTCAACTCTGTTTCGGTAAATCCTCCACACTTGTGTGTATGTTTCAAACCGATTAAACATAGGGGCGCCGCAAAGATTGAGGCAACATTTAATTTTATAGAACCTCGGTTTTAAAAACTGCAAATTATTGTAAAATGTGCATTTATAAATACTGGTGCGTGATGGAGACAAAAAAAAAAACAGTGTTTCTGTAGTTCATGGTATATAAGCCAGAAAGTCAAAAAAAGTCCGATCACAAAATCTTTGTTGGCCTGTGTAACCCTTCTTCATTTTTGGATGGATTCCGCGGCGAACCGAAATTTCGCAGGGAAACGGTGCAAGCGACATTTCCCTGGTTAATTACTGGGCCGAGATTGCAATAGACGACAGACTCAAATCCAATCCTATCCGATTGGATAGAATGGGGATATTCTATCCAATATAAGAATATAAGAATCCGTCCCCCTCTATAAGTGATGGGGTGCCAAGCAAAACCCCATATGTTACACTAATCAGAATTTTCAGTACTACAAGAAAACTCAATTCTAGTAAAGTATCCAAGATATCCAACTATTTTTTTAAATATTATTTTCTGTGTCGTCAAACTAGTGACTCCATAATCACTTTTCAAATCACAAATGTTCTAAATTCTTGAAAATAGCTATTAAAGTTTGGTCATGTGGTGTTTTGACTGATTTTTTTAACTTGTGTGGTTTTGCACAAAATACGCCAAGGACTTGTGGTGTTTTGCTTGGACAACTTGAACAAAACAAAAAATTGACACAATTCTATTACCTGGTCTGTTATTAGCTTTGTTTTATTGAGAAAAGGTACAACATAATTTTTATTCAAGGGACACTATTTATATTTTGAGCCTTGGCAACACTAAGTGTTGTCAGACGCCATCTGACGCTTCCAATGGAAAGGTTGACATTTTTGACCATAACCTCCTTCAGAACATTTTATCATTTAAGCGTCATTTGTGTTGTTTACAGTGATTTGAAAATTGTATCTCACCGAAAAAATGGAATTAACTTGGTATTTTAAAATCAATTTTGAAAAATTGAAGAAAGAAAAAAAATGGCATCAGACGTGCAAATAGCCCCCATCGTACTCTAGACATTCACAATGCTCGGTCCTTTATTTAGTAATAACTGTTGCCTCTTGTCCTGGCGCTATTTCCTCCGTCAGGATGTACTTGTACCATTACAGGTTGTCATCTTGTTGCCAATTCTGGCCAAAAAGGATAGTCAGGAGTTCTCCCACGTCTCTTTCCAGCATCAGAAGTATAATGTGACAAAGGAACGTCACTAATGCGCTTCTTGAGAATCTTGATCCAATTCCAATCTTTCTTGAGCAGTTGATGCTTCTAAATATTTGGCTTGAAACGATAAAATTCGTACCCTTTTACGGAAACTAACACCTTACCCTTTTTTGACACATTTTTCTCAATAATAATTCGTTTATTTTCTCTTATTCTTGCAAGTTTATTCAAGTAGGCCTCAAGTTCTTTAACATCCTTTAAATTCCAATGTACACCCAGTAACTTGACTTCCGGCGGGCAAGTAGCTGTAACCTGTCACAAGGAACGTCATTGAGATTTCCTTTTATCCACTCTCCTGGCTAGCCAAAAAGTTAATCAGGGAATGGATCACGCGTCTTATCCTATCTGCTGAAAACTTGGTTGAATGTAAAAAATAAACAGTCTTAAAACCTTAAAACAGACCTTCCCGCACGTAGAACATCTCTATCTCGAAATTGAGTGTCCGAGAAAAAATAAACCAACACATAAATGCAGAATGTGTTCTATGGGACAGTTTTACTATTTTCAATTTTTCTGACATACTCCACCATCGTGCTCTCTCATGGTCTATGGACAGGGTGAGGTGTGTCTTATCCATCTCAAAATCAATTGATGTCGTCTGGTAGACGTCCCTAATCAGAATCAGTCGAAACCCAATCGATCCGACAAGATTTAATTAAGTAATCGTGCTAAGAAAAATAATTCTCAAATAGTCCACCATCGTGCTCTATCATGACTCATGGACAGGGGTGGGGTGTGTCCTATCCACCTCAAAATCAATAGGTGTCATCTGGGAGACATACCCGATCAGAATCAGTCAAAATCCGATCGATCCGACACGATTTAGTTGAGTTATCGTGTTAACAAAAAAAGATTCTCAAATAGTCCACCATCGTGCTTTCTCATGACCCATGGACAGAGTGGGGTGTGTCCTATCCACCTCAAGATCAATAGGTGTCGTCTGGTACACGTCCCCGATCAGTATAATTCAAAACTCAATCGATCCGACACGATTTAGTTGAGTTATTGTGCTAACAAGAATAAATGCCAATGACGACAACAACAACGACAACGACAACGACAACGACAACGACAACGACACACACACACACACACACACACACACACACACACACACACACACACACACACACACACACACACACACACACACACACAATGGTTTAAAAACCATTCTTTTTTGGTTTTTAGGCCGAAAAACGAAAAATAAACCATATTAAAAAATTTTTTTACACGATTACATTACTTTTCCGCGTATAGTGGAGTGCGGAGAAGTAAAATTCTTGCATACCTCGACATTGCATTTTGTTGTCGGAATGTTGTATGTTGCAAAAAAACAATGCCTTTTTTGATGACGACAGTGCATCACCGAGTGGTTGTCGATTGCGTTGAAGTTGTCCTTTGTCGTGTTGTATGAACCTGCTAACAAATCGATCCTGATGTTTTTCACATATTTCATAAAGCAGTTTACACAATCGTAATGTATCGGATGATAGGACTTTTACATTAAAAACCTTCGTTCTCATGTTTACACGATACAAATGCTTTTGATCCTCAAGGAAGTGAGTACCGCTTTATCTTAGCCTTAACACGAGCAGATACTGTTTTATTTCTCCCTCTAGAACCTCGAGTGTTTTCACAAGTAACCACTGATTTTCAAACACTTCGTAAAAATCAGCCATTGTAAGCTATACTTGAAAACTGCTTGATAATTTTATAAAATATTGCGCAATCAAGAGAACTTCATACAAAGAGTGAAACCGAAACAAGACAGATAACGATATCAAAGCAAAGAAATAACAGGTGGTGGGGAATCCACGTGACCTGGATTCTGGCCGCCTATTGGCTGCAGTGGACACGAGGTGTCTTGCTCAAACAAGAGCTGTGAACTTGTGGTGTTTGGCTTGAATATACCGTTTTTCTAATGCTGTTTGAAAAGGTTTTTCGGTGTTTTGGTTGAGTTTTAATACTCGATCCTATAGCAATGACCATTAAATTCCAAAACCAAGAGCTAACTCAATTTTGTTTTTGACATATGGGGTTTTGCTTGGCACCTCCTCAAGTAGTCACCGGTCTCGGCTCAGAAGTCTTCAGATAACTTCCCTAAGGAAGTCGTTTGGAATGAATGTCGAAACATTGGCACCAAATTTCAGGTTGAAGTGGAATTCATCCGGAAACCAAAAAGAGTTTATTATTATTATTATTGTTTTTTCGCAGGTCAGTTATGGACAGCTCCCGAGCTTCTCAACGCGGACCCCTTCCCTCTAGGAGGCACGCAGAAAGGGGACGTCTACTCTTTCGGGATAATAATGCACGAGATCACCATGAGACAAGGCGTTTTTTATTTAGGGGATCGCTATATGGAACCAAAACGTAAGTTAAAGCAGCCAGCTAGTGCGTTCGTTTGATGTAATATATTCATTTATTCCCTTAATTTCGAGACGATTTACCTGATCCTCTCGTTACTAGGGGGGGCTTAAATAAAGCTTATGATAAGCATTACTTTTCCCGCAGGTAGGTCTCCCTCGGTAATACAAATCGCGACATCCCCGTGCGATTTCTATTAGCTCGACAGAATTTTAAATTAATATTAATCCTGTATTTCCTATAGGTTGTCCTGTCTCAGACCCTTGTACAATTTTGTACGGGGATTACACGGTTCTAAAAGATAATCCTGTAACAATTTTTTACAGGATTCGTTTCGTAGGTACTGCGACGAACGCTATTTACTTAAAATAGGACTGTTATGACATAAATATTATTATCGTTTGTCATATTTGTGCATTTCCAAAACTTTTTCCGACAACAAGCGTTTCGTCAACTGAGTTGTCATCGTCAGGAGTTCAATAACTCGTTACTACATTCACTTTTTTGAACTGTTTAAATAAATTCTTTAGCCTTTTTCTTCGAGAACTATATTTAATACACGGTACGTGTTTTAGGAGACGTAGAAAAGTAAATTAAAATCCGGTTAATGTACGTTTCCTCGTCTCTAATGGTATCTGAATCACGTATTCTTAACGAAATGAATTGCGTTTTTTAATGTTCTCTACAAGTCTCTTTAAACTTAAAAAAAATAGGTTTTCATATAAACTAGGCACAATAGTTAAGAGATGTAAAAAAATCCTAAATTTTTAGGTCATTTTTAAAGGGCTGTAACTTGGAGAAAAATCGTCGTAGAGCAATTAAAAGAAAGCAGATTGAGGCTCCAAGCTTCTAGTTTTCAGATCTTGACTTCAAAATTATGTACCATCATTTCAGCGGTCTTGTACGATGGTTTCTCGCTGAGTTACTGTCGTTCAAAACAAAAAAGTCAGTTTTGAATATGGTAATTAATTACTCGGGAAATAATGATCGTACAGAAATTTCAAGTAGGGTTTTAAAAACTGCAAAGTATTCTTTACAAGTTGTAGTTATTGGTTTTTGATAAGAAAAAAAAAATCGGTGATACAATGATGATTGAAGAAGAGGTAAAAAATTGCGCAGTTAGGGATATTCGCATAACTTGGCATAAATTTGCAAATAATGAATAGACTAAGGATGTTGACTGTTTCTTTTCAACCTCAAAGTATCCCAAAGAAATCCTAAAAATTTCAAAGCGCTGCGATTTTTTTTTAATTATGTTCGGAATGATCGTATTCGTCGTTTTTGCTAAATATCAATTTTAGGGCGAATTTTTCATTTTTTATTCATTTGTTGATGTTGATTTTTTAGTAATAATCTCTATACACGTCAATGTTTTTTCTCTGTTTTTAATGTAAAGTTTACGCGATATAATGTTAGGTAAATAAAATTCACTTTTTGAGCATATGCTAGAACAATACGCCCGATACGCAAGTTTCTGGTTTTCAGATCTTGAGTTCAAAATTTTTTACCATCGTCGCTGAGTTATCGTCGTTCAAATCAAAAAGTCAGTTTTGACTTTGGTAATTAATTACTCGGGAAATAATGATCGTACAGAAAATTCAAGTAGAGTTTTAAAAACTGCAAAGTATTCTAACAAGTTTAGTTATTGGTTCTTCATTAAAAAAAATTCTGTGCTAGAATGTTGATTGAGAGAGAGGTAAAGAATTGGGTATTTAGGGTTATTCGCTTAACTGGCATAACTTTGCAAATAATGAATAGACTAAGGATGTTGACTGTTTCTTTTCAACCTCAAAGTATCCCAAAGAAATCCAAAAAATTTCAAAGCGCTGCGATTTTTTTTTTAATTATGTTCGGAATGATTGTATTCGTCGTTTTTGCTAAATATCAATTTTAGCACGAATTTTTCATTTTTTATTCATTTGTTGATGTTGATTTTTTAGTAATAATCGCTATATGCGTCAATGTTTTTTTCTATGTTTTAATGTAAAGTTTACGCGATATAATGTTAGGTAAATGAAATTCACCTTTCGAACATATGCTAGAACAATACGCCCGATACGCAAGTTTCTGGTTTTCAGATTTTGAGTTCAACATTTGTTACCATCATCGCTAAATTCTCGTCGTTCAATGTAAAAAAGTCAGTTTTGGCTTTGGCAATTAAGAACTTAAAAAATAATGATCGTACAGAAGATTCAAGTAGGGTTTTAAAAACTGCAAAGTATTCTTTACAAGTTGTAGTTATTGGTTTTTGATTAAAAAAAAAAAGGTTCGGGTAATTCGGGCCCCTATCGGGCAGACTCGGGCCCCAATCGGGCAAGCTCGGTTCGGGTATACTCGGGCCCCGATCGGGCTAACTCGGTTCGGGTATACTCGGGAACCGGTCGGGCTAAGTCGGTTCGGGTATCCTCGGGCCCCGATCGGGCAAACCCGGTTCGGGTATACTCGGGAACCATTCGGGCTAACTCGGTTCGGGT
The DNA here is from genome assembly GCA_037954035.1 of Rosalia funebris. Lineage (NCBI taxonomy): Eukaryota > Metazoa > Arthropoda > Insecta > Coleoptera > Cerambycidae > Rosalia > Rosalia funebris. The sequence goes on along the minus strand of JAZFAV010000036.1, from coordinate 4,236,926 downwards.
ATACTCGGGCCCCGATCGGGCAAACTCGGTTCGGGTTTACTCGGTCCCCAATCGGGCAAACTCGGTTCGGGTATCCTCGTGCCCCGATCGGGCTAACTCGGTTCGGGTATACTCGGGCCCCGATCGGGTGGACTCGGTTCGGGTATCCTCGGGCCCCGATCGGGCAAACTCGGTTCGGGTATACTCGGGCTCCTATCGGGCAAACTCGGTTCGGATATACTCGGGAACCGGTCGGGCTAAGTCGGTTCGGGTATCCTCGGGCCCCGATCGGGCCAACTCGGTTCGGGTATACTCGGGCCCCCATCGGGCAAACTCGGTTCGGGTATACTCGGGCCCCGATCGGGCCAACTCGGTTCGGGTATACTCGGGCCCCGATCGGGCAAACCCGGTTCGGGTATACTCGGAAACCGATCGGGTGGACTCGGTTCGGGTATCCTCGGGCCCCGATCGGGCTAACTCGGTTCGGGTATAATCGGGCCCCGATCGGGCAAACCCGGTTCGGGTATACTCGGGCCCCGATCGGGCAAACCCGGTTCGGGTATACTCGGAAACCGATCGGGTGGACTCGGTTCGGGTATCCTCGGGCCCCGATCGGGCTAACTCGGTTCGGGTATAATCGGGCCCCGATCGGGCAAGCCCGGTTCGGGTATACTCGGGCCCCTATCGGGCCAACTCGGTTCGACTATACTCGGGCCCCGATCGGGCTAAGTCGGTTCGGGTATAATCGGGAACCGGTCGGGCTAACTCGGTTCGGGTATACTCGGGCCCCGATCGGGCAAACCCGGTTCGGGTATACTCGGAAACCGATCGGGTGGACTCGGTTCGGGTATCCTCGGGCCCCCATCGGGCAAGCTCGGTTCGGGTATCCTCGTGCCCCGATCGGGCTAACTCGGTTCGGGTATACTCGGGCCCCGATCGGGCTAAGTCGGTTCGGGTATCCTCGGGCCCCGATCGGGCAAACTCGGTTCGGGTATACTCGGGCCCCTATCGGGCAAACTCGGTTCGGGTATACTCGGGAACCGGTCGGGCTAAGTCGGTTCGGGTATACTCGGGCTCCTATCGGGCAAACTCGGTTCGGATATACTCGGGAACCGGTCGGGCTAAGTCGGTTCGGGTATACTCGGGCCCCTATCGGGCAAACTCGGTTCGGGTATACTCGGGAACCGGTCGGGCTAACTCGGTTCGGGTATACTCGGGCCCCGATCGGGCAAACCCGGTTCGGGTATACTCGGAAACCGATCGGGTGGACTTGGTTCGGGTATCCTCGGGCCCCGATCGGGCTAACTCGGTTCGGGTATAATCGGGCCCCGATCGGGCAAACCCGGTTCGGGTATACTCGGGCCCCTATCGGGCCAACTCGGTTCGAGTATACTCGGGCCCCGATCGGGCTAAGTCGGTTCGGGTATAATCGGGAACCGGTCGGGCTAACTCGGTTCGGGTATACTCGGGCCAAGATCGGGCAAACCCGGTTCGGGTATACTCGGAAACCGAGCGGGTGGACTCGGTTCGGGTATCCTCGGGCCCCGATCGGGCAAACTCGGTTCGGGTATACTAGGGCCCCGATCGGGCAAACCCGGTTCGGGTATACTCGGAAACCGATCGGGTGGACTCGGTTCGGGTATCCTCGGGCCCCGATCGGGCAAACTCGGTTCGGGTATACTCGGGAACCGGTCGGGCTAAGTCGGTTCGGGTATCCTCGGGCCCCGATCGGGCAAACTCGGTTCGGGTATACTCGGGCCCCGATCGGGCCAACTCGGTTCGGGTATACTCGGGCCCCGATCGGGCCAACTCGGTTCGGGTATACTCGGGCCCCGATCGGGCAAACCCGGTTCGGGTATACTCGGAAACCGATCGGGTGGACTCGGTTCGGGTATCCTCGGGCCCCGATCGGGCTAACTCGGTTCGGGTATACTCGGGCCCCTATCGGGCAAACTCGGTTCGGGTAATTCGGGCCCCTATCGGGCAGACTCGGGCCCCAATCGGGCAAGCTCGGTTCGGGTATACTCGGGCCCCGATCGGGCTAACTCGGTTCGGGTATACTCGGGAACCGGTCGGGCTAAGTCGGTTCGGGTATCCTCGGGCCCCGATCGGGCAAACCCGGTTCGGGTATACTCGGGAACCATTCGGGCTAACTCGGTTCGGGTATACTCGGGCCCCGATCGGGCAAACTCGGTTCAGGTATCCTCGGGCCCCGGTCGGGCTAAGTCGGTTCGGGTTTACTCGGTCCCCAATCGGGCAAACTCGGTTCGGGTATCCTCGTGCCCCGATCGGGCTAACTCGGTCCGGGTATCCTCGGGCCCCGATCGGGCAAACTCGGTTCGGGTATACTCGGGCCCCGATCGGGCAAACCCGGTTCGGGTATACTCGGAAACCGATCGGGTGGACTCGGTTCGGGTATACTCGGTCCCCAATCGGGCAAACTCGGTTCGGGTATACTCGGGCCCCGATCGGGCAAACTCGGTTCGGGTTTACTCGGTCCCCAATCGGGCAAACTCGGTTCGGGTATCCTCGTGCCCCGATCGGGCTAACTCGGTTCGGGTATACTCGGGTCCCGATCGGGTGGACTCGGTTCGGGTATCCTCGGGCCCCGATCGGGCAAACTCGGTTCGGGTATACTCGGGCTCCTATCGGGCAAACTCGGTTCGGATATACTCGGAAACCCATCGGGTGGACTCGGTTCGGGTATCCTCGGGCCCCGATCGGGCTAAGTCGGTTCGGGTATAATCGGGCCCCGATCGGGCAAACCCGGTTCGGGTATACTCGGGCCCCGATCGGGCAAACCCGGTTCGGGTATACTCGGAAACCGATCGGGTGGACTCGGTTCGGGTATCCTCGGGCCCCGATCGGGCTAACTCGGTTCGGGTATAATCGGGCCCCGATCGGGCAAACCCGGTTCGGGTATACTCGGGCCCCTATCGGGCCAACTCGGTTCGAGTATACTCGGGCCCCGATCGGGCTAAGTCGGTTCGTGTATAATCGGGAACCGGTCGGGCTAACTCGGTTCGGGTATACTCGGGCCCCGATCGGGCAAACCCGGTTCGGGTATACTCGGAAACCGATCGGGTGGACTCGGTTCGGGTATCCTCGGGCCCCGATCGGGCTAACTCGGTTCGGGTATAATCGGGCCCCGATCGGGCAAACCCGGTTCGGGTATACTCGGGCCCCTATCGGGCCAACTCGGTTCGAGTATACTCGGGCCCCGATCGGGCTAAGTCGGTTCGGGTATAATCGGGAACCGGTCGGGCTAACTCGGTTCGGGTATACTCGGGCCCCCATCGGGCAAACTCGGTTCGGGTATACTCGGGCCCCGATCGGGCCAACTCGGTTCGGGTATACTCGGGCCCCGATAGGGCAAACCCGGTTCGGGTATACTCGGAAACCGATCGGGTGGACTCGGTTCGGGTATCCTCGGGCCCCGATCGGGCTAACTCGGTTCGGGTATAATCGGGCCCCGATCGGGCAAACCCGGTTCTGGTATACTCGGGCCCCGATCGGGCAAACCCGGTTCGGGTATACTCGGAAACCGATCGGGTGGACTCGGTTCGGGTATCCTCGGGCCCCGATCGGGCTAACTCGGTTCGGGTATCCTCGGGCCCCGATCGGGCAAACTCGGTTCGGGTATACTAGGGCCCCGATCGGGCAAACCCGGTTCGGGTATACTCGGAAACCGATCGGGTGGACTCGGTTCGGGTATCCTCGGGCCCCGATCGGGCAAACTCGGTTCGGGTATACTCGGGAACCGGTCGGGCTAAGTCGGTTCGGGTATCCTCGGGCCCCGATCGGGCAAACTCGGTTCGGGTATACTCGGGCCCCGATCGGGCCAACTCGGTTCGGGTATACTCGGGCCCCGATCGGGCCAACTCGGTTCGGGTATACTCGGGCCCCGATCGGGCAAACCCGGTTCGGGTATACTCGGAAACCGATCGGGTGGACTCGGTTCGGGTATCCTCGGGCCCCGATCGGGCTAACTCGGTTCGGGTATACTCGGGCCCCTATCGGGCAAACTCGGTTCGGGTAATTCGGGCCCCTATCGGGCAGACTCGGGCCCCAATCGGGCAAGCTCGGTTCGGGTATACTCGGGCCCCGATCGGGCTAACTCGGTTCGGGTATACTCGGGAACCGGTCGGGCTAAGTCGGTTCGGGTATCCTCGGGCCCCGATCGGGCAAACCCGGTTCGGGTATACTCGGGAACCATTCGGGCTAACTCGGTTCGGGTATACTCGGGCCCCGATCGGGCAAACTCGGTTCAGGTATCCTCGGGCCCCGGTCGGGCTAAGTCGGTTCGGGTTTACTCGGTCCCCAATCGGGCAAACTCGGTTCGGGTATCCTCGTGCCCCGATCGGGCTAACTCGGTTCGGGTATCCTCGGGCCCCGATCGGGCAAACTCGGTTCGGGTATACTCGGGCCCCGATCGGGCAAACCCGGTTCGGGTATACTCGGAAACCGATCGGGTGGACTCGGTTCGGGTATACTCGGTCCCCAATCGGGCAAACTCGGTTCGGGTATACTCGGGCCCCGATCGGGCAAACTCGGTTCGGGTTTACTCGGTCCCCAATCGGGCAAACTCGGTTCGGGTATCCTCGTGCCCCGATCGGGCTAACTCGGTTCGGGTATACTCGGGCCCCTATCGGGTGGACTCGGTTCGGGTATCCTCGGGCCCCGATCGGGCAAACTCGGTTCGGGTATACTCGGGCTCCTATCGGGCAAACTCGGTTCGGATATACTCGGAAACCCATCGGGTGGACTCGGTTCGGGTATCCTCGGGCCCCGATCGGGCTAAGTCGGTTCGGGTATAATCGGGCCCCGATCGGGCAAACCCGGTTCGGGTATACTCGGGCCCCGATCGGGCAAACCCGGTTCGGGTATACTCGGAAACCGATCGGGTGGACTCGGTTCGGGTATCCTCGGGCCCCGATCGGGCTAACTCGGTTCGGGTATAATCGGGCCCCGATCGGGCAAACCCGGTTCGGGTATACTCGGGCCCCTATCGGGCCAACTCGGTTCGAGTATACTCGGGCCCCGATCGGGCTAAGTCGGTTCGTGTATAATCGGGAACCGGTCGGGCTAACTCGGTTCGGGTATACTCGGGCCCCGATCGGGCAAACCCGGTTCGGGTATACTCGGAAACCGATCGGGTGGACTCGGTTCGGGTATCCTCGGGCCCCGATCGGGCTAACTCGGTTCGGGTATAATCGGGCCCCGATCGGGCAAACCCGGTTCGGGTATACTCGGGCCCCTATCGGGCCAACTCGGTTCGAGTATACTCGGGCCCCGATCGGGCTAAGTCGGTTCGGGTATAATCGGGAACCGGTCGGGCTAACTCGGTTCGGGTATACTCGGGCCCCCATCGGGCAAACTCGGTTCGGGTATACTCGGGCCCCGATCGGGCCAACTCGGTTCGGGTATACTCGGGCCCCGATAGGGCAAACCCGGTTCGGGTATACTCGGAAACCGATCGGGTGGACTCGGTTCGGGTATCCTCGGGCCCCGATCGGGCTAACTCGGTTCGGGTATAATCGGGCCCCGATCGGGCAAACCCGGTTCGGGTATACTCGGGCCCCGATCGGGCAAACCCGGTTCGGGTATACTCGGAAACCGATCGGGTGGACTCGGTTCGGGTATCCTCGGGCCCCGATCGGGCTAACTCGGTTCGGGTATACTCGGAAACCGATCGGGTGGACTCGGTTCGGGTATCCTCGGGCCCCGATCGGGCTAACTCGGTTCGGGTATAATCGGGCCCCGATCGGGCAAACCCGGTTTGGGTATACTCGGGCCCCGATCGGGCAAACCCGGTTCGGGTATACTCGGAAACCGATCGGGGGGACTCGGTTCGGGTATCCTCGGGCCCCCATCGGGCAAACTCGGTTCGGGTATACTCGGGCCCCGATCGGGCCAACTCGGTTCGGGTATACTCGGGCCCCGATCGGGCAAACCCGGTTCGGGTATACTCGGAAACCGATCGGGTGGACTCGGTTCGGGTATCCTCGGGCCCCGATCGGGCTAACTCGGTTCGGGTATAATCGGGCCCCGATCGGGCAAACCCGGTTCGGGTATACTTGGGCCCCGATCGGGCAAACCCGGTTCGGGTATACTCGGAAACCGATCGGGGGGACTCGGTTCGGGTGTCCTCGGGCCCCGATCGGGCTAACTCGTTTCGGGTATCCTCGGGCCCCGATCGGGCAAACTCGGTTCGGGTATACTCGGGAACCGGTCGGGCTAAGTCGGTTCGGGTATCCTCGGGCCCCGATCGGGCAAACTCGGTTCGGGTATACTCGGGCCCCGATCGGGCCAACTCGGTTCGGGTATACTCGGGCCCCGATCGGGCCAACTCGGTTCGGGTATACTCGGGAACCGGTCGGGCTAATTCGGTTCGGGTATCCTCGGGCCCCGATCGGGCAAACCCGGTTCGGGTATACTCGGGAACCATTCGGGCTAACTCGGTTCGGGTATACTCGGGCCCCGATCGGGCAAACTCGGTTCGGGTTTACTCGGTCCCCAATCGGGCAAACTCGGTTCGGGTATCCTCGTGCCCCGATCGGGCTAACTCGGTTCGGGTATACTCGGGCCCCGATCGGGTGGACTCGGTTCGGGTATCCTCGGGCCCCGATCGGGCAAACTCGGTTCGGGTATACTCGGGCTCCTATCGGGCAAACTCGGTTCGGATATACTCGGGAACCGGTCGGGCTAAGTCGGTTCGGGTATCCTCGGGCCCCGATCGGGCCAACTCGGTTCGGGTATACTCGGGCCCCCATCGGGCAAACTCGGTTCGGGTATACTCGGGCCCCGATCGGGCCAACTCGGTTCGGGTATACTCGGGCCCCGATCGGGCAAACCCGGTTCGGGTATACTCGGAAACCGATCGGGTGGACTCGGTTCGGGTATCCTCGGGCCCCGATCGGGCTAACTCGGTTCGGGTATAATCGGGCCCCGATCGGGCAAACCCGGTTCGGGTATACTCGGGCCCCGATCGGGCAAACCCGGTTCGGGTATACTCGGAAACCGATCGGGTGGACTCGGTTCGGGTATCCTCGGGCCCCGATCGGGCTAACTCGGTTCGGGTATAATCGGGCCCCGATCGGGCAAGCCCGGTTCGGGTATACTCGGGCCCCTATCGGGCCAACTCGGTTCGACTATACTCGGGCCCCGATCGGGCTAAGTCGGTTCGGGTATAATCGGGAACCGGTCGGGCTAACTCGGTTCGGGTATACTCGGGCCCCGATCGGGCAAACCCGGTTCGGGTATACTCGGAAACCGATCGGGTGGACTCGGTTCGGGTATCCTCGGGCCCCCATCGGGCAAGCTCGGTTCGGGTATCCTCGTGCCCCGATCGGGCTAACTCGGTTCGGGTATACTCGGGCCCCGATCGGGCTAAGTCGGTTCGGGTATCCTCGGGCCCCGATCGGGCAAACTCGGTTCGGGTATACTCGGGCCCCTATCGGGCAAACTCGGTTCGGGTATACTCGGGAACCGGTCGGGCTAAGTCGGTTCGGGTATACTCGGGCTCCTATCGGGCAAACTCGGTTCGGATATACTCGGGAACCGGTCGGGCTAAGTCGGTTCGGGTATACTCGGGCCCCTATCGGGCAAACTCGGTTCGGGTATACTCGGGAACCGGTCGGGCTAACTCGGTTCGGGTATACTCGGGCCCCGATCGGGCAAACCCGGTTCGGGTATACTCGGAAACCGATCGGGTGGACTCGGTTCGGGTATCCTCGGGCCCCGATCGGGCTAACTCGGTTCGGGTATAATCGGGCCCCGATCGGGCAAACCCGGTTCGGGTATACTCGGGCCCCTATCGGGCCAACTCGGTTCGAGTATACTCGGGCCCCGATCGGGCTAAGTCGGTTCGGGTATAATCGGGAACCGGTCGGGCTAACTCGGTTCGGGTATACTCGGGCCAAGATCGGGCAAACCCGGTTCGGGTATACTCGGAAACCGATCGGGTGGACTCGGTTCGGGTATCCTCGGGCCCCGATCGGGCAAACTCGGTTCGGGTATACTAGGGCCCCGATCGGGCAAACCCGGTTCGGGTATACTCGGAAACCGATCGGGTGGACTCGGTTCGGGTATCCTCGGGCCCCGATCGGGCAAACTCGGTTCGGGTATACTCGGGAACCGGTCGGGCTAAGTCGGTTCGGGTATCCTCGGGCCCCGATCGGGCAAACTCGGTTCGGGTATACTCGGGCCCCGATCGGGCCAACTCGGTTCGGGTATACCCGGGCCCCGATCGGGCCAACTCGGTTCGGGTATACTCGGGCCCCGATCGGGCAAACCCGGTTCGGGTATACTCGGAAACCGATCGGGTGGACTCGGTTCGGGTATCCTCGGGCCCCGATCGGGCTAACTCGGTTCGGGTATACTCGGGCCCCTATCGGGCAAACTCGGTTCGGGTAATTCGGGCCCCTATCGGGCAGACTCGGGCCCCAATCGGGCAAGCTCGGTTCGGGTATACTCGGGCCCCGATCGGGCTAACTCGGTTCGGGTATACTCGGGAACCGGTCGGGCTAAGTCGGTTCGGGTATCCTCGGGCCCCGATCGGGCAAACCCGGTTCGGGTATACTCGGGAACCATTCGGGCTAACTCGGTTCGGGTATACTCGGGCCCCGATCGGGCAAACTCGGTTCAGGTATCCTCGTGCCCCGATCGGGCTAACTCGGTTCGGGTATCCTCGGGCCCCGATCGGGCAAACTCGGTTCGGGTATACTCGGGCCCCGATCGGGCAAACCCGGTTCGGGTATACTCGGAAACCGATCGGGTGGACTCGGTTCGGGTATACTCGGTCCCCAATCGGGCAAACTCGGTTCGGGTATACTCGGGCCCCGATCGGGCAAACTCGGTTCGGGTTTACTCGGTCCCCAATCGGGCAAACTCGGTTCGGGTATCCTCGTGCCCCGATCGGGCTAACTCGGTTCGGGTATACTCGGGCCCCGATCGGGTGGACTCGGTTCGGGTATCCTCGTGCCCCGATCGGGCTAACTCGGTTCGGGTATCCTCGGGCCCCGATCGGGCAAACTCGGTTCGGGTATACTCGGGCCCTGATCGGGCAAACCCGGTTCGGGTATACTCGGAAACCGATCGGGTGGACTCGGTTCGGGTATACTCGGTCCCCAATCGGGCAAACTCGGTTCGGGTATACTCGGGCCCCGATCGGGCAAACTCGGTTCGGGTTTACTCGGTCCCCAATCGGGCAAACTCGGTTCGGGTATCCTCGTGCCCCGATCGGGCTAACTCGGTTCGGGTATACTCGGGCCCCGATCGGGTGGACTCGGTTCGGGTATCCTCGGGCCCCGATCGGGCAAACTCGGTTCGGGTATACTCGGGCTCCTATCGGGCAAACTCGGTTCGGATATACTCGGAAACCCATCGGGTGGACTCGGTTCGGGTATCCTCGGGCCCCGATCGGGCTAAGTCGGTTCGGGTATAATCGGGCCCCGATCGGGCAAACCCGGTTCGGGTATACTCGGGCCCCGATCGGGCAAACCCGGTTCGGGTATACTCGGAAACCGATCGGGTGGACTCGGTTCGGGTATCCTCGGGCCCCGATCGGGCTAACTCGGTTCGGGTATAATCGGGCCCCGATCGGGCAAACCCGGTTCGGGTATACTCGGGCCCCTATCGGGCCAACTCGGTTCGAGTATACTCGGGCCCCGATCGGGCTAAGTCGGTTCGTGTATAATCGGGAACCGGTCGGGCTAACTCGGTTCGGGTATACTCGGGCCCCGATCGGGCAAACCCGGTTCGGGTATACTCGGAAACCGATCGGGTGGACTCGGTTCGGGTATCCTCGGGCCCCGATCGGGCTAACTCGGTTCGGGTATAATCGGGCCCCGATCGGGCAAACCCGGTTCGGGTATACTCGGGCCCCTATCGGGCCAACTCGGTTCGAGTATACTCGGGCCCCGATCGGGCTAAGTCGGTTCGGGTATAATCGGGAACCGGTCGGGCTAACTCGGTTCGGGTATACTCGGGCCCCCATCGGGCAAACTCGGTTCGGGTATACTCGGGCCCCGATCGGGCCAACTCGGTTCGGGTATACTCGGGCCCCGATAGGGCAAACCCGGTTCGGGTATACTCGGAAACCGATCGGGTGGACTCGGTTCGGGTATCCTCGGGCCCCGGTCGGGCTAACTCGGTTCGGGTATACTCGGGCCCCCATCGGGCAAACTCGGTTCGGGTATACTCGGGCCCCGATCGGGCCAACTCGGTTCGGGTATACTCGGGCCCCGATAGGGCAAACCCGGTTCGGGTATACTCGGAAACCGATCGGGTGGACTCGGTTCGGGTATCCTCGGGCCCCGATCGGGCTAACTCGGTTCGGGTATAATCGGGCCCCGATCGGGCAAACCCGGTTCTGGTATACTCGGGCCCCGATCGGGCAAACCCGGTTCGGGTATACTCGGAAACCGATCGGGTGGACTCGGTTCGGGTATCCTCGGGCCCCGATCGGGCTAACTCGGTTCGGGTATCCTCGGGCCCCGATCGGGCAAACTCGGTTCGGGTATACTAGGGCCCCGATCGGGCAAACCCGGTTCGGGTATACTCGGAAACCGATCGGGTGGACTCGGTTCGGGTATCCTCGGGCCCCGATCGGGCAAACTCGGTTCGGGTATACTCGGGAACCGGTCGGGCTAAGTCGGTTCGGGTATCCTCGGGCCCCGATCGGGCAAACTCGGTTCGGGTATACTCGGGCCCCGATCGGGCCAACTCGGTTCGGGTATACTCGGGCCCCGATCGGGCCAACTCGGTTCGGGTATACTCGGGCCCCGATCGGGCAAACCCGGTTCGGGTATACTCGGAAACCGATCGGGTGGACTCGGTTCGGGTATCCTCGGGCCCCGATCGGGCTAACTCGGTTCGGGTATACTCGGGCCCCTATCGGGCAAACTCGGTTCGGGTAATTCGGGCCCCTATCGGGCAGACTCGGGCCCCAATCGGGCAAGCTCGGTTCGGGTATACTCGGGCCCCGATCGGGCTAACTCGGTTCGGGTATACTCGGGAACCGGTCGGGCTAAGTCGGTTCGGGTATCCTCGGGCCCCGATCGGGCAAACCCGGTTCGGGTATACTCGGGAACCATTCGGGCTAACTCGGTTCGGGTATACTCGGGCCCCGATCGGGCAAACTCGGTTCAGGTATCCTCGGGCCCCGGTCGGGCTAAGTCGGTTCGGGTTTACTCGGTCCCCAATCGGGCAAACTCGGTTCGGGTATCCTCGTGCCCCGATCGGGCTAACTCGGTTCGGGTATACTCGGGTCCCGATCGGGTGGACTCGGTTCGGGTATCCTCGGGCCCCGATCGGGCAAACTCGGTTCGGGTATACTCGGGCTCCTATCGGGCAAACTCGGTTCGGATATACTCGGAAACCCATCGGGTGGACTCGGTTCGGGTATCCTCGGGCCCCGATCGGGCTAACTCGGTTCGGGTATAATCGGGCCCCGATCGGGCAAACCCGGTTCGGGTATACTCGGGCCCCTATCGGGCCAACTCGGTTCGAGTATACTCGGGCCCCGATCGGGCTAAGTCGGTTCGTGTATAATCGGGAACCGGTCGGGCTAACTCGGTTCGGGTATACTCGGGCCCCGATCGGGCAAACCCGGTTCGGGTATACTCGGAAACCGATCGGGTGGACTCGGTTCGGGTATCCTCGGGCCCCGATCGGGCTAACTCGGTTCGGGTATAATCGGGCCCCGATCGGGCAAACCCGGTTCGGGTATACTCGGGCCCCTATCGGGCCAACTCGGTTCGAGTATACTCGGGCCCCGATCGGGCTAAGTCGGTTCGGGTATAATCGGGAACCGGTCGGGCTAACTCGGTTCGGGTATACTCGGGCCCCCATCGGGCAAACTCGGTTCGGGTATACTCGGGCCCCGATCGGGCCAACTCGGTTCGGGTATACTCGGGCCCCGATAGGGCAAACCCGGTTCGGGTATACTCGGAAACCGATCGGGTGGACTCGGTTCGGGTATCCTCGGGCCCCGATCGGGCTAACTCGGTTCGGGTATAATCGGGCCCCGATCGGGCAAACCCGGTTCTGGTATACTCGGGCCCCGATCGGGCAAACCCGGTTCGGGTATACTCGGAAACCGATCGGGTGGACTCGGTTCGGGTATCCTCGGGCCCCGATCGGGCTAACTCGGTTCGGGTATCCTCGGGCCCCGATCGGGCAAACTCGGTTCGGGTATACTAGGGCCCCGATCGGGCAAACCCGGTTCGGGTATACTCGGAAACCGATCGGGTGGACTCGGTTCGGGTATCCTCGGGCCCCGATCGGGCAAACTCGGTTCGGGTATACTCGGGAACCGGTCGGGCTAAGTCGGTTCGGGTATCCTCGGGCCCCGATCGGGCAAACTCGGTTCGGGTATACTCGGGCCCCGATCGGGCCAACTCGGTTCGGGTATACTCGGGCCCCGATCGGGCCAACTCGGTTCGGGTATACTCGGGCCCCGATCGGGCAAACCCGGTTCGGGTATACCCGGAAACCGATCGGGTGGACTCGGTTCGGGTATCCTCGGGCCCCGATCGGGCTAACTCGGTTCGGGTATACTCGGGCCCCTATCGGGCAAACTCGGTTCGGGTAATTCGGGCCCCTATCGGGCAGACTCGGGCCCCAATCGGGCAAGCTCGGTTCGGGTATACTCGGGCCCCGATCGGGCTAACTCGGTTCGGGTATACTCGGGAACCGGTCGGGCTAAGTCGGTTCGGGTATCCTCGGGCCCCGATCGGGCAAACCCGGTTCGGGTATACTCGGGAACCATTCGGGCTAACTCGGTTCGGGTATACTCGGGCCCCGATCGGGCAAACTCGGTTCAGGTATCCTCGGGCCCCGGTCGGGCTAAGTCGGTTCGGGTTTACTCGGTCCCCAATCGGGCAAACTCGGTTCGGGTATCCTCGTGCCCCGATCGGGCTAACTCGGTTCGGGTATCCTCGGGCCCCGATCGGGCAAACTCGGTTCGGGTATACTCGGGCCCCGATCGGGCAAACCCGGTTCGGGTATACTCGGAAACCGATCGGGTGGACTCGGTTCGGGTATACTCGGTCCCCAATCGGGCAAACTCGGTTCGGGTATACTCGGGCCCCGATCGGGCAAACTCGGTTCGGGTTTACTCGGTCCCCAATCGGGCAAACTCGGTTCGGGTATCCTCGTGCCCCGATCGGGCTAACTCGGTTCGGGTATACTCGGGCCCCTATCGGGTGGACTCGGTTCGGGTATCCTCGGGCCCCGATCGGGCAAACTCGGTTCGGGTATACTCGGGCTCCTATCGGGCAAACTCGGTTCGGATATACTCGGAAACCCATCGGGTGGACTCGGTTCGGGTATCCTCGGGCCCCGATCGGGCTAAGTCGGTTCGGGTATAATCGGGCCCCGATCGGGCAAACCCGGTTCGGGTATACTCGGGCCCCGATCGGGCAAACCCGGTTCGGGTATACTCGGAAACCGATCGGGTGGACTCGGTTCGGGTATCCTCGGGCCCCGATCGGGCTAACTCGGTTCGGGTATAATCGGGCCCCGATCGGGCAAACCCGGTTCGGGTATACTCGGGCCCCTATCGGGCCAACTCGGTTCGAGTATACTCGGGCCCCGATCGGGCTAAGTCGGTTCGTGTATAATCGGGAACCGGTCGGGCTAACTCGGTTCGGGTATACTCGGGCCCCGATCGGGCAAACCCGGTTCGGGTATACTCGGAAACCGATCGGGTGGACTCGGTTCGGGTATCCTCGGGCCCCGATCGGGCTAACTCGGTTCGGGTATAATCGGGCCCCGATCGGGCAAACCCGGTTCGGGTATACTCGGGCCCCTATCGGGCCAACTCGGTTCGAGTATACTCGGGCCCCGATCGGGCTAAGTCGGTTCGGGTATAATCGGGAACCGGTCGGGCTAACTCGGTTCGGGTATACTCGGGCCCCCATCGGGCAAACTCGGTTCGGGTATACTCGGGCCCCGATCGGGCCAACTCGGTTCGGGTATACTCGGGCCCCGATAGGGCAAACCCGGTTCGGGTATACTCGGAAACCGATCGGGTGGACTCGGTTCGGGTATCCTCGGGCCCCGATCGGGCTAACTCGGTTCGGGTATAATCGGGCCCCGATCGGGCAAACCCGGTTCGGGTATACTCGGGCCCCGATCGGGCAAACCCGGTTCGGGTATACTCGGAAACCGATCGGGTGGACTCGGTTCGGGTATCCTCGGGCCCCGATCGGGCTAACTCGGTTCGGGTATACTCGGAAACCGATCGGGTGGACTCGGTTCGGGTATCCTCGGGCCCCGATCGGGCTAACTCGGTTCGGGTATAATCGGGCCCCGATCGGGCAAACCCGGTTTGGGTATACTCGGGCCCCGATCGGGCAAACCCGGTTCGGGTATACTCGGAAACCGATCGGGGGGACTCGGTTCGGGTATCCTCGGGCCCCCATCGGGCAAACTCGGTTCGGGTATACTCGGGCCCCGATCGGGCCAACTCGGTTCGGGTATACTCGGGCCCCGATCGGGCAAACCCGGTTCGGGTATACTCGGAAACCGATCGGGTGGACTCGGTTCGGGTATCCTCGGGCCCCGATCGGGCTAACTCGGTTCGGGTATAATCGGGCCCCGATCGGGCAAACCCGGTTCGGGTATACTTGGGCCCCGATCGGGCAAACCCGGTTCGGGTATACTCGGAAACCGATCGGGGGGACTCGGTTCGGGTATCCTCGGGCCCCGATCGGGCTAACTCGTTTCGGGTATCCTCGGGCCCCGATCGGGCAAACTCGGTTCGGGTATACTCGGGAACCGGTCGGGCTAAGTCGGTTCGGGTATCCTCGGGCCCCGATCGGGCAAACTCGGTTCGGGTATACTCGGGCCCCGATCGGGCAAACTCGGTTCGGGTATACTCGGGCCCCGATCGGGCCAACTCGGTTCGGGTATACTCGGGCCCCGATCGGGCCAACTCGGTTCGGGTATACTCGGGAACCGGTCGGGCTAAGTCGGTTCGGGTATCCTCGGGCCCCGATCGGGCAAACCCGGTTCGGGTATACTCGGGAACCATTCGGGCTAACTCGGTTCGGGTATACTCGGGCCCCGATCGGGCAAACTCGGTTCGGGTTTACTCGGTCCCCAATCGGGCAAACTCGGTTCGGGTATCCTCGTGCCCCGATCGGGCTAACTCGGTTCGGGTATACTCGGGCCCCGATCGGGTGGACTCGGTTCGGGTATCCTCGGGCCCCGATCGGGCAAACTCGGTTCGGGTATACTCGGGCTCCTATCGGGCAAACTCGGTTCGGATATACTCGGGAACCGGTCGGGCTAAGTCGGTTCGGGTATCCTCGGGCCCCGATCGGGCCAACTCGGTTCGGGTATACTCGGGCCCCCATCGGGCAAACTCGGTTCGGGTATACTCGGGCCCCGATCGGGCCAACTCGGTTCGGGTATACTCGGGCCCCGATCGGGCAAACCCGGTTCGGGTATACTCGGAAACCGATCGGGTGGACTCGGTTCGGGTATCCTCGGGCCCCGATCGGGCTAACTCGGTTCGGGTATAATCGGGCCCCGATCGGGCAAACCCGGTTCGGGTATACTCGGGCCCCGATCGGGCAAACCCGGTTCGGGTATACTCGGAAACCGATCGGGTGGACTCGGTTCGGGTATCCTCGGGCCCCGATCGGGCTAACTCGGTTCGGGTATAATCGGGCCCCGATCGGGCAAGCCCGGTTCGGGTATACTCGGGCCCCTATCGGGCCAACTCGGTTCGACTATACTCGGGCCCCGATCGGGCTAAGTCGGTTCGGGTATAATCGGGAACCGGTCGGGCTAACTCGGTTCGGGTATACTCGGGCCCCGATCGGGCAAACCCGGTTCGGGTATACTCGGAAACCGATCGGGTGGACTCGGTTCGGGTATCCTCGGGCCCCCATCGGGCAAGCTCGGTTCGGGTATCCTCGTGCCCCGATCGGGCTAACTCGGTTCGGGTATACTCGGGCCCCGATCGGGCTAAGTCGGTTCGGGTATCCTCGGGCCCCGATCGGGCAAACTCGGTTCGGGTATACTCGGGCCCCTATCGGGCAAACTCGGTTCGGGTATACTCGGGAACCGGTCGGGCTAAGTCGGTTCGGGTATACTCGGGCTCCTATCGGGCAAACTCGGTTCGGATATACTCGGGAACCGGTCGGGCTAAGTCGGTTCGGGTATACTCGGGCCCCTATCGGGCAAACTCGGTTCGGGTATACTCGGGAACCGGTCGGGCTAACTCGGTTCGGGTATACTCGGGCCCCGATCGGGCAAACCCGGTTCGGGTATACTCGGAAACCGATCGGGTGGACTCGGTTCGGGTATCCTCGGGCCCCGATCGGGCTAACTCGGTTCGGGTATAATCGGGCCCCGATCGGGCAAACCCGGTTCGGGTATACTCGGGCCCCTATCGGGCCAACTCGGTTCGAGTATACTCGGGCCCCGATCGGGCTAAGTCGGTTCGGGTATAATCGGGAACCGGTCGGGCTAACTCGGTTCGGGTATACTCGGGCCAAGATCGGGCAAACCCGGTTCGGGTATACTCGGAAACCGATCGGGTGGACTCGGTTCGGGTATCCTCGGGCCCCGATCGGGCAAACTCGGTTCGGGTATACTAGGGCCCCGATCGGGCAAACCCGGTTCGGGTATACTCGGAAACCGATCGGGCAAACTCGGTTCGGGTTTACTCGGTCCCCAATCGGGCAAACTCGGTTCGGGTATCCTCGTGCCCCGATCGGGCTAACTCGGTTCGGGTATACTCGGGCCCCGATCGGGTGGACTCGGTTCGGGTATCCTCGGGCCCCGATCGGGCAAACTCGGTTCGGGTATACTCGGGCTCCTATCGGGCAAACTCGGTTCGGATATACTCGGGAACCGGTCGGGCTAAGTCGGTTCGGGTATCCTCGGGCCCCGATCGGGCCAACTCGGTTCGGGTATACTCGGGCCCCCATCGGGCAAACTCGGTTCGGGTATACTCGGGCCCCGATCGGGCCAACTCGGTTCGGGTATACTCGGGCCCCGATCGGGCAAACCCGGTTCGGGTATACTCGGAAACCGATCGGGTGGACTCGGTTCGGGTATCCTCGGGCCCCGATCGGGCTAACTCGGTTCGGGTATAATCGGGCCCCGATCGGGCAAACCCGGTTCGGGTATACTCGGGCCCCGATCGGGCAAACCCGGTTCGGGTATACTCGGAAACCGATCGGGTGGACTCGGTTCGGGTATCCTCGGGCCCCGATCGGGCTAACTCGGTTCGGGTATAATCGGGCCCCGATCGGGCAAGCCCGGTTCGGGTATACTCGGGCCCCTATCGGGCCAACTCGGTTCGACTATACTCGGGCCCCGATCGGGCTAAGTCGGTTCGGGTATAATCGGGAACCGGTCGGGCTAACTCGGTTCGGGTATACTCGGGCCCCGATCGGGCAAACCCGGTTCGGGTATACTCGGAAACCGATCGGGTGGACTCGGTTCGGGTATCCTCGGGCCCCCATCGGGCAAGCTCGGTTCGGGTATCCTCGTGCCCCGATCGGGCTAACTCGGTTCGGGTATACTCGGGCCCCGATCGGGCTAAGTCGGTTCGGGTATCCTCGGGCCCCGATCGGGCAAACTCGGTTCGGGTATACTCGGGCCCCTATCGGGCAAACTCGGTTCGGGTATACTCGGGAACCGGTCGGGCTAAGTCGGTTCGGGTATACTCGGGCTCCTATCGGGCAAACTCGGTTCGGATATACTCGGGAACCGGTCGGGCTAAGTCGGTTCGGGTATACTCGGGCCCCTATCGGGCAAACTCGGTTCGGGTATACTCGGGAACCGGTCGGGCTAACTCGGTTCGGGTATACTCGGGCCCCGATCGGGCAAACCCGGTTCGGGTATACTCGGAAACCGATCGGGTGGACTCGGTTCGGGTATCCTCGGGCCCCGATCGGGCTAACTCGGTTCGGGTATAATCGGGCCCCGATCGGGCAAACCCGGTTCGGGTATACTCGGGCCCCTATCGGGCCAACTCGGTTCGAGTATACTCGGGCCCCGATCGGGCTAAGTCGGTTCGGGTATAATCGGGAACCGGTCGGGCTAACTCGGTTCGGGTATACTCGGGCCAAGATCGGGCAAACCCGGTTCGGGTATACTCGGAAACCGATCGGGTGGACTCGGTTCGGGTATCCTCGGGCCCCGATCGGGCAAACTCGGTTCGGGTATACTAGGGCCCCGATCGGGCAAACCCGGTTCGGGTATACTCGGAAACCGATCGGGTGGACTCGGTTCGGGTATCCTCGGGCCCCGATCGGGCAAACTCGGTTCGGGTATACTCGGGAACCGGTCGGGCTAAGTCGGTTCGGGTATCCTCGGGCCCCGATCGGGCAAACTCGGTTCGGGTATACTCGGGCCCCGATCGGGCCAACTCGGTTCGGGTATACTCGGGCCCCGATCGGGCCAACTCGGTTCGGGTATACTCGGGCCCCGATCGGGCAAACCCGGTTCGGGTATACTCGGAAACCGATCGGGTGGACTCGGTTCGGGTATCCTCGGGCCCCGATCGGGCTAACTCGGTTCGGGTATACTCGGGCCCCTATCGGGCAAACTCGGTTCGGGTAATTCGGGCCCCTATCGGGCAGACTCGGGCCCCAATCGGGCAAGCTCGGTTCGGGTATACTCGGGCCCCGATCGGGCTAACTCGGTTCGGGTATACTCGGGAACCGGTCGGGCTAAGTCGGTTCGGGTATCCTCGGGCCCCGATCGGGCAAACCCGGTTCGGGTATACTCGGGAACCATTCGGGCTAACTCGGTTCGGGTATACTCGGGCCCCGATCGGGCAAACTCGGTTCAGGTATCCTCGGGCCCCGGTCGGGCTAAGTCGGTTCGGGTTTACTCGGTCCCCAATCGGGCAAACTCGGTTCGGGTATCCTCGTGCCCCGATCGGGCTAACTCGGTTCGGGTATCCTCGGGCCCCGATCGGGCAAACTCGGTTCGGGTATACTCGGGCCCCGATCGGGCAAACCCGGTTCGGGTATACTCGGAAACCGATCGGGTGGACTCGGTTCGGGTATACTCGGTCCCCAATCGGGCAAACTCGGTTCGGGTATACTCGGGCCCCGATCGGGCAAACTCGGTTCGGGTTTACTCGGTCCCCAATCGGGCAAACTCGGTTCGGGTATCCTCGTGCCCCGATCGGGCTAACTCGGTTCGGGTATACTCGGGCCCCGATCGGGTGGACTCGGTTCGGGTATCCTCGGGCCCCGATCGGGCAAACTCGGTTCGGGTATACTCGGGCTCCTATCGGGCAAACTCGGTTCGGATATACTCGGAAACCCATCGGGTGGACTCGGTTCGGGTATCCTCGGGCCCCGATCGGGCTAAGTCGGTTCGGGTATAATCGGGCCCCGATCGGGCAAACCCGGTTCGGGTATACTCGGGCCCCGATCGGGCAAACCCGGTTCGGGTATACTCGGAAACCGATCGGGTGGACTCGGTTCGGGTATCCTCGGGCCCCGATCGGGCTAACTCGGTTCGGGTATAATCGGGCCCCGATCGGGCAAACCCGGTTCGGGTATACTCGGGCCCCTATCGGGCCAACTCGGTTCGAGTATACTCGGGCCCCGATCGGGCTAAGTCGGTTCGTGTATAATCGGGAACCGGTCGGGCTAACTCGGTTCGGGTATACTCGGGCCCCGATCGGGCAAACCCGGTTCGGGTATACTCGGAAACCGATCGGGTGGACTCGGTTCGGGTATCCTCGGGCCCCGATCGGGCTAACTCGGTTCGGGTATAATCGGGCCCCGATCGGGCAAACCCGGTTCGGGTATACTCGGGCCCCTATCGGGCCAACTCGGTTCGAGTATACTCGGGCCCCGATCGGGCTAAGTCGGTTCGGGTATAATCGGGAACCGGTCGGGCTAACTCGGTTCGGGTATACTCGGGCCCCCATCGGGCAAACTCGGTTCGGGTATACTCGGGCCCCGATCGGGCCAACTCGGTTCGGGTATACTCGGGCCCCGATAGGGCAAACCCGGTTCGGGTATACTCGGAAACCGATCGGGTGGACTCGGTTCGGGTATCCTCGGGCCCCGATCGGGCTAACTCGGTTCGGGTATAATCGGGCCCCGATCGGGCAAACCCGGTTCTGGTATACTCGGGCCCCGATCGGGCAAACCCGGTTCGGGTATACTCGGAAACCGATCGGGTGGACTCGGTTCGGGTATCCTCGGGCCCCGATCGGGCTAACTCGGTTCGGGTATCCTCGGGCCCCGATCGGGCAAACTCGGTTCGGGTATACTAGGGCCCCGATCGGGCAAACCCGGTTCGGGTATACTCGGAAACCGATCGGGTGGACTCGGTTCGGGTATCCTCGGGCCCCGATCGGGCAAACTCGGTTCGGGTATACTCGGGAACCGGTCGGGCTAAGTCGGTTCGGGTATCCTCGGGCCCCGATCGGGCAAACTCGGTTCGGGTATACTCGGGCCCCGATCGGGCCAACTCGGTTCGGGTATACTCGGGCCCCGATCGGGCCAACTCGGTTCGGGTATACTCGGGCCCCGATCGGGCAAACCCGGTTCGGGTATACTCGGAAACCGATCGGGTGGACTCGGTTCGGGTATCCTCGGGCCCCGATCGGGCTAACTCGGTTCGGGTATACTCGGGCCCCTATCGGGCAAACTCGGTTCGGGTAATTCGGGCCCCTATCGGGCAGACTCGGGCCCCAATCGGGCAAGCTCGGTTCGGGTATACTCGGGCCCCGATCGGGCTAACTCGGTTCGGGTATACTCGGGAACCGGTCGGGCTAAGTCGGTTCGGGTATCCTCGGGCCCCGATCGGGCAAACCCGGTTCGGGTATACTCGGGAACCATTCGGGCTAACTCGGTTCGGGTATACTCGGGCCCCGATCGGGCAAACTCGGTTCAGGTATCCTCGGGCCCCGGTCGGGCTAAGTCGGTTCGGGTTTACTCGGTCCCCAATCGGGCAAACTCGGTTCGGGTATACTCGGAAACCGATCGGGTGGACTCGGTTCGGGTATCCTCGGGCCCCGATCGGGCTAACTCGGTTCGGGTATACTCGGAAACCGATCGGGTGGACTCGGTTCGGGTATCCTCGGGCCCCGATCGGGCTAACTCGGTTCGGGTATAATCGGGCCCCGATCGGGCAAACCCGGTTTGGGTATACTCGGGCCCCGATCGGGCAAACCCGGTTCGGGTATACTCGGAAACCGATCGGGGGGACTCGGTTCGGGTATCCTCGGGCCCCCATCGGGCAAACTCGGTTCGGGTATACTCGGGCCCCGATCGGGCCAACTCGGTTCGGGTATACTCGGGCCCCGATCGGGCAAACCCGGTTCGGGTATACTCGGAAACCGATCGGGCAAACTCGGTTCGGATATACTCGGGAACCGGTCGGGCTAAGTCGGTTCGGGTATACTCGGGCCCCTATCGGGCAAACCCGGTTCGGGTATACTCGGAAACCGATCGGGTGGACTCGGTTCGGGTATACTCGGGCCCCTATCGGGCAAACTCGGTTCGGGTATACTCGGGAACCGGTCGGGCTAACTCGGTTCGGGTATACTCGGGCCCCGATCGGGCAAACCCGGTTCGGGTATACTCGGAAACCGATCGGGTGGACTCGGTTCGGGTATACTCGGGCCCCGATCGGGCTAACTCGGTTCGGGTATACTCGGAAACCGATCGGGTGGACTCGGTTCGGGTATCCTCGGGCCCCGATCGGGCTAACTCGGTTCGGGTATAATCGGGCCCCGATCGGGCAAACCCGGTTCGGGTATACTCGGGCCCCGATCGGGCAAACCCGGTTCGGGTATACTCGGAAACCGATCGGGGGGACTCGGTTAGGGTATCCTCGGGCCCCCATCGGGCAAACTCGGTTCGGGTATACTCGGGCCCCGATCGGGCCAACTCGGTTCGGGTATACTCGGGCCCCGATCGGGCAAACCCGGTTCGGGTATACTCGGAAACCGATCGGGTGGACTCGGTTCGGGTATCCTCGGGCCCCGATCGGGCTAACTCGGTTCGGGTATAATCGGGCCCCGATCGGGCAAACCCGGTTCGGGTATACTCGGGCCCCGATCGGGCAAACCCGGTTCGGGTATACTCGGAAACCGATCGGGGGGACTCGGTTCGGGTATCCTCGGGCCCCGATCGGGCTAACTCGGTTCGGGTATCCTCGGGCCCCGATCGGGCAAACTCGGTTCGGGTATACTCGGGAACCGGTCGGGCTAAGTCGGTTCGGGTATCCTCGGGCCCCGATCGGGCAAACTCGGTTCGGGTATACTCGGGCCCCGATCGGGCCAACTCGGTTCGGGTATACTCGGGCCCCGATCGGGCCAACTCGGTTCGGGTATACTCGGGCCCCGATCGGGCCAACTCGGTTCGGGTATACTCGGGCCCCGATCGGGCAAACCCGGTTCGGGTATACTCGGAAACCGATCGGGTGGACTCGGTTCGGGTATCCGAGTCCACCCGATCGGTTTCCGAGTATACCCGAACCGGGTTTGCCCGATCGCGGCCCGAGTATACCCGAACCGAGTTAGCCCGACCGGTTCCCGAGTATACCCGAACCGAGTTTGCCCGATAGGGGCCCGAGTCCGATCGGTTTCCGAGTATACCCGAACCGAGTTAGCCCGATCGGGGCCCGAGGATACCCGAACCGAGTCCACCCGATCGGTTTCCGAGTATACCCGAACCGGGTTTGCCCGATCGGGGCCCGAGTATACCCGAACCGAGTTAGCCCGATCGGGGCCCGAGGATACCCGAACCGAGTCCACCCGATCGGTTTCCGAGTATACCCGAACCGGGTTTGCCCGATCGGGGCCCGAGTATACCCGAACCGGGTTTGCCCGATCGGGGCCCGATTATACCCGAACCGAGTTAGCCCGATCGGGGCCCGAGGATACCCGAACCGAGTCCACCCGATCAGTTTCCGAGTATACCCGAACCGGGTTTGCCCTATCGGGGCCCGAGTATACCCGAACCGAGTTGGCCCGATCGGGGCCCGAGTATACCCGAACCGAGTTGGCCCGATCGGGGCCCGAGTATACCCGAACCGAGTTTGCCCGATGGGGGCCCGAGTATACCCGAACCGAGTTAGCCCGACCGGTTCCCGATTATACCCGAACCGACTTAGCCCGATCGGGGCCCGAGTATACTCGAACCGAGTTGGCCCGATAGGGGCCCGAGTATACCCGAACCGGGTTTGCCCGATCGGGGCCCGATTGTACCCGAACCGAGTTAGCCCGATCGGGGCCCGAGGATACCCGAACCGAGTCCACCCGATCGGTTTCCGAGTATACCCGAACCGGGTTTGCCCGATCGGGGCCCGAGTATACCCGAACCGAGTTAGCCCGACCGGTTCCCGATTATACCCGAACCGACTTAGCCCGATCGGGGCCCGAGTATACTCGAACCGAGTTTGCCCGATCGGGGCCCGAGGATACCCGAACCGACTTAGTATAATCGGGTGGACTCGGTTCGGGTATCCGAGTCCACCCGATCGGTTTCCGAGTATACCCGAACCGGGTTTGCCCGATCGCGGCCCGAGTATACCCGAACCGAGTTAGCCCGACCGGTTCCCGAGTATACCCGAACCGAGTTTGCCCGATAGGGGCCCGAGTATACCCGAACCGACTTAGCCCGACCGGTTCCCGAGTATATCCGAACCGAGTTTGCCCGATAGGAGCCCGAGGATACCCGAACCGAGTCCACCCGATCGGGGCCCGAGTATACCCGAACCGACTTAGCCCGACCGGGGCCCGAGTATACCCGAACCGAGTTAGCCCGAATGGTTCCCGAGTATACCCGAACCGGGTTTGCCCGATCGGGGCCCGAGGATACCCGAACCGACTTAGCCCGACCGGTTCCCGAGTATACCCGAACCGAGTTAGCCCGATCGGGGCCCGAGTATACCCGAACCGAGTTTGCCCGATCGGGGCCCGAGGATACACGAACCGAGTCCACCCGATCGGGGCCCGAGTATACCCGAACCGAGTTAGCCCGATCGGGGCACGAGGATACCCGAACCGAGTTTGCCCGATTGGGGACCGAGTATACCCGAACCGAGCTTGCCCGATTGGGGCCCGAGTCTGCCCGATAGGGGCCCGAATTACCCGAACCGAGTTTGCCCGATAGGGGCCCGAGTATACCCGAACCGAGTTAGCCCGATCGGGGCCCGAGGATACCCGAACCGAGTCCACCCGATCGGTTTCCGAGTATACCCGAACCGGGTTTGCCCGATCGGGGCCCGAGTATACCCGAACCGAGTTTGCCCGATCGGGGCCCGAGGATACCCGAACCGACTTAGCCCGACCGGTTCCCGAGTATACCCGAACCGAGTTTGCCCGATCGGGGCCCGAGGATACCCGAACCGAGTTAGCCCGATCGGGGCCCGAGGATACCCGAACCGAGTCCCCCCGATCGGTTTCCGAGTATACCCGAACCGGGTTTGCCCGATCGGGGCCCGAGTATACCCGAACCGGGTTTGCCCGATCGGGGCCCGATTATACCCGAACCGAGTTAGCCCGATCGGGGCCCGAGGATACCCGAACCGAGTCCACCCGATCGGTTTCCGAGTATACCCGAACCGGGTTTGCCCGATCGGGGCCCGAGTATACCCGAACCGAGTTGGCCCGATCGGGGCCCGAGTATACCCGAACCGAGTTTGCCCGATGGGGGCCCGAGGATACCCGAACCGAGTCCCCCCGATCGGTTTCCGAGTATACCCGAACCGGGTTTGCCCGATCGGGGCCCGAGTATACCCGAACCGGGTTTGCCCGATCGGGGCCCGATTATACCCGAACCGAGTTAGCCCGATCGGGGCCCGAGGATACCCGAACCGAGTCCACCCGATCGGTTTCCGAGTATACCCGAACCGAGTTAGCCCGATCGGGGCCCGAGGATACCCGAACCGAGTCCACCCGATCGGTTTCCGAGTATACCCGATCCGGGTTTGCCCGATCGGGGCCCGAGTATACCCGAACCGGGTTTGCCCGATCGGGGCCCGATTATACCCGAACCGAGTTAGCCCGATCGGGGCCCGAGGATACCCGAACCGAGTCCACCCGATCGGTTTCCGAGTATACCCGAACCGAGTTAGCCCGATCGGGGCCCGAGGATACCCGAACCGAGTCCACCCGATCGGTTTCCGAGTATACCCGATCCGGGTTTGCCCGATCGGGGCCCGAGTATACCCGAACCGGGTTTGCCCGATCGGGGCCCGATTATACCCGAACCGAGTTGGCCCGATCGGGGCCCGAGTATACCCGAACCGAGTTTGCCCGATGGGGGCCCGAGTATACCCGAACCGAGTTAGCCCGACCGGTTCCCGATTATACCCGAACCGACTTAGCCCGATCGGGGCCCGAGTATACTCGAACCGAGTTGGCCCGATAGGGGCCCGAGTATACCCGAACCGGGTTTGCCCGATCGGGGCCCGATTATACCCGAACCGAGTTAGCCCGATCGGGGCCCGAGGATACCCGAACCGAGTCCACCCGATCGGTTTCCGAGTATACCCGAACCGGGTTTGCCCGATCGGGGCCCGAGTATACCCGAACCGAGTTAGCCCGACCGGTTCCCGATTATACCCGAACCGACTTAGCCCGATCGGGGCCCGAGTATACTCGAACCGAGTTTGCCCGATCGGGGCCCGAGTATACCCGAACCGAGTTAGCCCGAATGGTTCCCGAGTATACCCGAACCGGGTTTGCCCGATCGGGGCCCGAGTATACCCGAACCGAGTTAGCCCGATCGGGGCCCGAGTATACCCGAACCGAGCTTGCCCGATTGGGGCCCGAGTCTGCCCGATAGGGGCCCGAATTACCCGAACCGAGTTTGCCCGATAGGGGCCCGAGTATACCCGAACCGAGTTAGCCCGATCGGGGCCCGAGGATACCCGTACCGAGTCCACCCGATCGGTTTCCGAGTATACCCGAACCGGGTTTGCCCGATCGGGGCCCGAGTATACCCGAACCGAGTTGGCCCGATCGGGGCCCGAGTATACCCGAACCGAGTTGGCCCGATCGGGGCCCGAGTATACCCGAACCGAGTTTGCCCGATCGGGGCCCGAGGATACCCGAACCGACTTAGCCCGACCGGTTCCCGAGTATACCCGAACCGAGTTTGCCCGATCGGGGCCCGAGGATACCCGAACCGAGTTAGCCCGATCGGGGCCCGAGGATACCCGAACCGAGTCCCCCCGATCGGTTTCCGAGTATATCCGAACTGGGTTTGCCCGATCGGGGCCCGAGTATACCCGAACCGAGTTGGCCCGATCGGGGCCCGAGTATACCCGAACCGAGTTGGCCCGATCGGGGCCCGAGTATACCCGAACCGAGTTGGCCCGATCGGGGCCCGAGTATACCCGAACCGAGTTTGCCCGATCGGGGCCCGAGGATACCCGAACCGACTTAGCCCGACCGGTTCCCGAGTATACCCGAACCGAGTTTGCCCGATCGGGGCCCGAGGATACCCGAACCGAGTTAGCCCGATCGGGGCCCGAGGATACCCGAACCGAGTCCCCCCGATCGGTTTCCGAGTATACCCGAACCGGGTTTGCCCGATCGGGGCCCGAGTATACCCGAACCGGGTTTGCCCGATCGGGGCCCGATTATACCCGAACCGAGTTAGCCCGATCGGGGCCCGAGGATACCCGAACCGAGTCCACCCGATCGGTTTCCGAGTATACCCGAACCGGGTTTGCCCGATCGGGGCCCGAGTATACCCGAACCGAGTTGGCCCGATCGGGGCCCGAGTATACCCGAACCGAGTTTGACCGATGGGGGCCCGAGGATACCCGAACCGAGTCCCCCCGATCGGTTTCCGAGTATACCCGAACCGGGTTTGCCCGATCGGGGCCCGAGTATACCCGAACCGGGTTTGCCCGATCGGGGCCCGATTATACCCGAACCGAGTTAGCCCGATCGGGGCCCGAGGATACCCGAACCGAGTCCACCCGATCGGTTTCCGAGTATACCCGAACCGAGTTAGCCCGATCGGGGCCCGAGGATACCCGAACCGAGTCCACCCGATCGGTTTCCGAGTATACCCGAACCGAGTCCACCCGATCGGTTTCCGAGTATACCCGAACCGGGTTTGCCCGATCGGGGCCCGAGTATACCCGAACCGGGTTTGCCCGATCGGGGCCCGATTATACCCGAACCGAGTTAGCCCGATCGGGGCCCGAGGATACCCGAACCGAGTCCACCCGATCGGTTTCCGAGTATACCCGAACCGGGTTTGCCCTATCGGGGCCCGAGTATACCCGAACCGAGTTGGCCCGATCGGGGCCCGAGTATACCCGAACCGAGTTGGCCCGATCGGGGCCCGAGTATACCCGAACCGAGTTAGCCCGACCGGTTCCCGATTATACCCGAACCGACTTAGCCCGATCGGGGCCCGAGTATACTCGAACCGAGTTGGCCCGATAGGGGCCCGAGTATACCCGAACCGGGTTTGCCCGATCGGGGCCCGATTATACCCGAACCGAGTTAGCCCGATCGGGGCCCGAGGATACCCGAACCGAGTCCACCCGATCGGTTTCCGAGTATACCCGAACCGGGTTTGCCCGATCGGGGCCCGAGTATACCCGAACCGAGTTAGCCCGACCGGTTCCCGATTATACCCGAACCGACTTAGCCCGATCGGGGCCCGAGTATACTCGAACCGAGTTGGCCCGATAGGGGCCCGAGTATACCCGAACCGGGTTTGCCCGATCGGGGCCCGATTATACCCGAACCGAGTTAGCCCGATCGGGGCCCGAGGATACCCGAACCGAGTCCACCCGATCGGTTTCCGAGTATACCCGAACCGGGTTTGCCCGATCGGGGCCCGAGTATACCCGAACCGGGTT
Organism: Rosalia funebris; assembly: GCA_037954035.1. NCBI lineage: Eukaryota > Metazoa > Arthropoda > Insecta > Coleoptera > Cerambycidae > Rosalia > Rosalia funebris. Next base: position 4,209,107 of record JAZFAV010000036.1, on the reverse strand, counting down.
TGCCCGATCGGGGCCCGATTATACCCGAACCGAGTTAGCCCGATCGGGGCCCGAGGATACCCGAACCGAGTCCACCCGATCGGTTTCCGAGTATACCCGAACCGGGTTTGCCCGATCGGGGCCCGAGTATACCCGAACCGAGTTAGCCCGACCGGTTCCCGATTATACCCGAACCGACTTAGCCCGATCGGGGCCCGAGTATACTCGAACCGAGTTGGCCCGATAGGGGCCCGAGTATACCCGAACCGGGTTTGCCCGATCGGGGCCCGATTATACCCGAACCGAGTTAGCCCGATCGGGGCCCGAGGATACCCGAACCGAGTCCACCCGATCGGTTTCCGAGTATACCCGAAACTCGGTTCGGGTATACTCGGGCCCCGATCGGGCTAACTCGGTTCGGGTATACTCGGGAACCGGTCGGGCTAAGTCGGTTCGGGTATCCTCGGGCCCCGATCGGGCAAACCCGGTTCGGGTATACTCGGGAACCATTCGGGCTAACTCGGTTCGGGTATACTCGGGCCCCGATCGGGCAAACTCGGTTCAGGTATCCTCGGGCCCCGGTCGGGCTAAGTCGGTTCGGGTATACTCGGGCCCCGGTCGGGCTAAGTCGGTTCGGGTATACTCGGGCCCCGATCGGGTGGACTCGGCTCGGGTATCCTCGGGCCCCGATCGGGCAAACTCGGTTCGGGTATACTCGGGCTCCTATCGGGCAAACTCGGTTCGGATATACTCGGGAACCGGTCGGGCTAAGTCGGTTCGGGTATACTCGGGCCCCTATCGGGCAAACTCGGTTCGGGTATACTCGGGAACCGGTCGGGCTAACTCGGTTCGGGTATACTCGGGCCCCGATCGGGCAAACCCGGTTCGGGTATACTCGGAAACCGATCGGGTGGACTCGGTTCGGGTATACTCGGGCCCCGATCGGGCCAACTCGGTTCGGGTATCCTCGGGCCCCCATCGGACAAACTCGGTTCGGGTATACTCGGGCCCCGATCGGGCCAACTCGGTTCGGGTATACTCGGGCCCCGATCGGGCAAACCCGGTTCGGGTATAATCGGAAACCGATCGGGTGGACTCGGTTCGGGTATCCTCGGGCCCCGATCGGGCTAACTCGGTTCGGGTATAATCGGGCCCTGATCGGGCAAACCCGGTTCGGGTATACTCGGGCCCCGATCGGGCAAACCCGGTTCGGGTATACTCGGAAACCGATCGGGTGGACTCGGTTCGGGTATACTCGGGCCCCGATCGGGCAAACTCGGTTCGGGTTTACTCGGTCCCCGATCGGGCAAACCCGGTTCGGGTATACTCGGAAACCGATCGGGGGGACTCGGTTCGGGTATCCTCGGGCCCCGATCGGGCAAACTCGGTTCGGGTATACTCGGGCCCCTATCGGGCAAACTCGGTTCGGGTATACTCGGGAACCGGTCGGGCTAAGTCGGTTCGGGTATACTCGGGCTCCTATCGGGCAAACTCGGTTCGGATATACTCGGGCCCCGATCGGGCCAACTCGGTTCGGGTATACTCGGGCCCCGATCGGGTGGACTCGGTTCGTGTATATTCGGGCCCCTATCGGGCAAACCCGGTTCGGGTATACTCGGAAACCGATCGGGTGGACTCGGTTCGGGTAGCCTCGGGCCCCGATCGTGCAAACTCGGTTCGGGTATACTCGGAAACCGATCGGGTGGACTCGGTTCGGGTATACTCGGGCCCCGATCGGGCAAACTCGGTTCGGGTATACTCGGAAACCGATCGGGTGGACTCGGTTCGGGTATACTCGGGCCCCGATCGGGCAAACTCGGTTCAGGTATCCTCGGGCCCCGGTCGGGCAAAGTCGGTTCGGGTATACTCGGGCCCCGATCGGGCCAACTCGGTTCGGGTATACTCGGGCCCCTATCGGGCAAACCCGGTTCGGGTATACTCGGAAACCGATCGGGTGGACTCGGTTCGGGTATCCTCGGGCCCCGATCGGGCAAACTCGGTTCGGGTATACTCGGGAACTGGTCGGGCTAAGTCGGTTCGGGTATCCTCGGAAACCGATCGGGTGGACTCGGTTCGGGTATCCTCGGGCCCCGATCGGGCAAACTCGGTTCGGGTATACTCGGGAACTGGTCGGGCTAAGTCGGTTCGGGTATCCTCGGAAACCGATCGGGTTGACTCGGTTCGGGTATCCTCGGGCCCCGATCGTGCAAACTCGGTTCGGGTATAATCGGGCCCCGATCGGGCAAACCCGGTTCGGGTATACTCGGGCCCCGATCGGGCAAACCCGGTTCGGGTATACTCGGGAACTGGTCGGGCTAAGTCGGTTCGGGTATCCTCGGGCCCCGATCGGGCTAACTCGGTTCAGGTATCCTCGGGCCCCGGTCGGGCAAAGTCGATTCGGGTATACTCGGGCCCCGATCGGGCCAACTCGGTTCGGGTATACTCGGGCCCCGATCGGGTGGACTCGGTTCGTGTATATTCGGGCCCCTATCGGGCAAACCCGGTTCGGGTATACTCGGAAACCGATCGGGTGGACTCGGTTCGGGTATCCTCGGGCCCCGATCGGGCTAACTCGGTTCGGGTATAATCGGGCCCCGATCGGGCAAACCCGGTTCGGGTATACTCGGGCCCCTATCGGGCCAACTCGGTTCGAGTATACTCGGGCCCCGATCGGGCTAAGTCGGTTCGGGTATAATCGGGAATTCTGTGCGAGAATGTTGCTTGAAAGAGGGGTAAAGAATTGCGTATTTAGGGATATTCGCTTAACTTGGCATAACCTTGCAAATAATGGATAGACTACGGATGTTGACTATTTCCTTTCAACCTCAAAGTATCCCAAAGAAATCCTCAAAATTTCAAAGCGCTGCGATTTTTCTTCATTGTGTTCAGAATAATTGGAATTGTCATTTTTGCAAAAAATCAATTTAAGGATCACTTTTTAATTTTTCATTCATTTGTTGAGGTTGAAAATATTCTTTTAGTAATAATCCATATGTTTTTGATCAAAAAACGTTAAGTATTGTAAGAGAAAAATTAAAAAAAAGTCAAAACTAACTTTTTTGCTTTGAACGACGATAACTCAGCGAAAAATCATCGTACAATGCTTTTAGATGGCTCCAGTTAAAGAGGATAAAATTCTATAAAAAACTTCATGATGAAATCAGTAAAAAAATTTTTAGATTTTATTGAAAAATTTTAAAAAGTCCATGGATTTTTTGAAAGGCAAGAAAAATTTGGAAAGTTTTTTTTCGATGGTTTTCTTGTGATTACTCAAAAACTGCTAATGGTACAATTTTTAGCTCAAGATCTGAATACTAGAAACTTGGAGCTTCAATTAAATTTTTTTAAATTGCTCTGTGACTATTTTTCTCCAAGTTACAGCCCTTTGAAAATCACTTAAATATTTGGGATTTTTTACGTCCCTTAATTTTTGTGCCTAGTGTATTTATTTTAATAATAAGGGATAAATAACTGTACCTATATAAACAGGGAAAACTGCGCAGCAGGTGGACATTCTGCATATATAATAACAGGATAGTAGCATCCTACTATTATATCATCATTACCTAATTTACCTGGTAATTGTCATCATATTCATAAATATATTATAACTTTAATTTTGTAGGATAATAACATTTTCATAAATAATATCTGTTACAAAACGATAATGTTGCTCTAAAAAATATTCAATGAACGAAAAAGAATTTATGCTTATAGCGATTTAAAACTTAGTATCTCGCTTTGAGAACCTTAAAAAATTTTAATTTTTCATAATATTCTGACGTGCTACTTTCCGAGGTAACAGTTGATGATAATACCTTGGAAATGGGCACTTAAATGAAAAATAAGTGCTTTGTGGAGTTGAGTTTTCTATGAGTTTCCCGTCTTCCTTTAAATTGAGTTTACGATAATATAAATCTGATAATATTTAAACTAAAGATAACTTAAGAAAATTAATAAATGTCAAACAATCCATAGACGTAATTACGTCGTGGCAGTCAACCATCAGGCATCTGTTGATAAATAGGGAATGGCTGGGTGTAATCCGGGCGTAGGTTCGATTCCTACATAAGTCGGCTGTGTGTGTGTGTGTGTGTGTGTGTGTGTCTGTGTGTATCCGCGTGAATGTCGAGGGTTAGGTGAAGAAATTGCACTGAGGTAAACCTCGCCTCCTGAGACGAGGAGCCTGATAATTAACTGAAAAATTAGGTTTGTAAGGTTCCGAAGCGAAATACAGACGTTCAAAGTGATAATCGCTATATGCGTCAATGTTTTTTTTTCCTTGTCTTTGATGTGAAGTTTACGCGATATAATATTAGATAAATGAAATTCACATTTTGAACAAATGCTAGAACAATACGCCCGATACGCTAGAACCATACAATACAACGTTTCCCTGCCGCATGTCTCGGACTAGTTAAACCGGTTTTGCATAATAAAAGTTATGGAGACAGTAAATGGCGGCATTTTACTAGTGTGTAATTAAATATACGTTCTAATTATCGGTACAGATACACATTAGTCTTATGTTTAAAATTATGCTTTGCAAAATGTTTATTTATCGAAATGTACGGAAACAAAAGTTCGAAGAACTGCCTCTCTGTACTTATAATTATGTTTGGAATATACTTTTTCAGGCTTAGGTTCGGATTTTAGATGAGTTCGGAACTTCGGAGTTTAGTTATTACCATAATCGCTGAGCCATCACGGTAAGGAAGTGGCGTGCATGGACGAGCGTTTTATTTTAATCGGCGTCTGATGAATATTCATCTTATTCTTGGTTTCGAGAGCCAAAACTTCATTGACTGCAATTTTTCTCTCGATTATATCCATAATTACGCTCAAAATAGTATGGACAGTATTTTTAGCGTCTGTTTTAATGTTCTAGTTTTAATTTGTCAGTACTTATTAAATATCGCGTAATAAATTTAATTTCTCTAACACAGTCTGTAATACTGAGTTAATTATGCTTTTTATCGATAAAGGGCTCAGTCATTGTGAGGCCGATAGCATAATTAACTCAAAAATTATTCGTTAGGGGAATAATAACCGAAAGTGTCTCGTTACATTCTTTCTTGATGGTACATCACCTTGCGAAGGGGGATCGGAAATAGACATGTTCCGTAAAAAATGTCGAGGGCTTGCCCTCGTAACGCGTCAAAGTGGCAAAATGTAATCTAAACAACTGTGTATATAACGTTGAAGATAAACATTATCCTAGAGATTTTTTTTCATTCCTCTATTCAATCCCTCGGCGTGACAGGGTCAGCGACACAAGAACACCGTAAAGGGTATTGTCTAAGATCCCACGAATACGGGAAGAGGGTTGAATTATTAATTTTCCCCATCGAATTTGTGTATTGTGTAATTTTCCCGAATACGGCATCGTATAATTCAAATTGAATTATTACAATATAATCTGAATTTCAGCCCCGTCATCTCGGTTGTATTTCCATAAAATAAGCTGATGGAACACATCGTTTGCATACATAAACTTTATTGCACTGTTATAGTAGATAGCGAGCACTTCACTAGAGACGGTTCATTTTTTCTGTAATCTACAAGTTACTGCTACTATAGGAGTTATACGTATCGATATTTATTGAATGGCTGCGGATCAACAAAACTCCTTGATGCTGAAGTGATTAGTCAACATACTTCGCTACAGACTCACTCATTTTGCCAATCAACATAAGGACACACTACTCAACGTAATTGATACGGTTCTGTTCGTGGTGTGATACTGTTGTTTGTAATCATCTCTGAAAAAAATAATAACTGCTGAAGTTTAATAAATATCGTGAGTGATTTTATTTTCATTGCGGTGAGAACAGTTCAAGTACGATATATACAGTGCTGTAAAAAATATAATTTAGACTACATTATGAGTGAAACCCAAAACTGAAAATAATTTTATGGATGTATTAGAGCGGTACATTACGTGAAATCAGTGTTTTATATTACGAGTTTTTAGAATCTCATGTATTGGTGAATAACAGAGATTTACGAAAAAACGGGCGTATAGACTGTGAAAAATTGTAACCTTATTGGTGTTATGATATTTGATTTGGACTAATACTTGGACCGTTTACCCTCATTTTTTATTAATTTAATAAGAGAATGTTTTTACCGTTTATTAAATTGTTTAAAGTTGCCTCTGGAATTTAGTCCCAGGTAGTTACAATTAGACGCTTCAGTTCATCAACACTTTCAATTGAAGGCTTTGTTGGATTGTATACTGCTCTTGCCATAGTCGCCCACAGATTATCTATCGGGTTAAGATCAGGACTTAATGCTGGCCATGGCATAAGGTCGATTACATACTGTTAAAACCACTTTTTTGTGGACCTTGCAGAATTAATAGGTGCATTATCCTGTTGAAATATTGCACCATCATCTTCAGTAAGGGTTAAAAATGGTAACATGTAATCTTCTAACAGGTTTTGATAAGCAGTCGCATTTATTCTGCCATTTACAAATGCCAGTTAGCTTTTCATACCCTTCTTGAAAGCCGCCCATAAAATAACAGAACTAATTGTTTGGGGTCTGTTTGACATAATTTTTCGCTCCTTTCGTAAATCACGCCAATAATAGCTAAACCCATCCGGTCCATCCAGATTAAATTTGTCGTTAAAGGTTACATGGTTCCAAAATTTTTTGTTTTTGAACACACTCCTCTGAAAATTTTTATCTGGCCTCTATATTATGCTGCTTAAGTGCAGGTTTTTTTTATTTTTCGTATTTAAAATGCTCCTGCAGTTGAAAATTCCCTCAGAATAGCACGCTTTGTCGTCTGTGAATATTTAGACGGCCGCCCCGAGCACCTTTTCACCATAATTTTTGACTCCAAGTTTAAGAAACTTCTTTACAACACTTTGTGAACGATTAAAAATTGCGGCGATCTGTCGCTGTGTTTTGTCACAAGTCCGTAAATGGATTATCCGTTGTTTTTTTAAATCATTCAGTTCTTTACAACGCGTCATAATAAAAAAATAAAACAAACGTTCTAACACTTTAAAAACCGATTTAAAATAAGTCTCAGCCTTTGAATAAATCGTTAACTACTTAAATTTGTATCGGTGTGCATTCTCGCTCACTGTTTAAATCAAAATGAACTTGTACTTATTCACACATACGCGACAGGACTTCTTATCAAATGCACAGTAGCAATGAGTTGGAAACATTTAAGTTCCAACATTAATGGATTATGTATAATTAACAGAGCTATTTAAAATAACTAAACCTGGTAAATACAGTGCTTAAAACTAAGAACGCTAGACTATTTCTCATGAACTATACTTAAGGGGTTTCGTTTCTTCTTGCGCCGACTGATGTCCTCGCTATTGTCTAGTAAGTTAATTGCTTGTGGGTTTATATGTTTTTCAAGGCGATTAATACAACGCGTGTTTAGTACTGTATCGTCAAAAAACGTAACAAGGATCGTTGTTGAGAATGCCGGGACGTCTGTTGTAAAGAGCTGGAAACGAAACTGGTCCTAGCACACTGCCTTGTGGCACACCAGATTGAATTAGTTGTAGCGGTGGGGTTCTTCCTTATGTCGAACCTGGAATAATCTCTTAAATATGAATCAAGATCAATCGTGGTAAGCATATGGGGGATTCATTTTGAGTTTGTATGAAAGTTCTTGGTCGAAAACTTGGTCGTCATTTTTCCCTTCAAATATTTGTTGATCGCTTCAGCTAATCCATGCGTGTGCTCTATAATTGCGTGATTCTCCGAAAACCAAATTGGCGATCCGGGATCAGTGTAAACCTTCTGGGTTTTAATCTAGTCAGAAATAATATTTCGAACAGTTTGGACAGAGCTGGCAGTAAGCTAATTGAACGATAGGAAACTACCTCTTCAACTGGTTTTCCTGGTTTTCGTATGAGGATAATAGTAGCCACTTTCCACTGTGGAAAAATGAAGCCAGTCCTCAGAATATAATTATGTACATATGCTATAATCATAAATGCAATCTTGGATAGTTCTTTAATAACCTTCCCTGTGATAAGATCATATCCTGGATATTTTTTGGGATTTAAGTGGTTGCTTATCATGTTGTCGAATTCACTTTGAACGGTTTTATCGGCAAATTCGTCTGGTGTGTGTCAAGATAATTTTCAATTTCCTTTTCCTCATCTGGAGTTAGTTCAAAGGGGTACGGTTTGCAAATATTACCAAGATACATCGCGAATGCGTCTGCTTTCTCCTTGTCGCTACGGGCCCAGGTTCTGTTTGTTTCTGATGGGAGGTATGGCTTCCGCAATATTGTCATTTAATTTCCTCGTGGCTTTCCATAGTAAATAGTTTGATTGCGAATATGGCGATAGGTTCGTTAGATAAGTATGACATTACTCATTTTTTCATTTCAGAGCAAGGTCTTTGCATTTTTATTTGCCTCGTATTTAGATTTATCGATGACCATGCTCCCATTCAAATAGGTCTTAATTTTATTTCCTTGGAGATAGGTTCTTTAATAGCATTTCCACATTTATAACATATTTGGTGATATATTTGCTGAATTGTTGACTCGCAAATGTTCAACATTTACTTTAAATCTTCTTGGGTTTTTAGTTAACGATTTGTGTTCAATCTGTCTTGTAGTAAACTTCTGAATATTTCGCAGTTAGTCTTTTATTATTCACTAGCGTTGGTGGTCGTCGTATCTCTGTTATGTTGGATTTTGCTCCGCAAGTAGAAATTTTTTTAGAATGCCTTTGGTTATATATGAAAATCAAGGAGCTCCGGGATTCTGTTGGGATTAGAGGGCCTGTATGTAGGTTTACCAGTTGATAGACAATACAAATTTATTTCCTCTACGCATTTATGTACGAGGAGTTGGTGTACTTTCGGCGAAGTCAGTTGAAATTCCCAATGTCGATGTTTCGCATTTCAGTCGCCTCCAACTAGAAACCTATTGCCGAGAGTTTCGAAGAATATGTTCCTCTATTAATATCGTTAAAGTACACAGACACACCCACAGACGACTGATGTGGGAACCGAAACCACACTGTTTACCTAAAAATCACGAGTCTATTTTAATATTTCAAACAATTTAGAGGACCTGAAGTACGAAATATCAGTCCGAAATTATTGAACGTTCAATATAAAAACTTTATGCCCGTGGTGGCCAATGCCAGATTGTTAACGGAGAATAATTTTAAAACGTGTGCTAAAAATGAAGTACGGAAAAACCTTTCCATGTTGCGTTAATCAAAAATGCATCAAAGTTAATTACAGCCGCTAAAATGTCAGGCAGGTCACAAATTACATTTTGTGATGCACACAGGGATGTTTTAAATTATTCAATATTTTAAATTTGCCCTATATTAATAACATATGGTTCTAATTAACTATTCAAGTATCATACATGCAATATCGAATAATTAATTATTCAGTAATAATTAGGAAGTTAACATAAACGCTTTAGGGGTATTATGTATTACGTATTACCGTTAATTATTATAATTAACGGTATTGTAAATACTGGGAGGTTGTACATAGTTTTGTTTGTTTCTATGACAAAGAAGAAGTCCAAAGCGTTACCGTAATTTCGAATACGTCATGTAAGCTGAATAAATTCTATTGTTTATTTTTGTTTAAATTAACACGATTAATGGAATATACAGTATGACCCACTTGAGATGGAAGCACCCCTGTAGAATAAGTAGTTTTCAATCGATTTTTATAAACTTTGTTTTGAAAACATGAAGCACAACATACCTTTGTACAACGTATCATAAAACATTTCTAATTTTCAGCATCGAATTATCCGATGGTTTTGAGGAAATCTTCGTGAAGCTATTGCTTTATAACTCTTGTATTATGCACTAAACAACCGTCTAATTGTAAATGCAGGTTCGTCCTTTCTTGAAGTAAAACATTGTCTATTGCTTTTCACAAATCTGTGTTTAAAAATTTTTAAAAATTTCCAGCAATTATCTTCAAAAAGAAAAAGATCGATATTCCTTTCATTTAGCATCACCCACTGTGGGTTTTCTGTTACCCAAAGACGAAAACCTTTTGACTATATAACCCCATTTGGGGTGAAAGTCACCTCGTCTCTAAATAAAATATTTTTTAGAACATGAGCTGTGAATGTATTTTATTAAGAGTCCTTGTGCCCATAAACAAAATTCTAAGCGGTTTACACAGTCGCCGTTCTGAAGTGTGTAAAAAAAATGTATTTAAAAGGCTACAATTTTATGTTCCTTAAAATACCCCTCCAGTATTTTCTCGTGACAAAATCAAATTTAAAGCAGCAACTCTCAAACTGACATTGGATTATTTATAAACTAATCCAAAATAATTTGATAATTTCCATTTCTTCGTTCTATTTTTTTTTTCAATACGTGTTTTGTAGCTGCGCCAGTTCCATTAAATATTTTGTTTGTTTTGTGAACTGTGCTGCAAGTAATAGCAGGACGATTTGGATGTCTGTTATTGAATATTCTGCTGCATACTTCTCTTTCACCCCTGTCTTTATCTCCAGGAATACGAATAATTTCAATTTTTTATTGCACACTTAACTTTATAGCCACGAACGAGAGTAAATTACATTGTTTTAATATTGTTTAGTGACATTGAAAATATGTGATCTTAAAATGTTTGCTCCATGGCAACGAAGCTTTGAATGCTGGCTCCAAATACACTGGACACAAGAATTAAGGGATGATATGCCTGAACCGCAATCGATAGTTGTGTCCCTTTTCTAGTTTGCATTTTAATTTTGTTTTTCATATTCATAAAAATGGTATTCATTATAGAAGAAAAATAAAGTTGATAATAGCGATAATTAAATAATCAATCGGCACTAATGTATGTTAGTACAAAATGTATTTTAAAATAAGTTAAAAGTGAAAATACCAGAGTAGTTGCTCAAAATGATTACCATTCACTAACTTATAATCACCAAGATTATTACTACATTCGTGTAACAGTAAATTTATGTAATACACTAGGCACAATAATTAAGGGACGTAAAAAAATTACTGAATTTTTAGGCGGCTTTAACTGCTAAAGAAATTTTATTTTGAACTCAGATTTGAAAATTAGAAACTTGGAGCTTCAATTTGCTTTTCTTCAATTGCTCTGCGACCATTTTTCTCCAAGTTACAGCCCTTTGAAAATCACCTAAAACTTTAGGATATTTTTACATCCCTTAATTTTTATGCCTAGTGTATCTTTCTTATTAAAATTTTGTTAAAAATAAATATTTTTTTATGATAATTGGGTTTCCCATGTTTTGATAGCTTCCGAACAAGGGTGTAGTCAATTTTATCATGAAAAAAATCGCTAACTACATTTTCCTATTTTTTAACTGAAAAAAGGCCAAAGTAGGCGCCGAAAATTTCAAATATATATATGTGTGATATATTGAATAAAGGTAGGGATTTTAGTTTAACTTTAAAAGAATATATTCAAATCTGTTGGACTACTTATTTTATAGAAGTTTGAACTATTTATTTTATAGGGGTGCTTCTATCTCAAATGGATTACACTGTATACAGTGCTATTCAAAAGTCCCCCCCCTCTTATCTTTTTAATGATTATACATAAACTAGTGAAATTTGGTAACTGAATATTAAGGGTTTTAAACTTCCCTACTAGTGATGATAGATGACGTATGCGTCAAAGATGACGTCACAAGGTCATTGTGACCAATAATTTTAAATGGAACCCTATGGCAAGCGACACCTTTTAAAAGGTATCGAAAAAACGTATCCAGTGATACTAATATTGTTTGTATTTATGGTAGTTTTGATGGATTAAATCAGTAATCAGTAAACTTGGATAATAATTTTAATTGCAGATTCAAGAATCAGTACCTACTTATAGTAATTGTTCGAAGTGAGCTCCATCTACTTCCTGACAGTAAAACATCCTATTGCGAAATTCTTCTCGTACTTTTTCAAATGTGTCTGCGGAAATAGCCCTACATTCTGTAACAATACGTTGTTTTAAAACATCAATATTGTCAGGCTGAGTGGCGTAAACCTTCGATTTAAGATACCCCCACAGAAAAAATCTAAAGGTGTGAGGTCCGGTGATCGAGGCGGCCATTCCATTGAACCTCGTCGTCCAATCCATCTACCAGGATATTCTTCATCTAAATACCGTCTTACTGCACCGTAATAGTGTGGAGGAGCACCATCCTGTTGGAATGTTATTTCCAAAACGTCGAGTTCATCTTGATTATCTTCCAAAATCTCAAGGATTAACGGTTCTATTGCATTTTGCAACATCTGCAGATACACCTCACCGGTTAAGTTGGTATTTAAAAAAACAGGCCCAACGATGTGGTTTCCCAGTATACCTGCCCAAACATTGACCTTCTCGGGATACTGAGTATGTGTTTCACGAAACATGTGAGGATTTGCGTCACTCCAATATCTCACGTTTTGTGTATTTACATTTCCATTTAGATAGAAAGTACTTTCGTCACTAAAACAAATTGTTTTGACATAGTCTGGCTGTTGGTTAATTTTAGTCTCCATATTTTCACAAAATTGCAGTCTTCGGTCTGGATCGTCGTCTGAGAGTTGATGAACCATTTTTAATTTGTATGGGTGAAATTTGTTTTTTTCAACACCCTGTGCACTGTACTTTGACTGACTTCACAGGTTGATGCAACTTGAGTTGTTGAAGAAGTAGGATTTACTATTACTTCTGCCAGTATATAAATTTTTTTCTCATCAGAAATTTGTGGTCTGCCAGATCGTTTTGCATCATTAATACTACCCGTTGTTTTAAACTTACGAAAAAGCTCTCTCAAATAAGTCCTCGAAACTGGGCGATCGGGAAACCTTTCATTAAAAATGCGTTCTGCTGCATGAATATTTTCTCCAGTTTCACCAAGTATTAGGATCGCTGCTACTTTATCACCTAAAACACGTACCATTTCTCTTCTTGAAGCATTTAAACGTTCAGCTCACAACATTTTAACAAATTATTGAATGTACAAATATTTTAAAATTACCACAAGGTACTAAAACAGTTAAACGTTCGATCAACAATACACAAATTATTAAATGTATAAAAACTTTGACAGCTAAAAAAACATCAAATTCGGGAGACTTGCAAAAACGTCAGATTATTTACTATCCAACTATCCAGTGGCGGAGCTTGAATTTTAAATTTTATTATTAACTGATTTAATTCATCACAGTTTTGCGGTTTTTGAAAGCCAGTTGTCAAAACTGCCGTAAACAGACACAATATTAGTATCATTGAATAGGTTTTTTCGATACCTTTTAAAAGAGGTGTCGCTTGCCATAGGGTTCCATTTAAAATTATTGGTCACAATGACCTTGTGACGTCATCTTTGACGCATACGTCATCTATCATCACTAGTAGGGAAGTTTACAACCCTTAATATTCAGTTACCAAATTTCACTAGTTTATGTATAATCGTTCCAAAGATAAGAGGGGGGGAGGGGACTTTTGAATAGCACTGTATACTTCATTCGGTTTTTTTAATATCGCCGAAATCAAAATCGGGACACAATATCCAGAGAATGTTTCTACCCCATTGCATCTATAGAGGATGATCCGTTTCTGCCCGTTTGTGATCTATTATGCGTTTCAGTTTGGCATTTAATAATCGAATGTTGATTACAGCGTGCAAAATGACGGTAACAAATTACGCTCTAGCATCCACACAGGGATGCTGTTAATTACTCGACGTTTTAAACATATCAGGCTAATGCGAGTATCCGGCATTTTGTAGCCGTTTATTTGATGGCGTGATATTTACAAAGCTCCCTCACACCTTGCGATTAACAGAAACAAAATCCTTAAATAAGTTTGTCTGAACGTTGTGTTCCCATTAATCTGCGCTTATTGTTAATTCATTTCCTTGGAAGAGTTCCCGAATAATCAAACAAAATTATAATAAATCAAAGGAAATGACAAATTATTCGTCTTGTCGAATACAGTGCTTTCATAAAGTAATGAATAAATTCGTTAAAAATTCAAGGAATAACTTTTGGGGAAGACTCTCTCTTCTTTTGGGGAAAAACTTTTTAGTTGCGTATTTTTTAATATATAATGAATATGTACAGGATGAGTCGTGTAGGAAGCATGACGTCTTCGATACTTTTTTTAATGGCAGTCCAATTTTTTATTATGAAATGTGAAAGAGCACATTCTTTACATATGTTACGCATGAGTTTAGGTTAGATAAAAAAAATTAAAACATTAATGTGCAATTTCATAACTAATTTTAATGGCAACGATTATTCAAAAAATCCACTAAAACAAATGTTTAAATTGTTCATCGTTGGCTGCCTGATAGTAGCCTTAGCGACCAATCGCTGTCAGATAAACACTAGAAATCGTACTTCGTTATATATATTTTTTAAAGTAATTACAGTTATTTCTTTAAAGAATACATTTTTTGTTTTTTATTTGGCAAGTATTATGTTTGAAGTATTTATTGAGAAGTATCTTTGCCATTTTGTAAGAAATGGTTAAGTTATCTGAAAGAGAATGAACTGAAGTTCTTTCTCTTTCAGTTAATTTAACCATTTGTTACAATATGGCAAAGATACTTCTCAATAGAAGTTGAGAATCAATGAAAGACAATTTCAATTCTCCTCATGATCGGATTTAGAGACAGGATGCGCATCCAAAGAGAAATAGTTTAATTGTTCAGTGCAACTTACTTTGATCGGAAACCTTTTAGTCGAGGCATAGTAAGCAATGTTGAAACTAGATACCATGAATTTGGACACGTTCGTGATCTTTCTAAATCTGGTCAACTCTCACAATCAGAAGACGATCAGCTTATAGTTTTGTTGGCAATGTAAGGGGAAATAGTTACTCAACACTTAACCAATTGGCGTCCAATTTCAATATGGCGATGTGTATAGTACACAAAATTCTGCAAATACCAAAGTATCATCCTTATAAGGTTGTGCCTTGTCCACGAGGTGTCTGAAGATGAATTCCATCTGCGAAATTAATTCTGCTAGCCAAAATATCGTTTTATTCTGATGGGGCTATCTTTATTTTGAACGCCCATGTCAATAGGTAAAACTACCGTTATTGGGCTACCAAGAATCCCCCACGGGTGATGAAGCATCACACTCAAAATCCTCAAAAAATGAATATGTGATACGACATAGTCGATGGACGACGGGAAGAATTCTGGGTCCTTATTTCTTTGACTTAACCGAACTTAACTGGTGCAATATTTGGATGTTCTACACCTTGATTATTTTTTATGGAGCTACTTAAAAAGCAAATTGTACGTTACTAGGCTGGATAATTTAGAAGATTTAAAAGCCAGAATTCGTGACGAAATACAACGTATACCTGCTGAAGTTATTAACAACCTTGAGAATGAATTTATTAATCGTCTTCACGACTGCCACACATCCAACAGTGCACAATTTAAACATTTATTTCAGTTGAGTTTTTAAATATTTGTTGCCATTAAATTTAGCATTTTTAATCGGCAAATCATTTTTTATCTAACCTTGTCTCATGCTAATGTAATTATTACCGTAATATCTGCAAGAGAAATCTGTTCTTTGACATTCTGTAATAAAATCACCCTGAGTAGTATAGTAAAGAGGGTACCAGGCCACCCTCGGATTTTTCCGCGGACATTTGATGCGGATGGCATGTGGTCATTGTTGATTTGAAGAACTCTTGGTACAGGTATAGAACAGGTCTGTACAGGTGTAAAACAGGTCTGTACCGGTTTAAAACAGGTATGGTAATATGTTTAATGACATCTTGTTTTTTTCCTAATACCACCATACCTGTTTTAAACCGGTACAGACCTGTTTTACACCTGTACAGACCTGTTCTATACCTGTACCAAGAGTTCTTCAGATCAACAATGACCACATGCCATCCGCATCAAATGTCCGCGGACAAATCCGAGGGTGGCCTGGTACCCTCTTTGCTATACTACTACACTGTATGTATTATATTTCAAAAAATTATCGGTATTTAAAAATACACAGTCAAAAGTAAAATTTGACGGATCCAGGAGTTTTCCTCAAAAGTTATTCCTTGAATTTTTAACGAATTTATTCATTATTTACGAAAGCACTGTATAACGTTACAAAGGGCTACACAGCGTGACTCAGTTTTCTATCGCGGGTCTTTGATGCTTGACTTAAGATCGTTTCTAACAGATAGAAAAAATGTTCCTGAACATGGATAATAGAACGCCCTATTTTAAAAGAAAAGAGGGTAATTAAGGATGTAATTATCATTTAACGCATATTTCACGCGTATAATAGACAAATTAATTAGAAAATGCAGCTTAAGCTTCATCTGTCAAAGGTATACATGAAAGCTTTGCCTCATCTGAAGATGAAGACGAAAATGAAAATAAATTGGAACACCACGGAGACTGTGATATCGATGTTCCGGAAATTATTCGAACATCTGATAACTCGGCATCTGATACTGAAGTCATCAGTCCCTCAGAAATTCAGCTAACCAAAATTAAGTGACCTAGTCCGTGATTTAGGGCTACCTAAGAAAGCAGCTTTGAGGTATCAATCCCTAAGGCTGCATGAAGAAACCTATTAGACAGCACTGCGAAGGTCTCATTTTGTCGAAAACGGGAGGCATATGATGCAGATGACTGCCGGAAGATCAAAAGAGATTGCCATGAGAAGTTATACAGACGCAAAAGCTACAAGCGTAAATTTTTGCCTGAATAGGAGTATCTATATTTTCATCCAAATCAGTCGTAGTCGTTACGAATCACCTATTATCTATCTATACCCGTATTTAAATACATGTATTTATTTTGCGCAATTGATTTTTTGCCATCTAGAGCTAACAGAACAAAACTACCTACAGCTTGTCAAGAATAGGAACAAGTCTAAAAACTGCGATATTGGATCACCCACGAGGTGCGCAGTAAATAGCTTGGTCTTTACTCAGTCGCATTGAGACCTCTGCGCAGTGAATATCGATGAAGATATCTAGAATGTGAATGTACACAGAGTTCGATCTGGCCTCGCGTAAAATGCATCCTTTTCTCTCCCGACGTTGCGTCACTCTTTCTTCTACACACCATTGTGAATCTCGCACTTTTTCCTATTCTTGACAAGCTGTACATATTGGAACTCGGCGCCTTCAAATTAGGTAAGAACAAGTGCTGTAATAAACGCAATAAACTGTTTGTTCCCTATTGTAATCAGTGCCATCTGTCAAATAGATTTATGTGTTTACGTGCTAATCACCTTAAAGATTTATATCCCGACAGTAATATTTAACTTATGTTTAAATTTGCGAAAGTAAATATTATGGAAAGAAAGTGAGTAACCGTTTATCCTATAGAAAAAAAAACCCAAATAAAATATTTAATAAAAAAAGCGATATTGCGATTTCTATTTCAGTTTCTTTATCGGTGTTAAACTACACAAATAGCCTCTCGAGCGACGATTTCCCAATAAAATTCCAACAATTCCTTTATGTGATATAATACATTAATATCGAGCTATCAATTTCCTATAGAGACGAGAAGCAAAACGTATTCTATAACACAATTATTTCTCTTTCGCGGCGTCGAGATCTCTTCTCGTTCTATTCCCACTCATTCATCAGGGCGATATAGATACCGAAATGAAAAAAAAAAAAATCAGTTTAACGGGCGAGGTGTATTAGATATCTGCAGAATTCGCGCAATATTTAGTGTACATAGTTTAAATGCATTAGAAAATAGGCGAAAGTATGAAAAATTTCAACTTAAAAAATAACGAAAATACTATTTCATTTAGACATATCCACCATAAGCGGCGCGGCGTGTGACAAAAAGGGTTTAAAATTATAAAACTAACGTAAGTGTTTTGTTTTATTCATCATGTTTTTGTTTGAAGCAATTCTTCATGTCTATTGAAAATTTGAACACGATAAACGGCACTAGAAAAAATAGATAGAATGTAGATAAAAGTCTCCTTTTTTTTACAAAACATAAATAAGAGCTTTAGTAACATTGATTTAGTGTTATTTAATCAAAAAACAGTCGACACATGTATTTTTTTTTGCTGAAAAGTGGAGCAAAGTGTACCAATGGACGGGGGTTACTTTGCACCAGTTTCTAAAATCCATAGTAAAATACGAGTTATGATATATGAAGCAAAGTAGGTGCTGCTACATAATAGAGATTTCCCCAACACTAAAATATATATAAAGTAAAATCTAAAAATTTAGATTTTTGTATCTGTTATTAAAAAAAAAACCTACATTCTAAAATGAAAAAAAAAAAATAAAAACCGAAGTTTCTAAAAATACAAAAATATAACCAAACCGAAATATATTTATAAAATAGAGTTGTCCAGTTCAGGAACTGTAAAAAAATACTCGTTTGGATACTTGTTTGGGTGACTTAATGGCACCCAGCACGTCGGACCGACATCAAGACATTTCGTCGCGCTTTGTAAACCATTTCCACAATTTTTGAGGCTTTACCCGGAGATAATCGTGACCTCGTTGTCGTTAAAGCTCACTATTTCCTTCGTATGAAAATTGGCTTTTAAGCCAATCTGTAAAAATTGCCGAATCAAACCATCCAGGGGTGCTTAAATTGTATCGACATCTTTTCAGCCCATTTTCTCTCCAAGTACTCCACATTTTGTTAGCTCGCTAAACAAAATATAGGGGAAAATGTTTCCCAGGGGCATCTCCAGAAAACATCACAGAGATGGATGTTGTAGAGGCATTACATATTATTTCCGAATACTTGGATTCTTTCTTGATAAGGACTTTTTTCTCCAGGTCGTCGGTAAGGCTCATCTCGTCAAAGTTCCATATGTTGGTAAGAGGAACACCATTTAGCTCTTTAGACAAATTTTCAATGAAAATTCTTAACATAGATTAATTTACCGCCGCACGTGTCCATTTTACGTTTTCAGCAATACGTTGTGAGAGTTTAGAGTGTCTGGCTATAAATCCTTCCATCCAGTCGTTACCAGGTAAATTATTTACAAATATTTTTACTGTCCTTCCGCGTCGATTTAAACAGGTATTTATTATTTGTCTCAATTCTCTTTCATTTATAGGGAACCTATATTCAGCCAAATAAATTAAGCAATTAACAAATTGGGGTTTTTCATCACTGGTGAATAGGGGTTGTTTCCCTAGTTCTAGATAAAGCCTGTTTGTCTTTTAATTTATTAAGAATTGCTCGTCCTGGAATGTTATATATTTTTTCGGCATTTCTGAGATATTTTGCCATTTTTAATTTCAGTTAAACATTCCTGTAATATTTCTTGCGTATAGCCGGCATATTTTCTCGAACCTAATTGCCTTGTATACTTTCTTCGCAATTCTTTAATAAAGCAAAAATTATTTTAGCCGGTAAAGTAAAAAAGAAAAAATAATTAGGATGCTTTGCTTTAGAGAAAATATCCCCAAAAGTGTACAAATTTACAGGTTATGAGAAGAATAGATAGAATAAAGTTTTTCTGTTTTTAATGAATTATTGAAAGGAATTTTTAGTACAAAACATCTACCTAGTACTACTAGCAACACAATGTGCAAATACTTACTAGTAAATCAAGAAGAACAACTTCTACAGGCACCACATTTTAACGCCAAAAAATATGGATACACGTGGATTTCTGTATACAATTTCATCGCGATATTATGACTATCCAATGTAGCATATTAACCTGAACATTGTAGGACGAAACCTTTATTACACCGATGGATATTTTGGGTTATCTATGAATATTTACTATGTGAATCAACTGTTAACTTTGTGTGAGTATGGGGCAAAGTAACTCCTGAAGAGGCAAAGTAACCCCGGTTTACGGTATCAGTTTCGAGTTCACATTCAAATAAAAAATGATCCAATTTACTGCTAGAGATGATAGCATTGCAATCGAAATATGCATCTATGGATGCAATAAAATATGTTTTGTGGTTAAGGGAATAATCATTGCATCGTAAATAACAGAAGAGGAAGTTACAATGAACCAACTGTAAACTTTGAATGACTAATCGGTTCCGTTTGGTCTTTTCAGTATCTCTGATGTTTGGAGCATAAGTCCTAGTCACACTGTTAAATATTTTTCAGGTTCCAATTCTTTTCGAAATTTTCATTTCTACACATCTCGATCTGCTATACATCTCGAGGGTTATAGATGAGAGGGTATTAAAAAATGAAACATTAGAACACGACATGGAAAGAAAATCAGTCAGTTACTGGTGGAGATGAATTACAAACTGGAAGTGATTAAATTTAGTCGTGACCAGTACTAGATAGAACAAATTGGGCGAAAATGCTAGTCCATGATGAGGTAGTTGTATACATCTCATCTACGATGATATTTCTGGAATTCTGAACGACATAACACAAAGTTACTCTGAGCGAACTGTGACCTTTGACTGGCTAATCGTATTCGTTTGGTATTTCCAGTAAGTCTGAATGTTGGAAACTAGTCTTGCATACTTTCTCAAATATTCATGAGATACGAATTCTTCCCGAAATTTTCGCTTATGTTTTACCGTGGAATTGCGGTGAAATGATTGGAATTTTAAGACGTCTTTGTGGAGAGGCAGAAAGCGGTGTCGGCTTCGCGGTCGTTTCTCCGACAGCAATTTTTAGGAGTCGCGTCTTTGATGTAATATCGGTCTCGGAGCCGCGGAGGCGGGGGCGCATTTATTCTTCCTGCGGGTCGGAATGAGCGCAATTTGGCAAATTTTTCAGAATCACGAAAAGACATTTGGGAAGCAGTATCGTACCAGAAGCAGCCGGTAACATAGACCGGCGCAAAAACATCGATTTCTAGCATCGGTCTAACATCCAACAGAGTGGTAGTCGTGGCCGAAGCACAGCTATGTGGTTCACAAGTTGCGCCCGCGAAGTTAGTTGTACGATGGCAAGGCTGTGAGCAGCATGTCAAGTGTGAGTGGCAGCGGCGGCGTCGTCGGCGGCAGCGTCGGTATCGGCACCGGCATGTCGCTGAATCTCCCCAAAGAGACCTCCAACGGAAGAGAGGTCGGCACCTCGACGTCGCCGAGGAGGGCTGTTAGTCCTCTGTTGGAGGTCCGCCGGCCGCACTGCACTTTAAATTGCGACAACTGCAACGCTATTCTTGGCGATAGATTCAAACACGTTATCGCCAGTCAAGCGTCAAGTATGTTTAATTTCTCCGTTTGTTTTCAATTTTGTTTTGCATGGTTTTCCTCAGTTGATAGATTAGTTTGAAAGTTATGCTGGAAGTTCCCGAAGCGTGAGTTGGCTCACGTGTTTCGCTTGTTTCACTTTTACGCAATTTAATGCTAAATAGCGCTTCGGCAATTTTTGCGATTATATAATAAAATTGTCAGAATTAATATTAAAATATGTTGTTTTATCAGTAAAGCGAATGATAGAAATTTTTTAAACAAACTTTGAAACAAAAAGAAAACAGTTTAACAACTTTTTTGCAACAGTTTAAAGTTGATTTTTAAAGAGTAGAGATAGAATTAATAGTGAAGTAGAGATAGAATTTCTTAAACAATGAAATAAAGTTTGCTAACAAGCTTTGAAACAAAAAAATTAAGCCCTATTTTCGTTAATTTTAACCGCTTTTTAATAACTAATTTCCTCTAAATTTCGTAAGACAAATTTGTATTAAATATATTTTAATCAGTTATTTC
This sequence comes from Rosalia funebris, assembly GCA_037954035.1. Lineage (NCBI taxonomy): Eukaryota > Metazoa > Arthropoda > Insecta > Coleoptera > Cerambycidae > Rosalia > Rosalia funebris. Next base: position 4,187,504 of record JAZFAV010000036.1, on the reverse strand, counting down.
AATCAATAAAGACGAAGTTTCAATTAAGTCACATGTTCGATTACAATATATTGCCCCGTTTGAGTATACAGAGTGTTAAAACTTTAATATTCCACAAGTCTGAAAGAATGAAACAATTTGTAAAACATCGAAAGCAAAGTGTGAAGAAAATGTGTATTTTGAAATTGATTTTTATTAATTTATACCAATTTTTAAATAACCGCTCAAAAATAATTTAGTTTTTTTAATCTTAACATAAATAATTTTTTAATCAGCTATAATTTAGTTTTAAAATAATTAAAGTTTTAATCGATTTAATAACATTAAAAATGCCTCAAAGGAACAAGGAACAAGTTGCGGTTGAAGCACATCTACAAAAGTAATACGTTGCCCCATTTCAATATATAGAGTGTTAAATTTTAATTTTCTATGGGTCGGAAGAATGAAATAATTTCTGAAATATCGGCAAATCCAACAAAAAATTGTAAATCAAACAAAATATGGTAGCAAACTTCGAAAAAAGTTGTATTTTAAGCTTGATTTTTACTAAAACCAATTTTTAAATAACTGAATTCTTCTAAATTTCGTAAGACATTTTATTTTAAACACATTTTAATCAGCTTAAAAATATTTAAAATACCTCAAAGGAATAAGGACCAAGATGCGGTTGAAATCCATGGATAAATGCAGTATATTGCTCTATTTCAATATACAGAGTGTTAAATTTTAATTTTCTATGGGTCAGAAGAATGAAATAATTTCAGAAATATCGAAAAACGTATCCTAGCAAATTTCGAAAAAAAAAGAATAGTACTTTAAACCTGATTATTACTTATTTATACCAGTTTTTAAATAAATGAATTGCTCTAAATTTCGTAAGATTTATTTTAAACATATTTTAATCGGCTTAAAAGTATTTAAAATGCCTCGAAGGAGCAAGGCCACATGTACAAATGTTATATCTTCCCCGTTTCAGTATACAGGGTGTTAAATTCTTAAATTTTTCATCTCTTTCGAGTCTGGAAGAATGAAATAATTTCTGAAACACCGAAACAAGTATCCTAGCAAACACTGGACAAATAATAATACTTTAAGACTGAATTTTCTTAATTTATATAAATTTTGACATAACTTAGTTCGTAAGATATATTTTGAACTCATTTGAATTGGCTTAATAATATTAAATATGCCCTAAAGGAACAAGCATGTGATTAAGACACATGTACAAATGTAATATTCTGCCCCATTTTATTATACAGGGTGTTAAAGCTTTTATTTTTTTATGATTCTGAGAGGCGAATACGATTTTCTTAAACTTTGAAAAAACAGTAAATTAAGCGCAATTTTAATTAAATCATAACATTTTTTACAGAACTTTATTTAAATCTCGCAAGACAAGTGTACTCGAACGGTATTTTTAATAATCTTAAAAATGTACAAAACAATACACAATTATTAGGGGGTTAGAGTTATTGTAAGAGCATCGGAATTCCCTGAGATTACAACTTGACTAACAAGAAGCTTTTGTTAGCATTACATTGTCTGAAATGCTGAGTAAGTTTCAAACTAAATTCAAACCAAACGGGGTACATACGGGAAAGCCCCAGTTGTGTGTGAAATGAACATCGTAAAGTGGTGGTAGTAACCACCCGCTGGTGTAAACTCACCACCTTATGGTATTAAATATATAACTTCATGATGTTGCATGCGGGCTGCAGTTTGATGTAAATTTTAATTCAATATACGGCATGTATTTTACATCTTTTCTGATGTAGAATAGATGCTACAATGTATTTATACACCACCAATTCCTAATGTGCATACCTGTTTTCTTTATAAAACAAAAGTAAAAAATTAAATAGCTTTTGTTGTGGTTTCTCTTTTTAATTCTACATTTCACGATAGTGGAGTATCGAAATATGTGCATCTAGTGGTGCAAGTTTAGGAAATATTTGTATATTCATAAATAAGGTAAAATTCGTAAATATATTTGAAGTACTACTTGCATTTGTTTTCTTTGGCTTTCTAATAAAATCTTTTAATCCATATACCTATCCTATAGTTGCTCTTTCCAGTTCAGTAGTGAATGTACGTATAAAGGAGATTTTTATTAATACACATAATTATTTAATAATAGAGTACTTTTTTGATAACTTTAATATATAATTATTAATAAGTAAAAAACATGTGGTAAATCACAGATGTTTTTAAATATGCATTTATGTTACTTTATTGATTACATGCCTTTTGTGATAAGTCGCCGTGTATACAGCCGTGTAAATAATTCTATTTTATCTTCAATTCCTATTTAAATTGTATTTCATTATTAAAGAATACCTTAAATAAATATTTATCGAGAAAACATTCTACAATTGTCAAGAAATATATTCACACGGCGGCGTCCTCATTTGAGAGCACACAGTTCTGCAGAAAGTTTATTTAGGGCCAGCTTTTGTCGACTTTTCTCTAGTGATCCTACGAGATCTGTATATTTCTCAAAAGTGTTTTCGAGAATCCGGAACGTCATCATATATTTAAATGCGCCTTAAAAATAAATTCGTCCTGACAAACATTTATCTATTCACAGAATCTATCATTTAAGGGTTTATAATAAAAAAAAAGCGATCTAAATGGTCCCTTTTTGATAGGTGTACAAGTACATTCAATCGAATAATGAATCATGATAATATCGTTTCCCTTGAATTTATCTATGTATAATTTAAAACTAAATGAGGCCCATTGTACAACACCACTGAGTATGATCTTATACAATAATAAAAATAGATAATAAATAAGATCAACTTGCAGATTAAATATTTTTTAACGCGAATCCTATGGGGGTGAAATTTTGAAACGCTTCAGGGAGCGTTTCAAATCCAACAAAGTTGAATGCACTTTATTTGTACTTCCGTTTAACGGATTTTATTGGCGATGGAAAGTCTATTGATACAGCAGGTTGGAAGATAAACAGAAACAAATATTTTGATTGAAAAGCTTCTTTTAATGCTATTAAAGAAAATTGAAGTCAACCCGAAATAACTGACAATAAAATAAACTAGCAACACCAACAGCAATATAGTAGTTATTGTAATACTTAGTAAGCAATTTTATACTGTTAGTTGTTTTAGACATTACAAATGCATTAAGGGGAGGTTCTCATCTAGCGACCCAAAAATGACACGATTTTCTCGAATTTTTACTTTTCCGCACTTCACTATACTAACAGAAAAGTAATGTAATCGTCTAAAGAAAAAGTAAAAAAAAAATTTTTTTGGGTTTATCTTTAATTTTTCGGCCTAAAAACAAAAAAAAATTGGTTTTTAAAAAATTTCTGCTGTGGGTGTGTGTCGTCATTGTCGTCGGCATTAAAATTTCGTGTTAACACGATAACTCAACTAAATCGTGTCGGATCGATCGGGTTTTGACTGATTCTAATCGGGGACGTCACCCAGATGACATCTATTGATTTTGAGGTGGATAGCACACACCCCACCCTGTCCATGGATCATGAGAAAGCACGATGGTGGACTATTTGAGAAGTTTGTTTTGTTAATACGATAACTCAACTAAATCGCATCGGATCGATCGGGTTTTGACTGATTCTGATCGAAAACGTCTCCCAGATGACAGCTATTGATTTTGAGGTGGATAGGACACACCTCACCCTGTCCATGGGTCATGAGAAAGCACGACGGTGGACTATTTGAGAAATTTTTGTTGTTAACACGATAACTCAACTAAGTCATGTCGGATCGATCGGGTTTTGACTAATTCTGATCGGAGATGTCTCCCAGATGACACCTATTGATCTTGAGGTGGATAGAACACACTGTACCATGTTCATGGATCATGAGAAAGCACAATGGTGGACTATTTGAGAAGTTTTTTTGTTAGCACGATCACTCAATTAAATCGTGTCGGATCGATCGGGTTTCAACTGATGCTGATTAGGGACATCTACCAGACGACATCTGTTGACTTTGAGGTGGATAGGACACACCCCACCCTGTTCATGGGTCATGAGAAAGCACGATGGTGAACTATGTGAAAAAAGTAAAACTGTCGCATAAAACACATATTCTGCATTTATGTGTTGGTTTATTTTTTCTCGGCCACTCAATTTCGAAATAGAGATGTTCTACGTGCGAAAAAGTCCGTTTTAAGGTTTTAAAACTGTTTATTTTTGATGGAAGGAAGTAAATAAAGAACTCAATTTTTTTATACTTATTTAATAGGTCTTAAAGTATGTATAATTTTTTTTTTTTTATAAAAAGTAATATAATAGTAATTTTTTATTTGTGCTGAAACATGGCCGCCTCAAAAAAAAGTATCCAAGTGAGCAACACTGTAGCACTTATAAATATTATCTGAAATCAGAAATTCTACCTCTATTAAATTTCAACAATTTATGTAATAGACGTTAGTAAGTCATAGCTACTATTTTACTTCAACAAAATATTTCCGAAACAGCTCTAAATTTAGTTTACCAAAGTATATTCTATTAGCCCTTATAACAAACGCCCACGACGGAATAAGTAATCGTAACACGAAATATCCCCCATAGACTCTAGAAGGCCGCCGTTCAACAGCTGCGTGATGGCATGCCTTGTAAGCGCACGATCAAAGTTCCGACGGAAACTGGTGCTTTGGGACAACATTGATTGCATCTAGCAATGGTTTTATTCTCATCAGTAATATCTTCTCAAACAGTTTGACAGGATAGACAATATGGATAAAATAGAAAAAGATCTATATGACGATACATCTTCTGAAAGTTTTCCAGGCCTAGGGATCAAGATGTTTGATCCAACTTTCCTTTAGGGCTGTTTGTTCCCTACGACTTCCCTTCAAGTAACCATCAACCTCGGACCAGCAATCTTCCACAAAGCAGCTCTGATGTAGTTGCCTGCAATGGTTGATGAAACACTGGTTCAAACATTTGCGGCCTTGCTGTGATATGACAATATGACAATTTACTTAACATCTTCATTTACCTCATCTTCAGGAAGTATTTTTGATACTTAATATTCGAATGCCAATATGACCAATATAACCATCGATAAGTAAGGGTCAGTCTGGTAATACCGTACAGATAGAGTCTCGAAGAGTTCAATTGACTGTGATCCTTTAATATACCTTTTTAAGCTACCGGCTCCATTCTTGAAAAGTTTCTTCTATTCTCTAACGTGCGCCTAAACCAAACCTTTGTCTTGTTATAAAATACGCCCTCAAGCAGTATCTATCGCTTGCGGTATCGTATCGGTATTAACGACCCGTTTTAGTGTGTTCAAAATATCTGTATTGTTGCTGGTTGAATATCTTTTGTGTTGCTTTCGTCCCTTTCGCGGGTCCTACCTATTTTTAGCCCATTTTAATAGGGAAAGCCCTTACAAGTAATTTACTCTAAATTAGTTGAGAACTTCGCCAAAGTCTTCCAGTTTTGAATGTAAACGAAATGGAAACATCGATAAAGTTGAGATTGTTAGAACTAAATGCTTCCGTATTAAATGTCTGTAGTCAGGGACTCCGGTAATGAAATTAGGGAGCGAATCTTTTAATTTTGGGAATGAATATGATATCGTACTTTAATTGGGAATACTTATACAATTAATACAGTCCGTGATATACTGCCGAGTTAAAGGTACATAAAAGATTTATTCTGTATTGATTCCAACGGTGAAGTTACAGCGTTTTAGAAATATATATCAGATCGCTCTACTACGTGCTTTTTAAATGACTTTATTTTTTATTTCGCCACTATAACAGCACAGAGCTTTATATAGGTCAATTAAACCTGGGCTTTGTGCAATCAGCGACCGAAATCGCCAGCGCTGCATTGACATATGGACTACAAGTTGTATAATGAATACAACTCCTACATGGCAATCGAAACAAAAACATCGTGATTAAACAATTAACGTTGCCCTCTTGATGATGTGTGGATTACGTATTTAGCATAAAATATGAATTAAATGGAATGGACAGTGACTATGGAATGTTCCATGTTTCAATTTCGAATCTGCTTCAGATATTTTTGCGAAGGGCCAATATTTTAGGGTTATATTTACAGCACAGATAACAACAAGGAAGCTGATGATTGTTTTTTGGAGCTGCTAGTCTGATTACTGATTACTACTCGATAGCAATTAATTAAGGGAGGAGGAGTGTCTCCCTCTATAGACGTTATGAAGAAGAAAACGAAGCTACGCTATGTACTATAGACTGGCATACAGGAATTTTGCGATATAGTTACCCAGGAAGGATAACCAAATAGGTTGGATAACCAATACCCTAAGTTGTTTTTATGTCACTTCTTCATCCAGGTCCAGATACTGCTTATTTTTGGTGTTTTAAAGTATTTATTTAAAAGTGCCAACGTTTTTTAGAATTATTCTTTAGCTAAAATCTTGTATGAGTCTTGGATTAATTTCGATTTTCTTAGATTCACTATTTTTGGGGGGAAAATCACTGTAATAAGCAAAGAAAAGGTCTTTTTTGACAATTTGTTTTTGGATCTAACAAAATGTAATAAGATAATAATATTCAAGGAAGTTATTAGGCATACATTTAAGTATAATGCAAAAAATTATTATCAAAAAATATTCAAAAATGGCGACACTGGAGCAATTCTCGCCAGACATGGCGAAAGGCGCAGTGTAACTTGGTGCTAATTTGACTCTGGAAAAAAGTCACTTAATCCACATGTTTATAGCCAGTGAAATACGTAGGGGGTTTTGAAAATATTGATTGTTATGTGATTAGCAAGTATCTAAACAAAAAAACGGTAAATTTTCGACAAAAAAGAGCAATCAGTTATTAATACATACCTAATGTCTAAATTAACTAAATACGTTTAAAGTTTTGAAATGTGTTATAGATATGAAAAATCTAACTGTTTAAATTGAGGAAATGTTTACTACTAATCTGCTATCCCAGGACCATATAATGGCTGCCCTTCTGTATCTAAATATTCTTCCTCATTCTCTATTCTTGCTTATGTTAGAGCGTGTCTCTATCAAAGGTATCTCGGCGTGATTGATCCGCTTAGCATCGGCTTCTACACAAAAATTGTGTGATTGAACGCCAATATCCAGCACCAAAACTTTCATAATTCGAAGAATATTATTCAGATCATCATTGAAAGTGCACACAGCAATATCAATCGCTATATTCAAAACCTTTTCGCCACTTGAATAAGATTTTAGAGCCAATCTCCAAACAGTAGCATTGAAACTTTCATTGCTATCTTGCATGTAACCTCCCAAGCAACGGTTTAGCAAATCGTCTCGGCTCAGGTCCTCATAAATCGGTTTGATGGCTTTAAAATCTTCCTTAAGAAGTGGCAGCTTCATGGAAGGTGTCCAAGGGGTCCACTGCTTCCGGCTTCTTCCAGTCACACCAAGACTCTGAGCTCGTTCTGCGGATTTTCGTCGGTTGATAGCGTATGAAATAAGGTCGCCCAGATTTCATTTTTCATATTTTCCAAGGAGTTCGGATTCCGACGTATTGCTAAGTAATAATACATTCTTAATTGATCAATTAATTTGGCACTTCATTTACCTTTTCCTCCGAGGCCATGCACGTTTTTTAATGATTCTGTCTAAACATACACATCTTTTAACGATATCTATAGTGTATTAGAGAATTTAAAAATCATAAATGAAACATTAGGTTGTACTTAGAGTGTACCTTCCCAGAAGGTATTTATTTGACGCAGGTGTCGTTTCGGAGCAGTCCGACTCGCTTGGGAAGGAGCGCGAAATTTTAAGGAAAACATTTCTTCTTAGAAAAAAAATTTCCTGTGCTATATTCTAGAAGGTTCAAAGAATGTTTTAAGCTAATAAAAACAATACGATTTCTTTAAAAAATTACAGTGGTGTGTGTTACCCCTTAATTCATTGTCATTGTTCTTTCGCCACCTTTTCATGTTTTATAACCCCTACTGTATTTTACTTTGATAGAAATGTAATATTTTTATTTCAAATATAGAGTATGTTTTTTACACACCTGCCTAAACTACCCAGGCTCTAGCTAACTTAAACATTGGTATATACACGTCGACCCTCCAATCGTATTGAATACCCTAGCTAATGAATCAATAGAACAATGGTTTCATACCGTATTATTTTACATATCATCATCATTAGGTCATCAGTCCTAAGACTGGTTGGACGCTAACCTCCAGCTTCTCCTATCTTGTGCTAACCTACGCATTTCGCTAATTGTGCTACAACCTACATCCCTTACTATTTGCGAGCAGTAGTCTAATCTAGGCCTACCTCTGCCTTTCTTCACTCCTATTTCTGCCTCCAATATATCGCGGACTATTCCCCCATGTCTCAGCAAGTGGCCTACCATTCTATCTCTTCTCTTCTTTAAGTTTTTCCACATACTTCTTTCCTCGCCGACTTTCTCCAGTACTTCTTCGTTTCTAACCCTATCAGTCCATGGTATTTTCTTCATTCTTCGGTAACACCACATCTCAAAAGCTTCTAATTTCTTCCTACTTGCTTCCCGTACCGTCCAGGTTTCGCAGCCGTATAATGCCGTGCTCCATACATATGTTTTCAAAAATCTCTTCCTTGTTTCTAAATTTATTACCCCCGAGCATAGAAGTGCTTTCTTTTTGTTAAAAGCTACTCGATCCTACGCTATTCTTTGTTTAATGTCTTTATCGCTTCTTCCATCCCAATTTATTTTACTTCCTAAATAAGTGAAGTCTTTAACTTCCTCCAATCTTTCATTATTAATTTGTACTTTCGTTTTTGCTCTGCTCTCGCGCCCTCTGCACACTAACACTTTAGTTTTGTTTTTATTCACCCTCATTCCGTATTCCTCTGTCAACACTGCCTCCATTTCGTTCAATGCTGATTCTAATTCCTCCTTACTAGATGCTAATACTGCTATATCATCCGCGAATCTCAGCATTTTTAGTTTCTGTCCCTGTACTTTAATCCCGAAATTCACTCTATCTTTTACCACATTAATCGCCTCTTCGATGTACAGATTAAAAATTAGTGGTGATAGCGTACATCCTTGTCTTACTCCTTTCCTAATACCTACTTCCCTTTTTTCCCCTTCTACTTCTATAACAGCAGTTTGCTCTTTGTATAGATTGTGTACTACTCTCCTATCTCTATACTTCATTCCCGCGCTCTTTAGTATCTCGAACATTTTTTCCCATCTTACGTTATCAAAAGCTTTTTCTAAATCTACAAATCCTATATAAGCGTTCTTTCCTTTTTCTATTGTTTTCCCTAACATTACTCTTAGCGCCAGAATAGCTTCGCGAGTTCCCCTATTTCGCCTAAACCCGAATTGGTCTTCTCCTAGTATTTCCTCCGCTCTATTTTCCATCCTCTTCTGCACTATTCTAGTTAAGATTTTTGACGCATGGGAAGTTAGGCTAATCGTTCTAAAGTTCTCGCATTTGTCGGCTCCTCTCTTTTTCGGTATAGTAACGATAATGTTCCTCTTATAATCCTCCGGCATCTCGCCCGTTTCGTATATGTATTTTATCAGTTCAAACATCCTCTTTACTACTTTCTGTCCCGCACATTTCAAAATTTCCGCCTGTATTTTATCTACACCCGGCGCTCTATTATTCTTTAGCCCCCTTAGTGCTATTTCAAATTCCTCTCTCAATATAGGTTTTCCTACATCTTCCCTATCGATGCTAGATTCTTCCTCTAATATCTCTCCTAATTCCTGACCCTCGTATAAATTTCCTAAGTACTGCTTCCATCTATCCGCTTTCTCCTCTCTTCCTATCAGTATGTCCCCCGATTGACTCCTAACGTTTCTACTTATTGTTCATATATCCCTGAAGTTCCTCTTAATTATTTTGTAAGCCTCATCGGTCTTACCTACTTGCAACTTATCTTCTACTTCTTTGCATTTATCCTCTATCCATTGTTCTTTCGCTTTTCTACATTTTCTAATGATTTCCCACTTTATTGACTTATAAGTTTTCAGTCCTTCTTCGTCTCGTCTGTTTTTGTAGCCTCGTCTCTTTTGCATTAAGTTTAAGATTTCCTCCGTTATCCAGGGCTTCCTAGCTTCCCTTTTATCGTGTCCTAAAACGTCCGTAGCCGCGGAAGCTAGACTATTCTTGATACCCTCCCACTCAGTTTCTGCGTTCTTGATTTCGTCTTTACTCGTTTTATATATTAATTGATCTGTTTTCTCCTGGAACTTATCTTTCATATTCTAATCCCTCAATATGTCTACATTTATACGTTTCTTATCCTTCCGGGTTTTCAGATTTTTGAACTTTAATCTAGCTTTCATGACTACCAAGTTATGGTCGCTGTCTACATCTGCTCCTGGATAACTCTTACAGTCTTTTACTTGATTTCTAAATCTCTTCCTAGCCAGAATGTAGTCTATCTGATACCTGTCTATCCCTCCTGGCATTTTCCATGTGTACCGCCTCCTAACGTGATTCTTGAACAATGTGTTCGCAACTACCATCTTGTGCTTCTCACAGAATTCTATCAGTCTGCTACCTCTCTCGTTTCTGTTTCCTAATCCATAAGGACCTACAAATTCTCCTTCTTTCCCCTCACCTACGACTGCGTTAAAATCTCCTACTATTATTAAATTTTCATGACCCTTCACAAATCCTATTACCTGCTCTATGTCCGAATAAACGGCTTCTAACTCTTCCTCACTGTGGCTAGAAGTAGGCACGTATACTTGCACTATTACTGTTTCCACTGACTTCGAATCTAACCTAGCCATCATTACTCTCTCGCTGTATTGTAGGTAGCTATCTACACACTGTCCTGCGTTCTTCCGCATAACGATCCCTACTCCCGCGTTTCCATTTACCGATCCTGTGTGTATTACCCTATAGTCACCGCTCCAAAAATCTCCTACTTCCGGCCAGGGCATCTCACTTATACCTACTATATCTAATCCTAACCTATCCATTTCTATCTTCAGATTTTCTAGCTTCCCTGCCTGTCTCATGCTTCTGACATTCCACGCTCCGACTCGTGGGCTCCATTATATTTTACATATAATAGTCATTAAATGTATTGTACATAAAACCGTACGTTTGTCAGTCATAAGTGTCGTTACTGTAAATAGCGTGTTTTTTATTTATCACTCCTATAATTTATGAAATGCGTGCCTGGAAACATGTCTAGATGTCTTATCGAAAATGTGAATATACGAATAAAAATATTATTAATACTACAGTTTTCAGAAAATACAAATTACAGAATATTTCTTATATTCGTACGCAAACAAATCATTTAATTGAATGGTTAAAATTTAAATGTCAACGATATCCACAGCATTCCTGTATTTTCAGAACTGGTAATATGCATGTTGTACTTAGATCAAGCACGACTGAATACATTGATAACACATATTTCAGAGATAATCTGAAACGCTGTAGTTTTCATTAATAGATTAAATTAAAATTTAATTAATTGGATTAGGTACAAACTATAATAATCAGTACCGCTGTATTCAAATATAACATAGTTATTTTCTAATACACAGTGCTATTCAAAAGTCCCCTCCCCCCCTCTTATCTTTTTAACGATTATACATAAACTAATGAAATTTGGTAACTGAATATTAAGGGTTGTAAACTTCCCTACTAGTGATGATAGATGACGTATGCGTCAAAGATGACGTCACAAGGGCATTGTGACCAATAATTTTAAATGGAACCCTATGGCAAGCGACACCTCTTTTAAAAGGCATCGAAAAAACCTATTCAATGATACTAATATTGTTTGTATTTATGGTAGTTTTGTTGGATTAAATCAGTAATCAGTAAACTTGGATAATAATTTTAATTACAGATTCAAGAATCAGTACCTACTTATAGTAAATATTCGAAGTGAGCTCCATCTACTTCCTAACAGTAAAACATCCTATTGCGAAACTCTTCTCGTACTTTTTCAAATGTGTCTGCGGAAATAGCCCTACATTCTGTAACAATACGTTGTTTTAAAACATCAATATTGTCAGGCTGAATGGTGTAAACCTTCGATTTAAGATACCCCCACAGAAAAAAATCTAAAGGTGTGAGGTCCGGTGATCGAGGCGGCCATTCCATTGAGCTTCGTTGTCCAATCCATCTACCAGGATATTCTTCATCCAAATACCGTCTTACTGCACCGTAATAGTGTGGAGGAGCACCATCCTGTTGGAATGTTATTTCCAAAATGTCGAATTCATCTTAATTATCTTCCAAAATTTCAAGGATTAACGGTTCTATTGCATTTTGCAACATCTGCAGATACACCTCACCGGTTAAGTTGGTATTTAAAAAACAGGCCCTACGATGTGGTTTCCCAGTATACCTGCCCAAACATTGACCTTCTCGGGATACTGAGTATGTGTTTCACGAAACATGTGAGGATTTGCGTCATTCCAATATCTCACGTTTTGTGTATTTACATTTCCATTTAGATAGAAAGTACTTTCGTCACTAAAACAAATTGTTTTGACATGGTCTGGCTGTTGGTTAATTTTAGTCTCCATATTTTCACAAAATTGCAGTCTTCGGTCTGGATCGTCGTCTGAGAGTTGATGAACCATTTTTAATTTGTATGGGTGAAATTTGTTTTTTTTTTTCAACACCCTGTGCACTGTACTTTGACTGACTTCACAGGTTGATGCAACTTGAGTTGTTGAAGAAGTAGGATTTACTATTAGTTCTGCCAGTATATAAATTCTTTTCTCATCAGAAATTTGTGGTCTGCCAGATCGTTTTGCATCATTAATACTACCCGTTGATTTAAACTTACGAAAAAGCTCTCTCAAATAAGTCCTCGAAACTGGGCGATCGGGAAACCTTTCATTAAAAATGCTTTCTGCTACATGAATATTTTCTCCAGTTTCACCAAGTATTAGGATCGCTGCTACTTTATCACCTAAAACACGTACCATTTCTCTTCTTGAAGCACTTAAACGTTCAGCTCACAACAGTTTAACAAATTATTGAATATACAAATATTTTAAAATTATCACAAGGTACTAAAACAGTTAAACGTTCGATCAACAATACACAAATTATTAAATGTATAAAAACTTTGACAGCTGAAAAAACATCAAATTGGGGAGACTTGCAAAAACGTCAGATTATTTACTATCCAACTATCCAGTGGCGGAGCTTGAATTTTAAATTTTATTATTAACTGATTTAATTCATCACAGCTTTGCGGTTTTTGAAAGCCAGTTGTCAAAACTGCCGCAAACAGACACAATATTAGTATCATTGAATAGGTTTTTTCGATACCTTTTAAAAGAGGTGTCGCTTGCCATAGGGTTCCATTTAAAATTATTGGTCACAATGACCTTGTGACGTCATCTTTGACGCATACGTCATCTATCATCACTAGTAGGGAAGTTTACAACCCTTAATATTCAGTTACCAAATTTCACTAGTTTATGTATAATCGTTCCAATGATAAGAGGGGGGAGAGGGGACTTTTGAATAGCACTGTAGATATCTACACATATATGAATATCTACTATCCATGCAAAAGGTGGTAAAACTCGTGGCAAAGCTAGTGACGTACTATATTGTTAGGAGTTTGCGGCTGTAATTGTGTCTTTTTGATACGCGTATATAATATTTAGTATTAAATCTGAGCGAAGCAAAATTAACGTTCCACAGTTAATAAAATGAATGATGCAAATTCTAAATATTTCACATAAATTGAATACATCGTGCGGATGATTTTCATGAATTTTACACATTGTATGCTTGCATGTACGCATGCCACTGTTTGGTTGTTGAAATTGCTGGTACTGTTTCGTTATATCAGGTCATAAATAGGCAACTCTAAAAGGGTATATCATGTTACGAAAAACATAGCAAAAATGTGTGTAGGAAATTATTTAATTTGATGTAAAAATGTGCTTTTATTACGTTTTAATTAAATCAAACTTGTTATGTGACTGTTAGGCATTGTGCGAAACATCGTATAATGTGTAACAACTGTTACATAATCTAAAAATAATTTTGTTTCTGTAATTAAAACGAAACTTCTACGCAACCAGTGACAAATTACATTTTTACAAATAATAATACCAAGATACAGAGAAATAAAAAAAGAATATCGCGTTTAGTGGAATCTAAAAAAATTGCATAAGTACGTTGAGTCAAAATTTGACTCTATGGAATATTACGTAATGTTTTCAATATATATTATGAAATGAATGGCAAACAGCAAATATTCATTATTATGTTTGAAACAAATTTATATCATGAAATGGGAGTAACCTATATAATTCTGAGTAGTTTCGATTAAAAAATCTCAAGAATTTAATTCTAGTGTCCCTATTTTCAAGATTTTACGTAGCAAAGTAATGTCCTGCTTTTCAAAAATATTTTATTTTATTAATAATTTATTCAAACTGCAAATATTCATTATTTCTAAAACCGTTGAGTTTCATGTAAGATCATCAGATGTATTGGCAGAAAAAAAACAAACACTTTCCAGTACACTTCTACTTACCAAATTACAAAAAGAGAAAATGAAAACCTGTTAGATAGTCTTAAATAGTAAAAATATTCGAACAACAAATTTTCAGACACGTCGGTTGTACTTTTGTGTAATGTTATTTCTTGCCTTTGGGTCATTCACTTTTTTTATATTTATGATCAATCGCCAATTTTTCTGAAAGGCAGTCAATAGTTGTATCCCTTTTCTAGTTTGCTTTTTAATTCTGTTTTCCATATTATAAAATTTTTAATTACTGGATTAAATAGTGTATAATAATACAATAATACGGCAATAACACACACATATATATATATATATATATATATATATATATATATATATATATATATATATATATATATATATATATATATATATATATATATATATATATATATTACAAAATTGATTTTAAAATAAGTTAAAAATGAAAAAAACCAGAGTAGGCGTTCAAAATTATTACCATTCACCAACATGTAATCACCAAGAATATAACTACTTTCTTGTAACATTAAATTTATGTAATACAATAGGCACAAAAATTAAGGGATGTAAAAAGAATCAATTCTAAAAATCAATTTAAGGATGATTTTTCGTTTTGTATTCATTTTTTGGGTTGAAAATGTTTTATTAGCAATAATCCATATTTTTTACTAAAAATGTTAATTAATGTAAGAAAAAAAATGAATTTTTTTTAAATGAAAACTGGAAAAAGTTCATGAAACTTCTTTGGAAAGTTTTCAGACTAATGAATTTATTCCAGACTTTTTTAATCGTCGGTTCATATCCTGTATATGTCATTATTGTATATTCAAAAAAATCATGTAGCCATATCTATATAAAAACATGTGCTTGCATTAAAATAACTATTTGTTTCGAATATTTGGAAATAATTAAACATTATATTCTTAAGCAACGTTATTTCAAAACCTTATTTGCGAATAGATTTTTCCACCAAAATATTTCCATTTCAATATATTTATTTTCCATTTGGAGGATTTTATATAAATTGACACTGCAGAAATATATGCTTATTAAATCCATTGAATTTGTCTCCCGAAGAGGTGTTCGCGTGTTCAGCCTAGATTTGCACCTCCTCGGAAATGATTGTCAGCAAACGTCTGTCACTCGACCTCGGTGTTCTACTTACTGATCTAGCGTCACACCAATATATTTTTACAAATAATGTTTACATACTAGCATGCTATATAATTGTTGTTGAATCAGATAACGTATGAAGCATTGATATGATATTTAAAGAATATAACTAGATGTTTCTCGCCACCATTTGGTCAAGTGTAAGTTTACTAACTCCCAGTATACACATATACCATAAGTTTTTATTTTGTGGCTTGACAAACGGATATACATATATCATCCACACCATCTTAAAGTGTGCTCTTCAACAAATACAGTGCTTTCAATAGGGACGCTCGAAATTTGTTAGGTTACAGCGGTCACGTTGCTAAAGCAACATAGAGCAGTTGGAAGTTGACCCAAATTTCGCCACACAAATCATCTTTAGGGCCGAGGCCCATTTTTGAATGAATGGATATGTGAACACGCAAAATTATCGGACTTGGGACAATACCAATCCACAGGAGATACATCAACATCAAATGCATCCCGAGAAAGTCACTGTTTGGTGCGGATTTTCATCTGGCGGAATCATCAGTCCGTACTTCTTCCAAAACGAAACTGGCATTGCCATAACCGTCAACGGAGAGCACTACAGATCGATAATAAGAAACTTATTGTGGCCTAAACTGGATGATATGGATACCGACGATATGTTGTTTCAACAGGACGGCACTACATGCCACACAGCGCATGCCACGATAGACATTCTGCACCACCGATTTGAGGGCATGGTTAACTCGCGCAGCGGTGGCGTGAAATGGCCACCGAGATACGAGTTGTAGTGGATAGTCCATTTCAGGCGTTACCTTTCAAATCAACAATGAATCTTGTCACTAACTGTTTCATTACCGAGTACTATTCATTTCATCGCTATTTGCCAAATAAAAAACTCTCTTATCTTGCCGATAAACGGACCAATCTACCTGAGCCTAGCCATAAAAACAAGCCACGGTATGCTTTGAGATTTTTTATTTGGAAAATAGCGATGAAATAAACTATAGTAATTCGATTTTTTATGGAAATGCTATTTTATAAATGGGTCGTAAGACCAGCGAATGGAAAAACTATTTAGAAAACATTATTTGGACTGAATTGTTTTTCCGGGAGGTGTGAGAAGTACTTTACCGTTCAAAATGTGATGTCTACAAAGTGTTGCAAAACAGATTTTACGCGTGCGGTGAAATGCATTTGGTGCGCCGCTGCTTTTAATTTACCCTGTTAAATACGGTTTTCATTTAGTAATTAAGTTCGAAAGCCTGTAGGTTGCCCGTTAGAATAGAGCGACATTTAGGTATGGCGTAGTCGAATAAATCAGCCGAAAGAGTTAGCGCCCTTTACGAGGTCGTAAAAAATGAGAAATTGAAATAAGTTTGTAATCCATTTATAGTAAGGTAGCAATGTAGCGGCTTCTTGGGATATTTAAATTTTATTGCTTCTAGTTCTGGAATTAAATAGAAATATATCGACGGACGGAAGGCAAATGCGGCAGGTATTTAAACGTATACTATACATTGTCAATGTTTAAGAATGTACCATTTAAGATGTTGAATAAATATTACGTATAATTCAATTAGCGATCACGTTTCTCCAACTGCTCTACGTAAAAAAATATCAACATTTCTGACATTCCCCATAATATTACGAAGTTCTCTTTGTATCTCTTTCGTATGATATGAAAGTGGCGTACGTACAGTTCGCTCCTAATAAGGTGCGATAAACATATTATACTTGGTTTCCGTAATTTGGTTATAGTTTATATGCAAAGAATGGTACATTGGGAAACACACTAAGCATCTCTAATTGGTATATCTTCCGGATCATAACGTTTATGTCTACGGTTACACATAAGTCTACTACGCAGTTGTGTCACAAAATTGTTTGTTAATAACATATTTCGCGCTGTTTAAATTGATTTGTAAAAGGCAATAAATTCAATTACGCTAGTGATCATTTTAATATTTAATGTTATCAAGTTTGGTTCCTATACGGGGGAGATCCATGAATGCACATTTCTACGTAGAAAACATCGTAGAAGAACATGTGATGCGATTTGCCCCGTTTGTCGGGGACAATTTAATTTTTATGCAGGATAACGCTAGCCTCATGTTGATAGAGAGGTACTGCACTACCTGCGATTTGTGAATATTCCACCTATGGACTGGTCACCAAGAAGCGCAGATCTGAACCCCGATACCTGTATACATACATATATTTCGATAATAATACTATCTTCGTCAGCAGGATTTGTTGTTTTTTGTTCGAATGAGAATTTTAAACTGATAATTTATTTTATACTATCTACTTAAGGTTAAAAATCTTCATGCCCTCACAAATTCCATTTGCGAAGTATCCCTTACACGGAATAATCGTTTATTTACTTATGAGATCCCAGATAATAGGTCGGAAATGTAAAAAAACCAGTTGTAATAATTTCGATAAGTTTTACATAGGACAGACAAAAAGAGCGATAAATACTAGATTCAAGAGACATGTAAGGCACTTTAAATATTATGGAATTGAAACTTCAAAAGTAGCCAAATGCATATACGATATCGAATAAAAATGAATAAAAACAAGTGAAGCCTTTAAAAGCCGTTAATGACAATACAATTAACCTGACTATTGGGAAAATACATCAGAAAAGGCTAAGAATATACATTATATTCGGATTTAGGTCCCATGCCGGATTTTTTTAATCTTTAAAGTCGCCAGAAACTATTTTCGCACATAGGAATCCGTTATATAATGTTAGCAATTTCAGAGAATAAGATCCTCTACAATAATATATCAAAGGTGGTGTAAGTGTAAAATACTAATTACCTCGAGAGAAATAACCGCAGTTGATCTAGCGATGTCTTTAAACGCCATGCCGCAAAAGGCAAACGGATACTGTCATCCTCAGCAACGAAATACTAACTTTCTCAGAAGTCCTTTATGCCTTATTATTTGTATGCTTTTGAGATGTTCAAAGCTTTACTGCAGAGGTTCCTCCAATTTGTCTATGCCAAATTCCCGTATATGCGATTTAGGACATGGTCTTAAAATCTAAAAGTGAATGTTTAGGTTTCTTGTTAATTTCAATTTATGAAGCTGAAACTTGACAATCAAAAGGAACAGAAGATCACGGTCTAGGCCTTTAGATGCTTCAAAGAGAATGGCTCATTTCTAGTATCGCTTTGTAATAACAGTAACAAGTAACGTAATTTTTTATTCATATAACCAAAATGTATACTCTGCAGGAAGATAAATAGAATTCTAGAAATAGAATAAGATAAATATAAATATATCAGTTACTCTTTTTTTTAAGGTTAAATTAAATTGTGTAATTGTTGTAAAAAAAGTGTTCCCCGTCCATTATTTGCAATTTTTTTATACGAAATCAGTGTTCTACTGTGTTTTGAAAACACAGTGAAATATTAAAGAGTACAAGACCAGTAATCTAAGATGTAGTATTTGCATATTTAGAATGATCTGAAGTTAATTAACAGATCCGTAGGGACATTATTTTTATAAATCCTGTTTAATCTGACAAAATCTGATTTTTTTCTTAATAAGTTGTTAAATTTTTCTATAGCAAAAATACCTCATTCATTGTTTAAAGTCCGACACATACGAGGGGGTACCCAAAAAAACAGAATTGTTTATTTAATTTTTTTTAATAAAAGGTGGTCCAACCAAAACGCACGATGTTAGTTGTAAATAAAACAAAAAGTTTTCAGAGAATTATCTTAATATTTCTTATTATGATAGAAAGGATCTATGACAATTATGTGTGAAACAAAATATCGGCCAAATGCTCGCCACGGCTTCGGTGGCATACCTCTATCCGATGGTCCATATTTTCAATGACTCTGAGACATCATTGAGGTTCAATGTCGTTAATGTGCCGAATTATCTCATCCTTTAGCTCTTGAATTGTTCTTGGCTTATTGACGTACACTTTTTCTTTTAAATATACCCAAAGAAAGAAGTCCAACGGTGTCAAATCACATGATCGTGGCGGCCAATTAACATCGCCACGACGTGAGATAACACGGCCATTGAATTTCTCGCGCAAAAGTGCCATTGTTTCGTTGGCTGTGTGGCAAGTGGCACCATCCTGTTGGAACCACATATCGTCTAGGTCCATATCCTCAATTTCTGGCCACAAGAAGTCCGTTATCATCTCGCGATAGCGAACACCATTCACGGTAACTGCTTGGCCGACCTCATTTTCGAAAAAATACGGCCCGATGACACCGCCAGCCCATAAACCGCACCAAACAGTCACTCTTTGTGGATGCATAGGCTTTTCAACAATCACTCGTGGATTCTCATTTGCCCAAATGCGGCAATTCTGCTTGTTAACGAATCCACTGAGGTGAAAGTGTGCCTCGTCGCTGAAGATGATTTTCTTTGTAAAGTCACCATTCACTTCTGTCTGCTCAACCAACCATTCGGCGTATTGACGACGCTTGAAATGGTCAGTATGCTTCAACTCTTGAGTCAATTGAACCTTGTAAGCGCGTAAATTGAAATCTTTATTCAAAATTCGCATCAGTGATGTTCGTGAGATGTTCAATTGTTGGGCACGACGACGAGTCAAGGTTGACGACTCTTCTGCTACACTATCGCGAACCACAGCAATGTTTTCCGCAGAATGAACTGAGCGAGCATGCACAGGTGTTTTCTCATTTCCTACAGACCCGGTTTGCTGAAATTTGCGCACAATTCTCCCGATTGTGGACACATTTGGTCGATTATGCTGACCAAAAAAAGTCACGAAGTGCACGAAATGCATTTTGATTTGAACGCCCATTTTCGTAAAAGATTTCAACAATCTTAACGCGCTGCTCAATTGTGTACCTCTCCATGGTTGAATTTGTCAAACACTGAAACAAAGAAATGTCAAATTAAGTTGGGCAAAAAACTTAACGTTAAGGTGTGACTCACAATTAACATCGTGCATTATGGTTGGACCACCCTTTGTAAGGTAATATTGAAAACATCTCTTTCAAAATACTGTCCATTAGATGACATGTACTTGTCCCAACGGCTTTTCCACTGCTTGAAACATTTTTTATATTCTTCTGAATTGATGCTGTTAAGTACCTTGAGCCACTTGTTCTTAACCACTTTTACGTCCTGAAAACAATTTCCCTTTAGATTTTTCTACTTTGGGAATAAGAAAAGATCGCAAGGCGCGAACCGTTGTCATGCCGTTTCTTGTAAAAACTGATTGATTTTCAACGTTGTATAGGCAGGCGCATTGTCATGATGAAAAAAACAGTCCCCTGATTTCCACAATTTTTGTAGGTCGTCTTTTTTCACCAGCTCGTGCAATCACTTTAACACTTCAAGATAGTAATTCTGATTGACTGTGGTGCCCCGAGAAACAAATTCAACGTGAACGACTCCTTTAATATCGAAAAAACAAACCATCATGGACTTCACATTTAATTTCACTTGCCGTGCCTGTTTTGGTCTGGGTGATGAAAGTGTCTTCCACTGGTCCAGCCAGTGGAAGACACTTTCACTGTTTTGTTTCGGGATTATAGCTGTAACACCAAGCTTCATCTGCTATGATGAGTTTTGGCAAAAAATCATAGTCAATCTGTGCCTATTCTTTCAATTCGGGATACAGTCTCAGATTCTCTCTCTGGTCATTGGAACGCAGTCGTGAAACAAATTTTGCGGTGATACTTCTCATGTTCAATCAGGATTCCTTGACATGAACTCCAGTTATTCTCTCCAAATCATCGATTGTTTTGTAATGATCAACCATAATCTTGCACTTATTGAACATTTTCGTTTGTTCTGGACATTGAGGGACGATCCGAATGGGGTTCATCTTCAGGTGACATTTGGCCACTTCTGAACCAGTCAAACCATTCGTAAATTCTTGATTGGCTTAGAGCTTTTTCATATAAGCTTCTCGGAGCATTGAAACTGTATCTGCCCCTGTTTTCTTTAACAGGAAACATCGCGTTGCTCCTTAAAGTTTGGCCGGAAATATTGAGACGGGCTTAAGAAAGAATCACTATCTGCTGCAAACGATACATGAACGATGCTTGGCCAACTGATTGTGAGTAGAAGAAGTGTCTAGTAAGTGTATCTAGCGGGAAAGGGCAGCACTGCTAACCAAAATAATTATCGTTTTTTCTTGGGTACCCCTCGTATATTCAATTATACATTTTCAATGATACGGCTCGCGAGGAGCATATCAGTGGCACTGTAACAAACATTAACATTTGGTGTATGAAAATTGAAATTTTTTTAATGTTGTTACATAATACCACATGATCGCTAGTTCATTGTTCTATTTTACTGACTATTATATATAATATGTATATAATATATACACTAATACAGAATATATTAATGGGGAATCTACCCGATTCAATAATACTGCTTCACATCATTTATCAAGTATTGCGGGCTTAAACAATACAATCACGTAATTAATAACAAAGGAAAATTATTGGATCTAGTTCTAAACAATATGCGTTCAGAAACCGTACGACAGATTGTTTGCTGAAAATTCGCACCCTCGCACTCTTTATATAGAACTAAACATATTAAACAAATGTAATACATTTCCCGTGTTAAATAACATAGTTCTTAATTAAAAAAAAAAACATTAATTTTCATGAGCTGTACAATGAACTAGGAGGAATGGAGTGATCACCAATTTTTTGATAATAAAATATATATCCTTTGCGATCAACACATTCTCTTAACCTAACAATTTCCCCTGTGTTTTAATTCAGGTTTTATTACATTTTTTAAATAAAAAAATACAGCTTGGAAAACTTTCAAAGACTCCAAACTGAAAGGCGATCACATCACTTTTAAAAATCTGCGAAATTCGTTGATATCTGCTGTTAATGAAGCTAATAGCGACTACATACATATATTGGAAAATCGTAGTTTTTTCCTGAAGCTTTTTTTATTGATTCTGGTGAATATTTATTTGCCTCGATTTATTACTGAAGCCTTCGGCCGGAAAAATCAGATGAGTACACCCGTCGAACATTCGCCTAAGGTGAGCTGGCGTACATAAACTGCTGGACGAAATAACGCATGAGTGAAATTTCACATTATTAATTTTATTTTTCGAATATTTAAATCACAGTACCTACGTGATGTTATATATCGGAAATTATTACACCGGAAAAAATAGAAATAAATAAAACACAGTAAGGAGCAATCATATGAAATGAAATGAAAACGGTGTTAATGAAAAACTCTAGAAAAAAAATTGGAGGTGAAATTGAATCGTAACAATTTGAATTTAGTAGCGTTTAGATCCTCCTCTAGCTCTTATCGCTGCTTCCATTCATTTGTATGGGCATGTTATTGATCAAATGGTGAATGGCTTCCTGAGGAATATTCTCCCATTCATCAAGAACAACTTGTTCGAGTTCCCTAAGCCATAGAAATAGGTATGTGGCACCTAGCTGATTGTTTTAGTGTACCCCATAGATGCTCATACCTCGGTTTCTTGGTGGTCAGTCCATAGTTGGAATATTCACAAATCAAAGATGATCCAGTACCTATCTATCAACATGAAGTCGAGCCTTATCCTGCGTAAAAATGAGATTATCACAAAAACGGAGTAAATTATGTCACATGTTCTTCTACGATATTTTCTACATAGAAATGTGCGTTCATGGATCTCCCCCGTAAATGAACCAAATCCGTGCGACCATCAAAACAAATTCCTCCCTAGAACATTATTAATCCACTAAAAAATTGAATCCTCGGAGAGATATCGCAGGCGGCAAACCTCTCTTCCTGACCTCCGCCAGACTCGTTGACGTCCATCTGGTGAATTAAGCCAACGGTCCCTGCGTTGCCACCTGAATGGATGACGTACCCTGCCCAATGTTCTGCTCGCCCAATCGTCTAGTGGAATTCGCATAAGCTACACAAACGTGCACAATTTGTGTAGCTAGTAAAACCGTAGGTGCCTTGTTTATAATGTCTAGACAAGTAAAGGATCCCTACCTCAGTACAAGAATGGGAGTTTGACCAAATTTCGAAGTTGCAAGGAGTTCGTTTTCTGGCGTCAGCAATATGCCTCGGTACTGGAAATAGACCGAAGTTAAATAATGGTATAAAAAAGCTATCTACACCGACTTTCCAAAAGCGTTTGGTAGGTTAGATCGCGGCATATCATTACGCAAATTAGAAATATTTGGCCTTAATGTATCTTTCCTTTATTTATTTAGATCTTATTTGAATCATCAGGTACAATGTACCCAGTAGCACGGGTACAAATCTAATTCATTCTACCACACATCAGACGTGCTGTGCCTTTTATCCCTTCTGTTAATGATATCGATAACCTCAATGTTAGTTTATTGCTTCATGTAGATGATCTAAAATTGTGCATTAATGAACATTTCAATCTGAATTACACGAGACTTCAACATCGATTTAACTAAAATGTAATATCGTTTACCCGAAGAAATAATTAAGTTCGACACCAGACTTGAGGATCGGATTTTGTGCACGCCTGAGTTTATTAAGGATCTTGGAGTTAGCTTTAAGTAAATTAACATTCTCCAAACATATTGATGACTGTCTAACTGATGGTTATAAAAGTTTAGGCATCATATTACGTGATCCTAAAGATTTCGTTACTGTTAAGTAATATGATGTCTAACTCTCCACTTTCCTCATATGATATGTAAGTGTTGTGAGATTTGCATTTAAATATGCTTTTATCTTGGCGTTATACCACGTTGATGGAGAAAGTACAGTGTAGATTTTTCAAAATGGCATATTTAATTTTGTTAGCTACC
Source organism: Rosalia funebris (assembly GCA_037954035.1). Lineage (NCBI taxonomy): Eukaryota > Metazoa > Arthropoda > Insecta > Coleoptera > Cerambycidae > Rosalia > Rosalia funebris. The sequence continues at coordinate 4,163,119 of JAZFAV010000036.1, read as the reverse complement.
CAACTAGAAGTTCCAAGTAATACCCATATTACCTGCTTCTTAACAGGTTTGATTAGGATCTCTTGTGATAAATAGAGCTGTTTTGCTGTTTCGCAAATGGATCCTCATAGTACTACCGTGTATGAACGACAAATTTCCTTCGACACCAAACATATCATTTGTAAGCCGTCGTATTTTAAATGAGGGATTTTTATATGGTGAGCAAGTCACTTCTTACTCTATAATTTCAATATTTACTTGATGTTGTTTTTTATATTCGAAGTATTATTAATATAGGAGTTAGTTTTAACTTTTCATCATCTCCCGATGATAGCAATTTAGTTGGCGAGACGTGTGTTGAAATCATTATTTATAGTGTTTCGTTATCTTTCCTGAGGTAGCATATAAACATAGGATTTGTGGAGAATTTTTCTTTACGTATAAAACCTTACGACATGCTATAAAATTAAACGTACCTATCTATGCTTCTATATTATATCAATATACTATACTTAATGACTTGCTACAAATACCATGCGATTGGAGTTTTGGTTCACAGAATCCACTCACGTCGTTCCCTCTTTTAGAGTCCAAAATATGTTATAAGATATGAGATATCTTTATTTGACTGTGCATTAGGAACATCCATACTAGATATTGACGTCTTTACGAAATGCGAAGAACTCAGGTAGTGCATATTTCCAGGTTAATTGTCAGGCGGAAGATCTGAAAGAGCTGCCAGCTTGAATTATCAATAGACTAATCCGAATGTTTCACGTATGTTGGATGCCATGCGTTGAATTACGTCGCCACATCACTAATTCAAATTTCAAAATTATCCTTGTGTACGTGTATATTATATTATAGCATGTAGCCACATTTATCCAGAATAGGTGCTAATTTCGCATAAAATATTCACAAATATGTTACCGGATCCTGTTCTATGAATAACATTAACTCAGATAAGCATTCCGCAGTTAAATACGACTAATTAAATATCTCTTATCATATTTTACATAGTTTGGACTTTTATACAGATAATTCGCGTGAAATAAACATTGAGAGTTCGCCTGGAGGCGGGGTCGATTGAAGCAAAAAGTTGTCTGGAGAAGACGCAAATGTTTAGTGGGAGAACTGGAAACTTTGAACGTAAACTTTTTTTAGCCAAACTTTTACATTATACTTATAAATTTATCTCTTAATATCTAGAATTACCCCTAACAAAAATATACAGTGGAATATTAACAATAGAACATATTTTGTGTACTAAAATGTATCGTGAGCGGCAAAAGTTTGGAATGTTTTGTTGCAGTTTAAAAGAATTTCGTAAAATTTCTTCAATATGTAATATTGATCGTACATCTTCAGATCTTATTTTCTTTCTTGTGGCATCATTGTGCAAGTTATGATGTCTTAGACATTTTTCTTAGTGGCAAACCTAATGAGGACAGTAGCCTTATCCACTCCCACCCATTCAATTGATACTCCATGTTGTTGATACAATAAGGTGTGCTGGGAATATCAGGACCATCAGGATTTAGAAATAGCCAAGGCACGATCTAATTCGTTTTGTATAAACGACCCTGTTAAAGTATTCGGCATTCAAAAATTCGGTATGAAAATTCTGTTCTTTCCTATACATTAACTCTGAAGACATCACGTTTTACTTTCCTGAATGTAGAGTCTAATTATGCCATTTCAGATGATGGCTGAAGCGGATCAGATGTACGTACTATAATGTTAGCTATATAATGTTGTATTGTCCACACCTAACCACAGTCTTTTATTATGTATTTGGATTTTAATACTTTCAAGTAATCCGCTTAAAGATGGTAAGACAATATCCGTGTGGGATTAAATTGACGATTAATCAACGGCATCTCGGCTGCCGAGGTACCCGAGTGTAATAGTACTGATGTAGCATTTGCGCTGGGCAGATTTATTGAGATATTATAGCAGATAATATCTGAGAAGGTAGCACCTTAACGTTCTTTGGAGTTAACTTAACGTTTAGTACCTTTATTTGGGTTTATGAACCCGAAACAAGATTCTTGCTTCCCTAAAATTCTGGAAGTAGTCGGTACGTTTTCCAATTGTGACGTTACTTATCAATTGTGAAATATTTTGTTGTTGATTACACATATTCGTACAAAAAATTGCTTCCAAAAAATAATTACAATGGATAACTATGATAGAATTACATAATAGTATTTATCCTTGAGGTATTCTATCCTTGGCAAGTAGCGCTTAGAGTAATAGAACTGGCTGTGAATTATGACCCATAAATATCATCAATTACAATGAAACAGTGAATTGATCTATGTTCTGTTACTATTATATTATAATCGTGTCCTTGGAATGAAGAAGAGGTGAGAAGAGGTCTAATTACACAGACCCACAAAAGAAAGTTGTGTGTGCTAAGGAATAAACCATACTTATTTTTTGTATTTTTTTCCGCTGAACAGGAATCTAAAGTTATAGTTATTGGTTACTGATAAAACTTCTAAGAAAAATCATCAAAAACCGATAACAATCTTAATCTAGCAATTTTTTCTATACTTATATTGATTTTAAACTACAGAAATAAGGAGTTTATACTCCAACCCATCTGCAAGTGCCTTATACGACTATAATAAGGACTAAACAAATTAGGTCAAAACAGCTATTCGCCTGACTATATGCCAAACGCCGAGCGCTGAATTACATGACAAAATTTGCCGTATTTTGTCTAACAAAGTTAGCACTAAAATATAGTGATTGTTCCAAACACACAAGGAAGATGCAAAGTGTCAAACACCACAAGGGCATATAGCCCGGAGAATAGCTGTTTTGACCTAATCTGTTTAGTCATTATTATATAAATCATTTGCAGATGGGTTGAAGTACATTCTCCTTATTTCTGTAGTTTGAATATTACCCTCTGCGTAACGAAACTTTGCATTATACTGATGATCTCAAGTGTTTACTTCAATTTAGATTGTTCGAAACTACCAAGAGATGGCGTTTGGTGCGTTCTACTGCGGTGGAACGTAGCAACGTCTACTAGATGTGAGATTCATCTGTCAAAGGTATACTCGTTTACACTGCACTGACGAGACCCAAGATAAGGTTGAAACCGGTCTGTAGTTAACGATATCCTGAGATAGGTGACACTTTGCATCTTCCTTGTGGTTTTGAAACAATCTGAATCACTGTGTTTAGTGTATTTTAGTGCTGACTCTGTTAGACAAAATACGGCAAATTTTTTCATGTAATTCAGCGCTCGGCGTTTGGCATATAGCCAAGAGAATAGCTGTTTTGACCTAATTTGTTTAGTTCTTATTATATAAGGCATTTGCAGATGGGTTGGAGTATAATCTCCTTATTTCTGTATGTCTTCAAATGATCTATGTAACAAATTTCTACTTCGTTTCTTTCCTTCGTTGTTGGTTTCTCTCTCCAAAACAGCGCGCCTTCGTTGGCTTCGGTACCATGAAGATAGGTATAGTAGACTAAACGAATCATTCTACACAAACCATTTTCAACGCAATTGTCATCCCAATCCAAACACTCGGTGGTAGCAATTTTCTGGCGGTACTTATACCGATCGTGAAAAAAAAAAGAAACTCGAACGACAAAAATAACACAAAAATCTGTTTTCAGCGTAAATTTGCGCTCTATCAAAATTATGTGGTTATAAAAGTTTCTTCGCCATATAGAAGTCATCATAACATGAGATCCATGGTTTCTGATGATATTTGCTTATAGAAATTTTCCTTAAAGATAAGTAATTAAAAGACAAAGAAATAAAAGACATCATCGTTGAGTTTTGAAGAAACGTGTACTAAAATTGTAGTAAATAGTAAAGATGCTGGTTACAGAAACATCGTGACAAATATCGGTTTTTATGGTTTTTCTTAGAAGTTTGATCAGTAACTCCTAATTCTGACTTTAGATTCGTATTCAGCGACACAAAAATACAAAAAATACGTATATGGTTTATTCTTCAGCGCACATAATTATTTTTCTTGTGGCCTTGTGTCATCAAATAAAGATCCTCTTCAAATCCGCGCAAGAAAGAAAATACTGACAAGATATATTTTTTCCGAGCTATTACTGATCTATACTTTGGTGGTTGGCTACCGAAAATTTGTTGCTACCGCAATTAAAACAGAATTTTAATTGCAATAATTGCATACAAGAATGTCTGCATGAGGGAAAAGTCTCCAAGTTTCTTTCATTAGACGTCATCGTCAATTCCAAAGTGATAATTGAACATGATTATGGCGCCTCTTGAGGTGGTAATAAAATATCGTATAAAAATAACAAAGATTCCGTGAAATTACTTTTTATTGTTCGTTTTCCTGCACTTTAATCACAGTTCGACGTTCACCGGATATTATGATATATAAATAGAGGGTTTTCCATCGATTAACGATAAAATGCAATTTTTTCGCGGGCTCTTACTCATCCGCAGGCGAAGTAATGAGACGACGAACACATAACAATTAATAGAAAACCGTCGGGAACTTAAAACCTAAATGGATATCAAACTGTGTACCTTCTGCAAGGGATTTTGATCATAACTAGTTGCGCTGTATCAAGAGGGTACGCTGGCAGAGTGATTAATGTCATATCCAGCTCTCCAAACCTCGTTTCCTGTAACTTCTATAATTCTATAACTTTTAGCGAACCTAGATTAAAACAAGGCAAACAAGCCAAGCTAATTAAATCGTCTTATTTTCCCCACACATTTAGAGAGAAATGAATACATGAGGGAAATAATCATAAAACAACCATTCAAATTAATTATACTACTTAACGTACTCTCTTTATTTCTTAAAAAGTATATTTGTCAAGTAGAATTAATATTTATAATTCCATTATTGCATAATTAAATTTTTTCAAGAAATAATTCTGCCGTATATCTACTTACCTTATACACCCCTTTGCTGTTTTTGACAACAAACGTTTTTGGTGCTCCCTTAAAAGATACTGGTTGCGAAATTAATTAACAACCCTCTTCAAACGGTTAGAATCTCTCCGTCTTAAATAACTATCGAGTGTTTTACGTTGTAAATTTATAATTCACTTACACCCGAGCCAATTAGTACGAGATTAATTTTTTGACGTAATTAACAATCGGTGCTGAAAGGAGACCGCTTATTTCCAGGGTACGTCAAAAGAAGTTGAAATTTTGTAAATCCCTTAAATTTAACTTCCTGCCCAGATCAAAGGGCCGGGAGTTTATGAAAAATTACTGATATTTTAATAACAACGCCTCCCCTATTTGCTCTGATACCAGCGAGATGAATAACAGATAAGTAACCGGTCTTTAATCGGGAAATGAACACTTTTCGTTGTTATTTGCTAAAGCATTAAGCTTTTTTGAGTTATGTTGTATTTTCCGAATTTGCTTAATTATTTTACTTTTTGTCTCGCTTTAAAACCTGCGTGTATGCATTTCTCTCTATTTTAATGCATCGTCTCATTCAGGCTTTAACCCTTCATTACACGCTAAGCGGTCCTCAGGACCGCATCTTCACGGCAGTTGAATTAGCGCGAGAACCACGCATCTAGGGTTAGGGAGAGCCACTAGTATTCTTCTTCTATTGTGCTTAGAACATCACAGGTAAGGAGTTGGGTCTCCTCTACTCACCGGCAGTCGTGTAACGAAGGGTTAACTTGTTAAACTGTGTTTGTATGTACCCAAATGATGGTCAAATATTTTTCCAATTTCTATGCCGAAGTTTTACAAATATCGGAAACGCGACAAAATTTCCTCTGTGTATATGATGAAGGTTTTATATCATTTGCAATAGTTTCGTTGCTTTTAAATAACTTCCTGCTGATTTTTTAATAGCTGTCCTAACTGTCATGTAATATTCGCGACTGGTATGTTCTTAAATGTCTTGTAGTATTCGAGATCTACATAATGAGATTTTATTTTGGTTATTTTGTACCGTATATTGGATTTCGTGATGATATCGTATCTTGAATTGGAAGACTTCTACATGTATTTTATTATAGACTCAACATTTTCATTTGTTTTTTTTTTCTTTTGCAGAGATTGTAGACGCGGTGAAGAAAGGTCCAGATGCGAACAATGGCCAACCTTTGCGCCCGACCTTAGGAGCAGAATCCTTGTGTGGAGATGAAGTTGCACAGCTGATGAACAAGTGCTGGTCGGAAGATTCAATAGACCGACCCGATTTCGCCACATTGAAGAATAAGTTGCACCAATTGAACAAAAAGTGAGTAATGAAAAGTAAATAAAAACTTTCGCCTTACATATACTTGACGGAATTCGAGGGTGTCCAACGTTTACACCCATTGCCGCCCCTGTCTATTTGCAGGCGGATAGTCCCTCTCGATAATGCGCTACTTTTATATTTTTGGAAACCCTCCAGATCCACAAATATATATAGATATATATATCGTTCCAACTTTGAACTTCATGCCCTAAAACGCTTGTTCGGTCAGTCACCCATTCGGTAAACAGAAAATCGATCGTATGCGTTACAAAAAGGCCCGTCAGATTTAAGTCGATCCCACAATTTATCATCCCCTGTTGAGAGTCGACGCTTTTTATCTCCTTTGTATTATTTAAAATTTGTCGTTCACTTGTTAAGTAATCGATTATATCAATGATAATCAAATACGATTTCGCAGGGAGGGAATCTGATCAAGTGTTGTAGATTGTTTAGGTCATGAACTTGAATAGAAGATGGGCTGTAAAGGTTTTAAAGAGCGAACAGTGGTGGGAAGGAAATTAGGCCTTATCAGATGAAGGAGAAATTGATCATTTTATCGGAAGTGGTTGTGACTTTTATTCTTCCAGCTGTTTTTTGTGGTCTCTACTCTAACTGTATACAGATTCACATATTCAGGCGTAAATAAATAATATTGTAAATAAAATCAAATGATTATGGTTTGCGATAGAAGAAAATAAATTAGATAGAATCTATTTAAAACATTTATAAGCGCGAGTTGTTTGTACAAAATTATGCGCATACGTTCATATATTTCTCTTATTTAAATTTATATTTTTACTTTCTGTATTGCAAGTTTAACTCGCGTGAGTTTGAATCTTCAGTCGTTAAAGTTGTCAGACACCACAACGATTCAGTTTATTTTATTTTGGTGGAGTTTTCATGCCAAATATTTCCCGAGACAATTTTATTACATACTGCAGGCAACGTCCTGCTGGAGCGCAGCTTTTATTATGCAGTCAAAGGGGTGAATTGAATCGGAAATTTCTATAGAATAAAAACCTACTAGTGTGCTTCCTGAAATATAATTTCTGTTTGGATACTAATTAGCTGGCTTCTGTGGTATTGAGCATGCTTGTCAGCGTCGTTTTTATATTGCTTTGCTTATAATTACTGGCTTCCAATTTTCTTCCACTCAGTTTATACTTTCAAAGGATTAAATCTACCTTGACATGCCTCGGGTCAGAAGTTTCATGGATACACAGAGTCGATACAGAAATAACAGACGTAAATGTCGTGAATGTTTTGGACACCTTTGTGTTCATCAATGTTACTGTATTTTAATTCTTACTGTTGTTCATATGTTAATCATTTAGATTTTTTTGTAGGCTAAGTGGATTAGCTTAAGCTAGACTTGCCACGTTTTATCCAATTGATTTTTTACTGTTTCCTTAGACTCCTAGATCATCGGTATTGTTCCCATGCAAGCAAGTCTTTTTACCTCGATTGGCTTTATGGTAGTAGTGTGTTGTTGCACCTGATATGTATGTCTTTCACACCAATGAATCGTATGAAGTTATAGGCCTGACTACGTGGACTCCAACATATATGCTCTATACTTAGCATTACCCTCCAGGTGTTATTTCTGTTATATTAACACTTAGGTAGTTTTCCACAAAACACTGTACACTACGCTATATGCGCGTTTTGCCAATAAAGTTGGCATCATCTGGATATAATTAAAACTAATCATATCATATTCTATACCTAACATGTGAAACAATTCGAATATTGATAGAATATGGATTGCAATAGTCGATGTGATGATAGATATTGAAACTATATCCTGTGACTTATCACCTTTCTATCTATATTCCTCTTGAATAACCATGACACTTACGATCTTTTGATACGTGATTTTTACACATTCCAATCAAAGTGTAAGCAGTGCTTTTAAATTGGCCCTTTCTTGGGCCTGAAAGGTTCTAGCGCCTCTTTGATGCCCTCATAGCTTTTTCTGTAAAGTTATCTTTGGCAATCCCATTGTACTTGGTTCATCTCGTCTTTTTGTTTATTTAGCTATCTATTGGATCTTTCAATAGGGACTGCATTCAACATTTCAAACATTCCGCGAATTACGTGATTTTTATTCTCGACACAACCGTCCCGCCGAGTCAACTATTCTACGTTTGGTGGCCAAATTCGAGTCAACCGGTTTGATAAATAATCAGGCAACACCGGTACGCCACCAAAACGTAAGTTCTGCTGAAAACATCGCTGCTGTGCGTGATAGTGTACGGAAAAGCCCAAGGCAGTCAATTTCTCGTCGTTCATAAGAACTTGGGCTTTCTGCGATAATAACTTGGTGAATATTGCATCTGGACTTGGGTCTGCACCCATATAAACTCTAATTGACCCAGGAATTTAACGGCTCTGAAACAGTTGGAAGTTAACCCAAATTTGGCCAAAATAATCATCTTTAGCGACGAGGTTCATTTTTAGATAAATGGATATGTGAACAAACAAAATGGTCGGATTTAAGACGATACCAATCCACACGAGATACACCGGCACCAAATTCATCCCGAGAAAGTCACTGTTTGGTCCGGATTTTGGTCTGATGGGATCATCGGTCCGTACTTCTTCCAAAATTAAACTGGCATTGCCCTAACCGTCAACGGCGAGCGCTACAGATCGATGATAAGCAACTTCTTGTGGTCTAAACTGGACGATATGGATGCGGAACATGTGGTTCCAATAAAACGGCGCTACGTGCCACACAGCGCATGCCACGATGGACACGAGCGATTTGAGGGCATGGTCATCTCGCGCAGCGGCGAAGTGAACTGGCTATCGAGATCGTGTGATTTAACGCCCTTAGACTGCTTTATTTGAATAAACCACAAACAATTGACGCCTTTAAAATCAACATAACGAACGCCAACCAGCAAATAGAGCCAGATTTATGCGACAAAGTAATCGAAAATTGAACTACGTTATATTTCGTACTTAATGCCATAAAATATTCTTTCAAATAAAAAAAAAATTGAATGGATTTCTCACACAAAACTTGTTTTATTTACGTTTAAAAATCGAGCGTCCTTATTGAAAGATCCAATACTATTTAGCAACCCATGATCTGTTGTGATGAATATTTGACGCTATACTTATATTAGCTGTGTTATGCCGGTCACCAAACAGATCCGTTATCCTTGAGAGGAACCTAATGTATAAGACCTTTCAACCAAATAACGAAATTCATTTAACGAAAACAGTCTTGCCAAATGTAGGTAACTTAATTTCCAACTGTGTCCCTCATCGCGCAATGATGTAAAATGTAATCTCCGCACCAACTTATTGCGTGTAAGCCAGTTATAAACAAGCAATCAGACAATAACGCCCACCCGCTGAACTTCTCACCTTTTTTGTGTGGAAGAAAGTATCCCGTAAATTTGAAATGAAGGGAACATCCGATATAGCCTCCGCCGGGAACAATGCCGAGGCGGTAAGCCACGAGAACGATTGTTCACCCGCCAATTAATTCAAATTTCACCAGCAGACTTTCCCGTCGTATTTGCGTATCGGTAATAGGCTCATTCGGTTCCTAATAGACTTTCCGCAACCTTGATAACAGCACCATGTGGGTTGTTCCTGCTTAATTAAATGAATGTTAACCTTAATTAAACGCTTGTACTGCTTATATTTGCAGTTTAACTACATAATGTGGTGCAGCTCGTGACACACTACGCAGATTTTTCGTTTGAACTATTATCGATGCGTGCTCCCGGCAAATTAAAAGAACTCTCTCAATCCTGACGATCTCTTCCGGTTCGGTGTTTTTCACGAATTAAAACGGTGTGCAAGTTTCAGCGATCGATTCCTAGCGAGGGCCAAAACTCTTACGTAATACCCCGCAAATAAACTGGGCCAAAATTAAAGTTGTCCAAGTGATGATTAGATTATGCAAATTGTGTGATCCCCTTACTCCACATTTACATAAACTATCATATCGACCTTACGTCGCAATATTTGTCGGATAAATGGGGAGTCAATTTATCGTCAAATCCTGAGGTTTTTATTTTAAGTTCATGAAAAAAAAAAAAGAAAGACATATATTGAAAAGTTTTGAGGGTGAGAAACTGTATTTGAGATCCTTTTCATTATGATGGGCACTAGCGAATGCTTCAGTCTTAGTGAAATAGTTGTTATTTAATTATCCTTGCATGAAGCGGGAAGGATTTCATTATAACTTGTATCTACGCGTTTCCTCTAGGGATATACATAGTTTTGTCGATGAAACGGAAGGGAGTTAGAGTAATTGGTATGAGTGGTCGTCGCTCTCATTCAGATTTAATTTTCAAAGTTATAATTAGGGTCTAAGATCTTTTTTATCGTGCAGTGTAGAGGCCTTCTATCGCTTCCTAATTGTACCGCCCAAGTCCCGGATTTGACTGCCGACATGACGTAAATTACAATGAAGATGCAGATTACATATAAAAATTATTCACATATTAGTTAACCTGTCATTGCGTGGTCGTTTAGGAACAAGTAAGGACTTGTATTTGTATTCCTAAAAGTCCGTAGTCAGGTCCGGGGGCAGGGCAAGTCATCACTTCACCGTTTTGTCAAAACTATCTGGACAACATAGTAGTTCTTCAAGTTAGAATCACCACACATCTAACACTATTTACGCGCATGGTCACTAGAGTATATTATTAATAGCTACTCTAAATGTTCAGCACTCAACGAGAGGCGTCTGTTAGTAAACATCCATTTATAATGTCAAAATGGCCGTTCTACATCAACGGAAGTCAACGGAGCATACCGGAAATATGGATAATGTTGTAGAGCCCATATCAATTTCTGGATAAGAGACATAACCTTATTTCTGCTGTAAAATATCTACTATACCTGCTGCAGTAAAAAAACCCCGAGTTGTTCCCAAAACTGCAGTAATTTTTTTCTTTATAGCATTCGCAGTATCCCCCTCCAACTGAAAAATATACTGCCGAAGGTCTTAAACAACGTTTATAGCATCCATAATTGAAAATTCATCTGTCTGTTGCTTTTTCAAACTCCTGTTTGAAAAAATCCACATGGTTTTTGGTATGATGCAAAATTGCCATGTATATACGCCAAATCTTGTTGAATAGTTAGATCCACTAAAGTCTGTTGCGCATTCGCAATAGCAATAGCATCATTTGAATCCAACTGTTGAAATACCCTGGTGATATTCCCAAAATTGCAGTAATAATATGAAGCTGCCTCGATCACGTTTTCCACCGGGTCATTATAGACGCTGGAGGTAACTGTGTGGGGAAGCATTTCTGTGAATAATGCCACTCTTTGCGGCGCTTTTAAAAACACTTGTTTGACATTCCCTATCAGGCGATCGACATTCGGATAACGGCCACGGATTGCCTCTGCTACGCGATGAAGGCCATGCGCTAGGCAAGTTACATGTAACATATCGTAATTATACATTCCGTTCAAAAGTAGACAAGATGCTTTCATATATAGCGCAGCATTCGTAAGAAAAAGTAGAGCCTTGTTTTTGTTTCCCTCATGTTTAGCGCCTTATACTTCTTTTAACGTCTCATCAATTAATTTTGCTACAGTTTCCGCATTCGTCTTTGACGATATTTTTGATGTGATTGTTTTGCCAATATATCGCTCATTTCTCCTATAACTACATTCGCCACTTGTAAGCCGCAGGAATTTGTGGTTTCATCTACAGAGACCCATAAATATTTGTCCCCAACTTCTTCATAAACAATAGATTTCACAGTGGCAGCATCTTGCGGTAGATAATTTTTGCGAATCGTCGATTCTGTGGGCACGTTTACTCTGTCAACTTCCCCATTTAAACATTTCTCTATAAATTTTGTAAAACTAGGACTGTCAGAACACCGTAATTCACTACCGTCATTTAACACCAGCCCCGGAAATTCCTTTATCCAACGTTGTATTATGGCAAGAGATGGTTTTGGTCGACACATTATTGTCAAATTGTCATGCACTATAACTATTTGTGTGTGATACCGTACGCAAATCAAAATACTACGACAGTCCCGAGTTGCGTACAAACACACACCACTCTAAAATATCAGACTAACTGATTGGACTGCATCACGTCATCGGTCACCCCGGCAGATATTTCTTTTGCCCCGTCCTCGCATACCTCTACTATTAGCACATAGCGCCATGCACCTCCGACAATACTTTCAATGTTTCTAGTGAAAGAAATAGAGCAGCAGTTAATTAAGCAGTTAATTTACATTACAAGAAATGAGCCAGAGTGTAGACAAGCTACTGACATGAAATGTTTTATTGCATAATTTATTATAAGATTGTGATATTCCTTTAGGGTGTTCATATTTCTAATAAATATTTAAAAACACATATAAGTCCGACTCTGAAATGTCCGCAAGTCAAATCCGGGGTTTGGTACCGCCCATAAATAGAGAAGGCTGAAGAAGATTTGTAACAAGTTTTTCATACCATCGATGTAAAATTGAAATATACTTTTGTAAATCTCGCATTCCCTGTTATATTCGTAATGTGATGGGGTATAAAACTGGCTGGGTGACAATACAAACGCGCTATTCAATTTGTCGCTTCTAATTTATTTACAATAGCTGTTGATAAAACGTACGGCTCTAAAAAACGTGCATTAATCTTTTGTGCATTATCTGTCTCTATGCAAAGATTATACGCCACAAGCTGCAACGAACGAGCCGGTTGCGAATGTAATAGAATCGCTTACAAACCCTTGGATGGAGGTGAAAAAATGAATGTGCGCTAATTCCTGAATGGCTTATGAGAAATTTCCTCACAGTCCGGTGAAAAATAAGCGACATTATCGCGTAACGCTGTACATTTGCGCTAGGGGTGAAATATTGACCTTTGCCCTACAGCGAACAGCAAGCTGACGCATTTCGGAGATGTACTTAAGTTTTACTGCAACATAATATAATCTCGTAGCGTTGAATTTTAGCAATAATTCTCTAGGATTTTAGACTAGACATATACTAGACATATACTAGATAAGAGCCGAACGTGTATGGTCCGTTTTAGTTCAGCGAAAGATCTTATTTTTGTTTCTAACCAAATATAAATTTCGTTAAACATTTACCGACCTGTAAATTTATTTCTTAATACTAATTATATAGACCGTTCCCCCAAAAATATGTGTCCTAATTTACTAATAAATACATTTCGTGTATAGTTCATGCGTCATTACAGCAGAAATGATTCATACTATTATGGATGTAGATATATTAGACTTATACATGTTCTGAAATATCTATTAGAAATACAACACAGTAAAGAAATATCGCAATCTTATAATAAATTATAAAATAAAACATTTCATATCAGTGGCTTGCTTGTATAAATTAGTAGGACATCAACCAACAATTTTATATTAAATAAAAATTATTCATTGACCGCCTCCTACCTGCTGCTCTATTTGTTTCACTAGAAATATTGAGAAAGTATCGTCGGAGGTGCATTGCGCTAAACATGAGGAAAATAAAAACATGGCTTTTTCTTTCTTAATGACTTGAACGGAACGTATAATTACGATATGTTACATGTAACGTGTCTAGCGCATGGTCTTCATCGCGTAGCAGAGGCAATCCGTGGCCTTTATCCGAATGTCGATTTCCTGATAGCGAATGTCAAACAAGTGTTCTTAAAAGCTCCTCAAGGAGTGGCATCGTTCACAGAAATGCTTCCCCACGCAGAGTTACCTCCAGCGCCTCTAACAACCCGGTGGGGAATGTAGGTCGAGGTAGGTTCATATCATTACTGCCATTTTGAGAATTTCACCAGGGTACTTCAACAGGATCCAAATCAGGCTATTGCTATCGCGAATGCGCAACACACTTTAGCGGATCCGTAACGGTTTTATCTTCTTATATTTTTTTACACTTTTTTAAATAAAAATTATTTTAAAGTTATGTTACAGAAAAAAAAGTAGTATGTATTAGAAAGTATAAAATAATTATATGAAAGGTAATGTTAAAGTTTCACAAACGTAACCTTTACTAATAATTCCTTACTAATCACTTTTTCCAACAAACTAGTGACTACTCATAATTTTTTTATTACTTTCTTAAATTAGAAGTTAAGAAAGTATCAATAAATTTATGTAAAAGGTAAATTTAAATTTTCAGAAATCTATCCCTTATGATAACTTTCTTACGAGAGAGAACTGTTTTTTTTATTAGACAATAATGAAATTTTATTCTACTTTCTTAAATAAAAAGTACCTCAAATCTTATCTATTGTCTAAAAAATTTTCAGAAACGTTTTCTTTAAAAATACCTTCATATTATAAATTTTTCCTAATTTCGTTAGAAATTTCTTTACAAACTTCATAGACTAAGTATCAGTCTATGAGTTTCTTAATACTTTTTAAATTTAATAATACTTTCTCAAATTTATACAAGGTAATGTTAAAATATAACAAATCTGTCGTTTGTGGATACTGTCTTACTGGCGAAAGGAAATACTTTTTTACCTTAAAGTAACGAGAAACAGTAAACCAACGATTAAAACATTTTCAGTCCATAGTCCAGCGAAAAATATCATCTCCCGATGATGCCAACATAGTTGGCGAAACGCACGCGAGAAACGTGTAATATTTCGGGGTTCGTGGCCTCTTGTGTTTGATGCTGCACCAAGGGTTCCAGCCCCTTCCCAGGATTAAAATAAGGACTTTATTTTCTTATAAAAGGTAGTCCAACCAAAACGCACGATGTTAATTGTAAATAAAACAAAAAGTTTTCAGAGAATTATCTTAATATTTTTTATTATGATAGAAGGATCTATGACAATTATGTGTGAAACAAAATATCGGCCAAATGCTCGCCACGGCTTCGATGGCATACCTCTACGCGATGGCCCATATTTTCAATGACTCTGAGACATAATTGAGGTTCAATGTCGTTAATGTGCCGAATTATCTCATCCTTTAGCTCTTGAATTGTTCTTGGCTTATTGACGTACACTTTTTCTTTTAAATATCCCCAAAGAAAGAAGTCCAACGGTGTCAACTCACATGATCGTTTCGGCCAATTAACATCGCCACGACGTGAGATAACACGGCCATTGAATTTCTCGCGCAAAAGTGAAATTGTTTTGTTGGCTGTGTGGCAAGTGGCACCATCCTGTTGGAACCACATATCGTCTAGGTCCATATCCTCAATTTCTGGCCACAAGAAGTCCGTTATCATCTCGCGATAGCGAACACCATTCACGGTAACTGCTTGGCCGACCTCATTTTCCGATGACGCCGCCAGCCCATAAACCGCACCAAACAGTCACTCTTTGTGGATGCATCGGCTTTTCAACAATCACTCGTGGATTCTCATTTGCCCAAATGCGGCAATTCTACTTGTTAACGAATCCACTGAGGTGAAAGTGTGCCTCGTCGCTGAAGATGATTTTCTTTGTAAAGTCACCATTCGCTTCTGTCTGTTCAACCAACCATTCGGCGTATTGACGACGCTTGAAATGGTCAGTAGGCTTCAGCTCTTGAGTCAATTGAACCTTGTAAGCGTGTAAATTCAAATCTTTATTCAAAATTCGCATCAGTGATGTTCGTGAGATGTTCAATTGTTGGACACGACGACGAGTCGAGGTTGACGGCTCTTCTCCTACACTATCGCGAACAACAGCAATGTTTTCCGCAGAACGAACTGGGCGAGCATGCACAGGTGTTTTCACATTTCCTGCAGACCCGGTTTGCTGAAATTTGCGCACAATGCTCCCGATTGTGGACACATTTGGTCGATTATGCTGACCAAAAAAGTCACGAAGTGCACGAAATGCATTTTGATTTGAACGCCCATTTTCGTAAAAGGCTTCAACAATCTTAACCCGCTGCTGCTCAATTGTGTACCTCTCCATGGTTGAATTTGTCAAACACTGAAACAAAGAAATGTCAAATTAAGTTGGGCAAAAAACTTGACGTTAAGGTGTGACTCACAATTAACATCGTGCATAATGGTTGGACCACCCTTTATTTACTAATTGAACATGTTGAAGGAATATTTCCTTTAATTAATATACCTATACAGTGCATTAGAAAATTCTGTAATATTTGTTTTTAATAATGTACATTGTTGAGTAATACTCTCGAGTACATCTTTTTTATTTTTCTTTATGTATATTTTAATTGACAAATAATGTGCTATTCAAATTTCGGATATAACGTCATTGATAATTGACTGCCTGAAGTTTGATGCAAATTTTGACACGGATTTCATACGAAACGGGGTACATATAGGGACCCACCAATTTGATGTTATATGAATACCGAAATGAAAGACATAGAATTTCACCATTCACTAATGTGAATTTTCATACTAATCATTCAGTAATGGAGTAAAATCAACACAACATCCTGTGTAAACTTCACCACTTTTGGTGTAAGATTTATTTCAGTTTTACACATTTTATTGTCCATATTGTACAAAGGAAAATAAGACGCCTTTAAAACAGGATACACTTTACTATATTTTTCATTTTAATATAAAAGTTAATTGATTTATTGCATTAATAAATATTAATGTATGCATTTAATTGTCGCAAAACACAAATAGGTTAGGTTCGGTGAAATCATCCCTATACCTATAACATCCAACAAATTATTCAATCGTCTTGGCAAAATATTTCAATAAACTTGGCGAACACAATTAATTTTTGCTTCTTGAGAAATATAACAACATTTAGGCATAAGTTGGTCAATCAGAAATATCGACCAGACATATTGACTCTTGTTTCAATAGTGTCAATGAAGGGTACATGAATGGGTACTCTAGAATAGTTATCATTCAGGGATTATTATCTACCCCATGCGGAGTAAAGTGTACTGTATTGTGTTGTATTTATATTAGTTTTATACCTAAAATGTGTAAATGTTGCAATTAAAGTGGTGTAAAATTTTATCAATTAAATTAGTGTTAAATTTTATACCAGAAATAGTGAAATTTTACACCATTTTCACAAAATGATTTACCACGGTAGATCTTCAACAGCGTATTTTTAAAGATCAAATTTTTGTGATAGAATCTTATGGATGAGTTTTTTTTATTTCTCCGCACTCAACTATACTAGCGGAAAAGTAATGAAATCGTATAAAGAGAAATGGAAAAAAATGTTTTTCGTTTATTTTTTGTTTTTCGGTATAAAAATAAAAAAAACGGTTTTTAAAAGAAGTCTGTGTGTGTCGTTGTTGTTGTCGTCGGCATTAAAATTTCTTGTTAGCACGATAACTCAACTAAATCGTGTCGGATCGGTCAGGTTTCGACTGATCGGGGACGTCTCCCAGATGACACCTATTGATTTTGAGGTGGATAGGACACACCCAACCCTATCCATGGGACTATTTGAGAAATTTGTTTTTGTTAATACGGTAACTCAACTAAATTATGTCGGATCGATCGGATGTTGACTGATTCTGATCGGGAACGTCTTCCAGACGATATCTATTTATTTTGAGGTGGATAAAACACACTCTACCATGTTCATGGGTCATGAGAAAGCACGATGGTGGACTATTTCAGAATTCTTCTTTGTTAGCACGATCATTCAATCGGAGCGATCGGATTTCGACTGATTCTGATTAGGGACATCTACCAGACGACATCTATTGATTTTGAGGACACATCGCACCCTGTTCATGGGTCATGAGAAAGCACGATGGTGGACTATTTGAAAAATGTAAAACTGTCGCATAAAACACATATTCTTCATTTATGTGTTGGTTTATTTTTTCTCGGCCACTCAATTTCGAGATGAGATGTTCTACATGCGGAAAAGTCCGTTTTAACGTTTTAAAACTGTTTATGTTATTACGGCATACATCTATTTTGCAAATAAACGTTAAAAAAACTGTTAAACTATTTAATGATGAAGTTTTTTTATTACACGAAAAAATCTACTACATTAGGGAATAATATTTAAAAGGCAATACATATTATTCGTACTGTAATTGAGAAGATATTAACAAAAAAAATTTAGGAAAAAATTAAAAAGTGTGGTTTTAAATAAAACGCTAATGTTGTTGTTTTTACAGTATGTTCAATATGAAATTTCATTCATAAGTAATTCTATAATGAGCAAAATTTAAAATAAGTTTAAAGAGCACGCCACTGTTAAAGATTATTTAAGATGTTTATGAATAGTATTGCTTATCTCTTAATTATTATTTTTAGTGTAGCATCTCATCTAGCTATAGTTTTCATATTTTAATTTTAGCCCTTATTTGAAAAATAAATATAAAGTATGCTATAATACCGTAATCATCTACAAAATTATTGAAAAGTATATATTATAGCTATATTTAAAAAAACATCAATGATGTCATATCCGGAATTTGACTAGCGCCATCTACATTATGTATACATCAAAATAGGCGCAAAAAAATAGGATCCACAGGCCCGACGATATTAATCAATAGTGGCTCACGGAGCATTCAAATTAATGAATTTATTCCAGAATTTATTCCAAATTATTAGAACTAACGTACAAGAGCTTTTCAGAAATAATTATTCTCTAAGAGGTATTGTTTAGAACGAACATTTTCTGTAAATATCAGGCACAGATTTATTGCAGGAAATACAACTTGTTTGAAAGTTCCTTTAGAAAAACTCTTTCCATTGTTTGCGAGGTTTAAGCTTTCGAATGTTGAGCGTTAATTCACTTATTTTTTTGCAAGTCAACTATACTATATATAAACATAGTTTACTCGATACAAACTTGTTTTCTTGCATTTTTCATACTGTATATACAACGTCTCGCGGTGATTAATTACATCGAATCCACCGTTAATTACACTTCTGGGAAAGAGCTTAAAAGAAAACCTAGAAAAATATAATTCGAAATATTCAGGCCTTTATTTAAAGGTAGTTTTAAGGACGTACGTTTTCATTAGACGAAACCATTTCAGTTCCACTTATCTACCAGACTTTCTTAATTCCTGCCATGCAGTACATGTGAAGTACAAAATCTTTTGTTGGCTTTCTGGCGCTCGCTTACCTAAAGCAAATTCTAGGGCCTAGTCGCTTTTTATACCGATGTTTTAATTAAAATGAGAATGACTGTGTACTAAAATATCCATAGTTACATGCATAAATCGAAGTAGTCTCTTTTTCGGAATAAAAGTGGTAAAGGCGTTATGTTAAAGATTTATTACCGGAAACTGTAGGGGATTGTATACATGAAAGTGTCGATTTTTCTTTCCTTCGGATTTACGCAAAATCCCCTACCTGTAATCTATATGGCAACAGAACACAAATAAATGCAAGAAATATAGTTTTCAAATATCCTACTCTTCATTTATAATCAGACCAGCAATGTAAAGATTATTTTAAAATCCCAGTGACGGAATTATCCCTCTCCAATTTTGATAACATTGTATATAGCTAGAGCATCGAAAAAGTGGCACTGGTTATACCTGCTCTGATTTGTGCTCATTCAATTAGAACGGAGAGAATTATTTATTTTAAAAAAATATATACAGGGTTATTGCATGACGTACTGGACAAACTTAAGGAACAAGTTTTTGAGATAATTCTAAGTAAAGAAGTTATGATGAACGTCGGTCCAATGTTTACCGAGCTATAGGCCTTTAAAGTTTGGAAATATTTACGTAGATTTTAAGCTTTTTTAATATTTTATTGTCAGAACTAACAAATCAAAAAAACAAAGCAACAACAAAACAAAAATAACATAATTATACAAAGTATTCAAACTGTCCTTTAGAATTAATACACTGTACAGCACGATCAGGTATGTATAGAGTGGCTGCTCTTAAAATCCCTAGGTTATTCCTGACATCCTGACATTTATCTAAGCTCCTCTCCAGTATTAATTGGTGTCTCGTATACGAAGGTTTTAGATGACCTCACAGGTAATAGTCTAGAGGATTGAGATCTGGCGATCTCAGTAGTCGCTAGTACTATTAAAAAGGATTTAAAAACTTTAAAGACCCACTAATCATGGAGAATTGAACTAAAAAAATTCCTTCGCCAAAAAAATTCGTTGAGATCGCTAAATGACTGTGTTGCCTACCATCCCTTCTCGAGATGGTAAAGTATAATATGACGAATATAAATATGGTTTTCGACATGTATTTTTATCAACTATATAGAGAAGAATGAATATTTTTATGAAAAAAATAAAAAAATAAACGATATGTCAATTTTCACAAAAGGAAAATAAACGCCTGATAATAATGAATCAACCTATTATTTTAATCTAAATGATACATTAATAAGATAGATATTTTTTACTATGGTTTTATGAGGGAGTTATTTTAGAATTTCTCCAATAATCAAGTCAGACCCTGGTCTGGCGATGTTACAAAATTGTATCTATATGTATATACAAAATCAGAGAGGGACGGTTCTGTTAATTTTCTTGTTAAATAACCTGTACGATGCCGATGTCTTATTATGGACAAAGCCTTCAGGGAGAGAGTATAATGAGATTTTCTCATTTCATTTCATTCTTTGTTTCAGGGACAGCGACGGAAACCTCCTAGACAATCTTCTCGCTCGCATGGAACAGTACGCCAACAACTTGGAGACTCTGGTGGAGGAGAGAACCGCCGACTATTTGGAAGAGAAACGCAAGTGTGAGGAGCTGCTCTACCAGCTCCTTCCCAAGAGCGTTGCACAGCAGCTGATATCAGGGGAATCCGTCATAGCCGAGACATTCGATTCGGTTACTATATATTTCAGCGACATAGTGGGATTCACGGCCCTGTCGGCGCAAAGCACCCCCCTCGAAGTTGTGGATTTGCTCAACGATCTATACACGTGCTTTGATTCAATCATAGAAAACTTCGACGTATACAAGGTAAGTCTCGTGGGTTAAGGCTCGGTTATTTTTCGAGATTTCCTCCGCCGTTCTGGACGTGGTATCGATTCGAAATTAATCACCTCCCTTCATAAATTGTTAGATTAAGATCGTAGCTTCAACAAACCCTGTCTGGAAAATATATTTACTTGCAGATTTGTCAGCTGTGTCATGAATAATAATTGTTACAACACCACAAATATATTAATATTACAGAGCTAACACAAGCAAAAGCTAAACAGGCGAGTGCGCAAAGAAATCTTAACAAGTAGCATCAAATATGAAGCAGTTTATGAATCTGCAAATTATATCTAGTAAATACAAGATTAAAAAAAATTACAGAGTCATTTCTACAGCAAGACTTGTATTTTGCAATTTCTAAACGAGAGTACGGCTTTCCTATTTTCTACAAAATTCTCTTATCGGTTTTCTTTGACAAAAATAGTTTTCTCGAGAAAGAATCTGGAAGAATTCGTATGGACGTAAGAATAGCAATTAAATTCAGCGGCGCCTTCGAATTTCTCATAAATCCAGAGGTTCTCTAGATACGTATAAATTTCGAAGTTGCTTCGTTGAATCTTCAATTCGAGAAATAAATTTCGGTTTTACGATAAAACCGACAGATTTATATTAAAACGGACATTGAGTTCACGAGGTCAATTTACTTCAATGTAATTTGCGTCGATTTTGAGGCTTTCCTACTTTTTACAAGATTCCCTTACAGGTCCATCGATTTTCATCGACAAAAAACTTTCTCGAGAAAAAATCTGAAAGAATTCGTATGGATGTAGGAATAGTAAATAAATTCAAAGGCGCTCTCGATTCTCTTATACATCCTGAGGTTCTCTAGGTACGTATAAATTTCGAAGTTGCAATTTTGAATCTTCAATTCAAAAACTAAATTTCGTTTTTACGATAAAACCGACAGATTTATATTAAAACAGACATTGCTATCGAGTGCACGAGGTCAATTTATGTTGTATTCAATGTAATTTGCGTCGATTTTGAGGCTTTCTATTTTCTACAAAATTCCTTTACAAGTCCATCGATTTTCTTCGATAAAAAAACTTTTTCTCGAGAAAAAATCTGAAAGATTCGTATGGATGTAGGAATAGCAAATAAATTCAACGGCACCTTCGATTTTCTTATGCATCCAGAGGTTCTCTAGGTACGTATAAGTTTCGAAGTTGCTATTTTGAATCTTCAATTCGAAAAATAAATTTCGTTTTTACGATAAAACCGACAGATTTATATTAAAACGGGCATTACTATCGTGTTCACAAGGTCAATTTACGTTGTACTCAATGTAATTTCCGTCCATTTTGAGGCTTTCCTATTTTCTACAAAATTCCTTTACAAGTCCATCGATTTTCTTCGATAAAGAAACTTTTTCTCGAGAAAAAATCTGAAAGATTCGTATGGATGTAGGAATAGCAAATAAATTCAACAGCGCCTTCGATTTTCTTATGCATCCAGAGGTTCTCTAGGTAGATACGTTTAAATTTCGAAGTTGTTACTTTGAATCTTTAATTCGAAAAATAAATTTCGGTTTTACGATAAAACCGACAGATTTATATTAAAACGGACATTGCTATCGAGTTCACGAGATCAATTTACGTTATCCTCAATGTAATTTGCGTCGACTTTGAGGCTTCCTATTTTCTACAAAGTTCTCTTAAAGTCCATCGATTTTCTTCAACAAAAAAAACTTTTTCTGGAGAAAAAATCTGAAAGAATTCGTATGGATGTAGGAATAGCAAATAAATTCAACGGCGCCTTCGATATTCTTATACATCCAGAGGTTCTCTAGGTACCTATAAGTTTCGAAGTTGCTATTTTGAATCTTCAATTCGAAAAATAAATTTCGTTTTTACGATAAAACCGACAGATTTATATTAAAACAGACATTGCTATCGAGTGCACGAGGTCAATTTATGTTGTATTCAATGTAATTTGCGTCGATTTTGAGGCTTTCTATTTTCTACAAAATTCCTTTACAAGTCCATCGATTTTCTTCGATAAAAAAACTTTTTCTCGAGAAAAAATCTGAAAGATTCGTATGGATGTAGGAATAGCAAATAAATTCAACGGCGCCTTCGATTTTCTTATGCATCCAGAGGTTCTCTAGGTAGATACGTTTAAATTTCGAAGTTGTTACTTTGAATCTTTAATTCGAAAAATAAATTTCGGTTTTACGGGAATACCGATCGTTTATCATTAAAACGGACATCGCTGTCGTGGTCATGAGGTCAATTTATTTATTGTCATTATGGCGTGTGGCAACTCTGTTAACCTTCAAGATCACTACATTAAAAAAAGTATATCAATCTTCATTTTTTAATAATTATAAATAATATTTTATCTGACATCAGTAAGTGACTGTTATTGAAGTTAACATCTTTCCTTACCGGAAGAAATATAACCTTGTCCTCTAGAAAAATGCATCTTTAAATATAAATTTCAATTCTTGTTATCTTGTTTGTTGCGTGAACTACGACAAGATTGTAGTTATCTTCGTTATTACTAAATATTAATATTGGGTTCTACTTCTATCATCTAAATCATCTAAACCTATGTCATCTAAATCTTGCACATTATCAAGATCATACAATGACAGCGCCGACAGCGACCCCAGGTGGAACGCCCCGATAACAGTAAAATACTCCCTGTGTTTTACTTGGAACCGTTTATTGCAATACATCACTTTTATCGCAATTGTTTTAAAGTTGTTTGCTTAACTCATCCATCTTCTCTTTCAGCACCCCGCCCTTATAATAGCCAACATCGATGCGTTCCATATCGTTATAGTTTAATATACAAAACGGTTTTCGATTGTTTAGCATTGCGTAAACAGTGCCACCTCGGACCAGATTTAATAGCGTTGACTTACCGGCGGCGAGGGTGCTTGTTTATTTTTTTACACGCTACGCCGGCTCTATCGGGTTTGTGCACCCTAATTTTAAAAATCAGATTCGTAGCTCGAGGGGGTTGAGAGTAAATCAAATAAGAAAAATTGTATGACCGAACACTGGCTGTAAATAAGCCCTCGGATGGAAAATTAACGCACCGACGACGGCCTCGGAATGTTAATTAATTTTTACAAGAATAAAAGCCGTGGAATATAAATGGTGAATCGCTCTTTTTTCCGGAATAATAACTCCGATAAGGCGTATTATATTAAAAAACTCTTTTGGGGGTAATTTTATTTAGATAGGCTTTAAATTTAATTAGAGCCTACGTTAATACCGCACCGCAAAATAAATTTGAAGCGGGCTTCTGAGGACTGTAAATAATATTAAATAAATATACCCCAGACTTTCGGATTGGATATAAGCCGGTTTTGAATCTGGCGGATTAAGTTTGATACTGGATGTGTTAATTTTCTTCAAGGGGTGAAGGAACGAAACCACCCTTTTTAATTCCTTTATAAAAGGTCTGGTACAATATGGTTAGTTATAATTAAAATTAATTACGATTCGGTGAATATTTTTTTAATTTAAATCAAACACGAAACGTTTGAAAAATAAAGCGCGATGCCATAACCATTCATTAAACACAGGGTGCTTATAAACTTGAAAACAAAAAGTTGGAAAATGAAAAATGTAGTAGCGCATACGTAGAAATTGAAAAAAAGACATGTCTTAGCTAATAAGCAAAACAGTTAAAAAACTTTTATAATATAAGTATAATAATATAAGTTTTATAATATAAGTATAATAATATAACTGATATTATTTTTATTACAACCCTTAACCCTTATGATTTTTCAATTTTGTGGTGCATTAATTTCCTGCATATTGAAATTAATTTATTGTAAGCTGTGAGTAAATTGTGGCCAAGATATTTTTATAGTGAGTTTTGTTAACTGTATTAAATGGGCCCTCAGCGATGGGTGAAATGAAATCTCAATCTCCGTTCTTTGTAGATTTGAAAAAAGTATATTTACGTTCGTATGTAAATATATTTTCTCCAGGCTTATAATAGTTTGACCAGGCATAATTTAACAACTTATATGTATATTTAAATATATGTAATAATCAAAATTATTTTATTAGGGAAAGATATTGGGGACAGAAACAAAATATAAGCTTTTAACTTAAATACGATGAAATATTACAACATTGTGATGTGTCGGTGACAAGTTTGTTAATAAAAAACATTAAAATTCGCGGTTCAGAATAGTTTCCGCTTCATCAAAACTGTGTTACATCAACTTTCTTAACAATAATAGCTTTAATTCGGGCAGGCATTGTATCTATCAGCTTAGCGCGCTGTCCCAAATTTCTTGCAATTTGGTGCGTAGATCGTCATCTGAACGGACTGGATGCGCAACTGCTTTTTCATTTTATGTCACAATGTTTCCATTGGCGAGAGGTCTGGACTGCTAGAGGGCCATTCGATAACAGGGACATTATGCTCTGTAAACCAAGCCTTGACAGTTTTTGCAGTGTGACACACAGAACTGTCCTACTGGAAAATGTACTGCACGTGACATATCGGTATTGATGGCAATAAACTGTCAAAATTTGTTTATATTTTTCTGCTGTCACAGTACTATCTACGAAATGCAATTTTCTTACGCCCAAACCACTCGTACACCTCAGATCATAAGAGATGCAGAGAACTTCGCCTTCCTAACCTAACAGTCAGGATGATATGTTTCCTCTGGGGTTCTTACAACACCCACTGAATAACAAGGCCTTAGTGCTTGTCGTGTGACGTCATCAATGTAGGCCGTGCAATTTTAACCATATAAGGGGATACATACACTAATATTTATAAAAACTATCAATAGTTAACTTATTTTGAAGAACGCTAGTTATATGACAGGCTTCTTGACAAATCCCAAAAATTATGTTTGAGTTTTGGTTTAATACTAGGTGTAGTATTAAGTGCAGGCTCCCAACTCCCCTACACCTGCGCCAAAATTCAGGATATGTATTTATGTATAATAAACATTTTTCACACTACTGAAAAGAGGTTATTACACATAAATACATATACTGAACTATTCCACACCTTCTCTTAATTATTATTACTTAGTAGGTATAATATAGGTATGCATGTTCATGTTATGCAATTTCAAATTTCATTTACCTACCTAACATCGTGCATAACTTAGTGTTGAGGTGAGAGTTTAGGTATAAAAAATATATTATAGAACACAAGCCATGAAAATACTTTAATTAAACTTTTAAAGAAATAGGTCCCAAATTATATACGTTTAGTTATAAAAAATATTTATGTATGTATAGGTAGGTATATGGCTACTTCGTTAATGTATTGAGTTTTCTTTTTTTATTTCCTTTTTTTAAATGGTCGCTATTTTTAGCGCAATAATTTTTTAAGAGGGTATTGGAAATACTTTTGAGAATAATTTTTAAAATGTCTTTTCCATTATGATGCAAAAGACTACATACCCAATTTCCTCTAAATTTTCAATAATAGTTTTAATAAAATTATAGAGTATTTCGGAATTAATTTTTGAGACGGGAGCTATGTGAGCTACCTCTTTAAAGCTAGAACACACACTTGCAATCATGAAGGTAAATGCTGAAGAAGCTAGAGAGTTATTATTATTGACTGCTGTACCAGCTATATTGCCTCCCTTATAATCCATAAAAGGGTCAATGTGAATTTCATCGAAAAGCAGTGTCACAAATCTCTCATGATCCTTTAACAAACCAAACACATTTCGAGCATAGGTTAAAAACATATTTTTTTCATCTATATGGGGATCTATATGGGGGTCATATGTTTATTACAAATACCAATTATAGTTTGAGGATGTGGTAAAATAAGAGACCCATAATCTCTTAAGTATTTGTATGCATGTGGACTAATAGTATAGAGAATAGAACATAAAATTATTGTACTACTTGAATACCTATATCTTTCCTTTGCAGTTGTAAGCAATGCTAATTGTTCACAAATAAAATCTAAAGCATGTACTATTTTGTTATCATCAAGATTTCGAAAACTTCTTAGTATATTTGACACAAAATCGAATACACGTTTAATTTTATTTATGTCATTTGATGATTTGACAGAATTAGGCATGGTCTTGCTATTAAAGTCCCATTCGGGGTTGTCATTATGGGTAATATTTTCCTCTCGATTTTCCTCTAAAGGTAGGGTAATAACCTCGGTAATAACAGTCTCATCTATGGCTTCAAATATTGACTGTATATCGTCCAAACTATGTGAAATAAACGGCGTTTTAAATTTTGATGTTGAAATACAAACTGACTCGCTATACAAAAAAGTTTCAATATTCAGGTTATAATTAATAACAATCGCCCAATTAATGCATGGGCCAGGTGTATATTCAATTTTAAAAATAGTTAATCTTTCACCTTCTTGAGACAAACTTTGAGCAGAAAACCAGTCTTTTGGTAGTTTAAATGTAGAAAATTTTACTATAAATTCATAAAAATTGTCAAAATGTATGTTTTTTTCGTGCTTCTCAAACTCAATTTTGCTTATTTCAAGGGCTTTTGACAAATTTAACTCATCAATATTTTTGAGCTTTTCATCTTTACTTGGCCGTATTTTGACATCTTTTGATAAATAAATGGGGCAATTTAAAAAAATAGATGGTATACAGTCTTCTTTTAGCCGTGGTTTTAGTAAATCTATTGTAAAAATCTTACCAGTGTTTGAGTCTTGAACTGTTGTACTTTTTATTATACTACCTTCAGGAAAATGAGCTTCACATACTCTCGTGTTGTTTGTGGGTTGAAAGTTATCTCGGGGTATCGCTTTTAGCCATTTTTGTCGTAAACTTACGTCCTTTGGAAAACCGAAAACATGAACTTTAGGCCCATTTTTATAGTTTCCGTTACAGCGGGGAACACAACACTTTTGAGGCATAATTTCACTAAGTATCAGTTACCACAAAACTAGCCGAAACCAAGAGAAAAACATACAATTAAACACGAACAAAAACTTATAAACTGTGCTGTAAACAAACCGATGGACCGCCAAAAAAGCAACAGGTTATAAGTCCGAAATATATGGTTTTACGTATTTAAAAATACGCCTAACAATATAAATTGTATACCTAAATATACAACGAAATATTAGGTACAAGTTTCACGCACTTAAAAGCACATAAATAGTTCTGATTTCAGAACTATTACAAGAAATAGCGCTGAGTATAGCAACTTTTGTGTTTAGAAGTTAGCGTACCAGATGAGCGCTGTTGCCGGCTCCGTAAGGAAAGTATTTTTGTTAGGGAAGTCGAACAAGGTAGTAGTATTTGATAATTAAATAAATAAATTACGAAATACCACATTAAAAAAAGAGGAAAGAACATCTTATGGAAATATGTGTTTTACGATATTGAAGAAGAAAATGGTAATTTAAGAGAAAGAGATACATCTTTTATATACTGGAATCCTAATATTCGCTAGTATCGTAGTAGTCTGGCAACGTTGCAAACATCTGGATGTCACTGATGTCTCGATCGTGTTTTCCATCCGTCCGTAAGCTAGCTTCCTATATCTTCGCTCCATATCGGAACCGCCTACATTCATGACGTCACGAGCTAAAATTTTGTGAGCGCTTTGTCCTTATGTAGAGGTGTTGTTGGTTCTTAGCGCCCGTTTTCTGATATCGCCCAAACAGATTTGAAATTTGGATTCGTAACTCCAAATTACCTGGTGCCATTGTTGTAAAGTCCAGTGCATATGTTCGTAAGGCACTTTTTGAGTGGAATAAAATGAATTTTTTTTTATATTTCTATTTTCGTACGACTGATAACGTAAACTTATACGGTTTTTTTTTTTAATATAGTCACAGGTGGCTGTGATTTTGTGTCACAGAGGTGGCCAATTTTAATAAAAAATAATATTTTTTTAAGATTAATATATTAATAGTCAACATAACCTTAAATGGGTATTTACAACAGATGTTCGATGCGACTTCATTATTTGCAAGATATGTAATTCCCATCACATTGAAACATTACTAAGGTGCGGTATATATGCATATGAACATTAGAAAAAAAAACTGATACACTGTTAAATTTTTTTTTCACTGTTAAATCTAATTTACTTAGTTTTTTTCATCCAGTTGTAGTCATTTAATATAAATTATATTTTATAATTAAAAAAATATCAAGTAGGGTTAAATCAGCAAAACGCGCTAGCCACTTTGACGATTATATCGATCTACCTATTGAAAACAACCTGATAAGTTAGGAGATAAGATAAGAGAATAATTATTATTATTATCATCATTAACAAGTCTTTATAACTCTGAAACTAAAAAAGTGTTTACTGTGTAATCAGAGAAATATAATTTTCTTAAAATTCACTTTCTTTAAATATTACACGTGGGCCTTTATCAACTAATGTGGATTTTTGTAACTCCAGTATCTGTTGGCAGTTTATTAATAAAATATTGCTTCGTCGAATGAAGATAATGTTTTTTTTTTTAATAACGGATCCTCTTAACTTATATCTATATCTTTAGGTACTTCAACTGAGTACATTTTATATGGGTGATATTGTTATTTTTTAAAAGGGATAATATGGATCATTATCGGTGAAAACCCGTATAGATTTAAGCGGATTCTCTTTAGCATCAACAAATATATACAATTTATTTTCGTCCTTTAAAATGAGTCCTTCCAAATTTAGGATTACAAGATATCTGACATTTTCTAATTGAGGATTTTTTTTCTCTGTTCTACTGACTCTAGACTGAGAAATACGATTGACGGTATACTTATTATTGAAGATTTCACATAATTCCTTATATGTTCTTGTTTTATCACAATATCCTAATAATATTAAAATTAATTCTTCGAATAAACATAGTTTAAGTTAAACTTAATTTAATCAAGTCATAAGTTCATTAGATGTAACAAAGGAATGTTATATATTTATTTCTACATTAAATATTTGACTAAATATAGCACTAAATTTAAAACTATTTTCGATTTAGTCACTAATTGGCAAACATTTAGGGGTCTTTGGCTCCAGAACATACATGATTATATACAAATACATTTAAAATGTTTCCAACTTAATTTTTTCGATGAAGAATACACAAAATTCAATACAGCACGCATTGATGAATAGAGAATTAAATACCCTTTGAAATATCACACGCACCCTCAGTACGTTTAAAAATTCTAAAGGGGTAAATATTACCCCAAAGGGATTCAGTGGAATTGTGCTCAAATATTGTCAGTTTTAAATTAAAAATTGACGTGTTTCTACTAATTGACCACAGTGTATCAATAGACATACACTCCCGGACAAAAGTAACGCGTCAGCAAAACTTTTCATTATTTCTTACAATTTTTCGAAGTTTTCAATCCTTAAACATTTTAGGTGGCCTAGGTCCTATCCTCTGTCACTATTGATAGCTAATTATAATTGTTTGACAGATGTAAAATAGTATTATAATTATTTGTTAATAATACATTTAATGTTCCTTAAAGTGTCATGTAAAATTTAATAAATTCAGTTACGCTAGTGATTTTTTTTTTAATTCAATGTCATCAAGTGAATGAAATACTTTATTCTAAACACTCTAAATGGACTACTTAAAGTAAAAAAAATAAATCATCCACAAAATTTAAAAGATGAAGTAGAGAATGTGGTAACTCTGGTTAATGAGGGACGTAACCAGTGATATGTGGCTAATTTGTCGAACAGTTAAATGTTTCAATGAACTTGGAAATTACTATAGAATCCCAGGACAAGGTCGGAAGAAGTCTACAGATGTAAAAGATGAGCAATATCTTATACAAGTAGTCTTAAATGACAGACATTCTACCAGTTTCAAGCTAAACAGAGCCCTAGCAGGAGCTCGAAATGTAGCAGTCTCTGGACGAACGGCCAGGAAAAGGCTTAATGAAAGAGGACTGAATGGATAGTAGAAGACCAGCTATTGCACTACTGCTTACCAAAGAACATAGAGTTACTGGACTGCGATTTGAAAGAAAACACGTAAATTGAACCATTGACCACTGAAAGAGAGTTTTGTTTTCAGACGAAACAGAAGTAACTGTTAACTCACCGGATGGAGTCTGATGGAGACTAGAATACGTGTTTGCTATCTGCAATATCTCTCCGAGTATCCTATTTTTTGGTAAATCAATAATGTTCTGGGGAGGAATTTGTTTCGATGGTCTCACGGATTTGGTTCCTATACCGGGGATATCCATGAATGCACATTTCTACGTAGAATATATCGTAGAAGAACATATCATACCATTTTCCCAATTTGTCGGGAACAATTTCATTATTATGCAAGATAACCCTCGGCCCCCATTGCTAGAAAGGTGCTGAACTACCTTCCATTTGTGAATATCCCAACTATCCACTGGCCACAAAGAAACCCAGATATGAACCTCATAGAACATCTATGGTATGCACTAAAACGGTCAGCTAGGCGCCACACAACTACCCCTATTACTCTTAGGGAACTTGAACAAATCGTTCTTGTCAAATGGGAGAATATTCCTTGGGAAGACATTCATCACTTGATCCATAGCACGCTCAGATGAACTTAAGCAGTGATAAGAGCTAAAGGAAGATCTACACGCTACTGAGTTAAAATTCTTACGATTTAATTTCATCTCCATTTTTTTCTTTTTCTAAAGTTAATTATCATGCGCTTTTTCTGACTCGGTCCTCCTATATTGGGCATTAGTCTAGATAGCGTCGCTACTGCCTTATTAATTTTTTTTAAAGTTTTTTCCGTTCTTTATTAATTTTTTCCCCGATAATACCATTCCATTTGGTAAACATTAATTGAATTCATTTAATTATATCACGTATGTCCTATGATTTAAATCTTCGAAAAAATAAAAATAATAATGTGAAGTTTCGTTAATTTTGTCCAGGAGTTCATATTCATATTCATAAGAAAATATAAAACGTGTTGTCAAGTTTGAAATGACTTCGCATTCCACATTGGCGTTAAGGAGGGAGATAAGCAAAAATGTAAAATTGGTTATCTCGGGATAAGCAAACTCTTGTTAACCTGGGGTTATGAGTCACTAACAAATTTTAATTATCGCTAATGCTTCTAAATATAAAATATCACGATATAAATATACGGCACTTTTAAATAAAACGTTTTCCAAAGTAATTGGTCAAAATTAGGAAGTAAAACATATCACTTTAATTAAACCAATTCTCCGAGGTGTTTCTGATGAATGAAAATGAGCGGAAAAGTTATAACATTGTGTTTAACGTATGCAATTTCCATGGAAAATAATTAAAATAAATGTGTAAATGTTGGTTTGATAATTAATATAAAATATTTAATAATAGAGAAATCATTTTACAACAGTTTAAGTTTAAAATTGTTTTTATTACTCTTCATTTCATCGCTATTTGCCAAATAAAAAACTCTCTTATCTTGCCGATAAACGGAACAGCCTACCTGATCCTAGCCATAAAACAAGCCACGGTATGAGATAAGAGCCGTTTGGGATTTTTTATTTGACAAATAGAGGTGAAATGAATTATACATTGTCCTAGTTTATTCTTTCTTATTGTTATTTTTGCAACAATCGTTTGAATAACTTTCGTAAGTATAGTCTGACCTCAGCTTTTTGGACTTATTTACTTAACCTAACCTAACCTAACCTTTTTTGTGGAGGGGAAATCCTCATGGACACTCGCCACTTCTATCGTGACGAGTAATGCCGGACTCCTACCGGCTAAAACTCCTTCTTCTTCCCTCTCTGGTCCGGAATCCGCAGCAAACGCCGCGTTGCCTCGCAATCACAGAGTCGTCGTTACTACGAAATTCCGTCTGATCTTCTACCTACTACCCAAATCCTTTTATTTTTCTGATATTATCATTTCTATACCCCTCCTAATAGCGCTCCAATTCCTCTTGCTCTCCAATATCGTCGTATGGAAGTTACCAATGGTCATATCCCTTCCCACCTCTCTACAGATCTCGCTTCTAACCCTTTTCCACCTCGGACACTCGAGGAGGTGCGCTGCCGTATCTCTTCCCCCGCAATAAATGCAACCATCCACTGTTGACTTCCTGATCCTTAACAAATAACTCATAAAGCTCCCATGTCCCGTAAGGAATTGCGCGAAGAAGTAACTTACTTCCCCGAAATTCCTGTCATGCCAGGCTCCTTATGATACGTCCTTTATGAGACACCTGGTCCATTCTCCCTTCTCCTGCCTCCCATATCTTCTGCCATTTGCCGAGAGTCACGGCTCTTTCTCTCTCTCCTCCTCACCTCCTCCCTGTCGCCTTCAGCATCATACGTCCGCTTCCTCTCTTCCATCAGTAGGACCATAGGAATGACTCCCGCAATTGCCAATATGGTCTCTATTGATACGGTCCAATAGCCATATGCTATACGCAGCGCCGCCTTTCTCTGCACTTCCAACAATCTATTCTTATGCTTGGCGATTTTCACCGACTGGTGTCATACGGGTGCTGCATATAGCATGATCGAATTGACCATTTCCGCCATTATCATGCGCTTTTTCTGACTCGGTCCTCCTATATTGGGCATTAGTCTAGATAGCGTCGCTACTGCCTTATCTGCCTTTCCGCACGCCTTCTCTACATGAGCTCCGAAGGTGAAGGATCTGTCTATGATGACTTCTAAATATTTAACAACCTTTTTGGGCCTGATCTCATGACCTTCGTGCTGTAAGACTGTGTTCTTCGGCCTTCTCATCCCTGACAGCACTATGGCTTCGGTCTTCTCTGGGACCGAACACAGACCGTGATCCCCCATCCACTGGATCACGAGTTCCAGCGTCCGGTCGCCTTTGCGATTTACTCCTCTCTCGGTCTTATCCGCTACTACAATTGCCAAATCGTCGGCATATGCTACAAGTTCCGTATGAACTGGTGTCTTCAGAGTCAGAACTCCGTCATACAAAACATTCCAGAGAGTCGGCCCCAGGACGGATCCCTGCGGTACTCCCATTTCTGCCTCCAATTCTCCCCCTCTTAACAAAGTTATCTTCCTATCAGAAAGATAGCTATTCAGAACCCTCCTCAAGTGCCTCTGTATACCTCTCCTACTCAGCTCCCCATTGATAGACGCCCACGCCGCGGTGTTAAAGGCGTTCTTAACATCTACTAATATGAGGGCACACTAGTTTAGCTATGCCCAATACCCTTTCGATAGCGTCCACGATAGACCTTCGCTCTCGAAAGCCGTATTGGTTTTCGCTCAGATCCCTATCTCCTCTTTTAATCTGCTCAACACCACCCCCTCATATAACTTCCCTAGGACTTCGAGTTAGCAGATCGGTCTATAGGTCGAAGGGTCTTCGAGAGGTTTGCCCGATTTCGGTATGAGGACCAGTCATTTGGGTCACATAGTTGAGATGCTCTTGACTTGCGACAGAATTTTATAAATGGCACTCCTTCTGGGACATATTCTTTGTCCCTGCCCGAATTGTATCCATTCCAAAACATCGAATCCTCATTACAATCTTCAGAATCACTCATTTTTTACTTAAACACGGGCACAAAACAAACTAACAGCGTATGTGACAATTATAACAATAGTGTTACAAAGTTGTATGTTCCTACATATAACCTTGTTGATAAAATTAAACAATTTTTCGGTAGCAAAATGAGGTCAGAAATATATACAACTTTATTACACCAATAAGTAGGAAACTGAAAGAAATGCCACACATACAACCTTGTAATTTTAGGGTGACGCATTTTATAAACAATATTTGCGTATTTATTTATTTATTGTTTAATATTTACATCTAGGCGTGCACACTATCTTTTTGTATATAGTATTTTGTGTTATATTTTGTATAACTTCTATTAAATATATTGTTCCAAAGCGTCGAATTCATATTAAATCATGGGTATGCAGGAGCTCAAAGAATTTGACATACTTTACATGTACTTTAAAAGTTAATA
Source organism: Rosalia funebris (assembly GCA_037954035.1). Lineage (NCBI taxonomy): Eukaryota > Metazoa > Arthropoda > Insecta > Coleoptera > Cerambycidae > Rosalia > Rosalia funebris. The sequence continues at coordinate 4,128,176 of JAZFAV010000036.1, read as the reverse complement.
TGCAATCAAAGGTTTAAATTAAGTCCGGAAACTACAATAAATTTAAACGTTGAATTGTTTCCCATTTACAAAGGTAATTGAATTCGCAATTTAAATTCTGGAATGCCTATTCACCTTTTAATTTAGCTGAAATAAATGGACAATATAGAAAATTGTAGTTTCAAAGCCAGAAAATAATGTCAGGGCTATACGAGGCATGTTTTAGGTCCATAAAGTCACAGTCGAGTCACATTTTCGCATATAACTTCCTCTTATGTATCTTATTTAATAACGGTATTTATTTATCGATTTTAACTTTTTTTAGCCTCTTTTAAAAGCTTAAGCTTGCAATTAGATACATTTTTGTCAGAAATTGGCGTTATACAGACACGTTTAGCAAGAATTTCGTAAAAACCATGGGTAAAAATGGCGAAAGCCTTTTATGCTTCACTTATACCATGTCTCATTTAAAATGAAGACACCCGGATAATTTCGTCATTTTTCGAAATCCAGATTTGATCTACGGCACAATTGTAGTCCTATATAAGACGTACATTTCGAGGCAATCAATTTAAATTTAAGTAACAAACTGAGACAACGGCAGTCCATTAAATGGGACCCATTCCCGATCTTTTGATTCGCGTTGAAGATGTTGGGTGTCTTCATTTTGAATCTTCATTTTGCACATGGCATTTTGTATCTTCAACATTAAGTGTATAATATTTTCATAGCAAAGTTGAAAAAGGATATATCTACACTGAGGAAACAGTTTACTTCTGATAATAGTTTACTTAACCTTTATTTCTTCAACGTAAAATTTATGTATACAAATTGTCTATTTTTTACTTGGACATTAATTATTTTACTTTTACTGTAGCCGAGTTGGTTAGGGTATATGAGAAAAATGCGACTAGCTGCAGACTGTCGTGGTCTCGGATCGATTCCCAAGGTCGGCACTGGCAATGTCGGTGGAAATGGATGTCGTCCGCGTTTTTTCAATACGTATCCCCCACCCAGGCAGTTTCGGGTTTGGATTTGGGGGAGTGTCTGATTTGTGTTAATGTTTAATTGAGTTGAGATACAATTCCTTGACCCACTGAAAATTAATTTAAAAAATTAAAATATGTTTCATTTAAGCTGTCTGTATCAGTCCGGCTGTTAATTGCAAATTACCGCACTGACAGTGAATTTAAATGAAGCTTTTTGATCTTTTGAAGGTAATTTCTCCGGTGCCGTCAGATCCAAAATTAAGTGCGCGGGTAAACGTAAAATATTTAGAATATCACTAGTCTAGCCTTCATTATTTTTGCTCAGAGACTGTACTCTATAATCAGACACTACATGTATACGTATACGCACAACTACATGTTTATTAGTTGAAATTAGAGACATGGCAACGTTGCGTTGTGTCCTATTTTAATCTGCTGTGATTGTGTTTAACTGTGTAAACTTTTCGGAGCTGAAATAAAATTTATAGAAAAATTGAAAATGAATTTTTGCCGTGGTCAGTTGCGGGACAATAAAAGAAAATTTGCAGAAACGCGGAAAGTAATACAGAAACGTTTAAATTGCATTGCAAAAATGAATCTTGCGAAAAGTAAACACAGTAAGTACCCTAAGCATTGGATGACTCAATGAGGATGAGGCAGCGTAGTCCATTAATTGTCGGACCTGCGCTGTTCGAAGTCAAGCAACGGATTGCACGGTTGCGACTTGGATGGGTGACGCATGGTCTTATTCTCATGGTGCCGCGGTGGTGCTGACTTGGTATTTGGTAACAGGGTCGCAACTGGGCCAAATACTGGGCACATTGTCTGCGTGAGTTCGATTCTCACCAGAGGGAACTTGGCACTTCCCTCAGGGCTGGGTGTTTGTCCGCGTTTATATGTGCAACCTTCCCCTACACAAAACCTGTCTGTAGGCTTTCTGGGGAAGGATGTTCTAATTTCTGTGTGTCCAAATGGTTGAATTGAGCGAGCTTGGCAAAGATTAAGATGTGAATGTAAAAACGTTCTTTCACTTAAAAAAATAATAAACGAAAGTCGTTTAGGACTAAGTTTAGTTTCAGATATTGTTTGTGACAAATATGCAGTTATAACATATGTGACTGGTAAAATGCATGCCGATGCGTTGCCAAACGCTAATTGACTAGTTCTCTAGTAAGTTGACTTAGTGATCAAAGCTTGATCTGGCATATTTTAAAAATGTCTATCTTTTCAACAAATCGGGCAACAACCGATTTTTTTAATTCAAAGTATTCGTAATACACTAATGTATAGATGAGTTGCTTCTGGAAAAAAATGTATATAAAAACTTTTAGTCAATTGTGATATTCAAACCATGCAAAAAGTTCCAACTTTGATGGTGAATATTACCTTTATTATACGGGCAAAAAATTTTCGTTTTCATATCCGAAATTTGATGAATTTCTATAGAAAAGTGGGTTTCCGGAGAAACTACCTTAATTAATTTTTAGTGGGTTAATAATAAGTTAATGTTACGTCTACCTACATACTATAGGTAACTCAAATAAAATATTTAGTCTTAGCTACCTCATTCATTACTTGCACTATATTATATCTGTTTATGCTTATCTACTAATAATATAAACAAATACACACAAAATCCTAATAAAATTAAAATGAAAATGCACTTTTGTACCACCTGATTGATATATGGCAGAACTTGCTCGCGACACCCGCGCCTCCGCCAGAATTTTAAGTACAATTCCCTACGATCCTTCTGTTTTTTATACAAATTATACGGGTTTTTAATCATTAACTCACGGGATTTGCTTACTTTAATGAAAATTTCGACGGCAAATTTCCTTAACGAATACAATTAGGCGGAAATATAACTTAATTCGGTATTCCGCTCGAGTTTCGGGTATTATTTTATTTTTGCTTTCGCCCGTAAAGAGAGGACGAGGTAGAGCAGAAAACGAAACCCATGTAAGCCCTCTTGAAACCACCAGCACGATTCGGTGATCTCTCGGGAGTTACGACCCCGGGGAGGCCGGAATTAAACAAGAAAAATTGAACCCCACCCATGCACTTTCGGAAACAACTTATCGAAGACATGCCTTCATTGGTTATTAGTCAGAGTCGCTGTTTTTACACCTTAAAAAGGCGCTGCTGTGCGAATGATTGCTCGAAACAAAAACGAATCTTGACCTTACGTCTGTTTGAGATCATTAGAGTGGAAGAAAACATATCCCCTGGGAATATCCTGCCTCCATCCTGACTACAAATTGCTCAGATGCTATATTTACAAGAAACAAGATCGAATCAACAAAATGTTGAGCGGAAAAGTTGCATGGCCTATGTTATTTACAAACCTCATTATTCGCTTATTTAAAAAGTGAATTGAATTACCACTTTATATAAAATATATTATTACACCAGTAGCGGTTTGTCCGACAAAAAAACAAGACAAAAGTTTCCCGTATAGTTCATTTCATCTCTATTTGCCAATTAAGAAATCCCAAACGACTCTTATCTCATACCGTGGCTTGCTTTTATGGCTAGGCTCAGGTAGACTATTCTGTTCATCGGCAAGATAAGAGAATTGTTTATTTGGCATATAGCGATGAACTGAATAGAACATTATAATGTTAATGAATTATCCTCATTTCACTGTGATACGTAATTTTTCAACAATTACAACAGATTTCAGCACAGGGAAGGAAATATATTATAATTAAGTGTCATAACGTCATGAAGGTTCAGAATTCGTTCAGTAATACATGTACTCCTTGTAGGAAACTCAACGAAATACCTGTATGTTAATCGTTTGTACTATAGGCACAAAAATTAAGGGGTTTAAAAAAAATTTAAATTTTTAGGTGATTTTCAAAGGGCTGCAACTTGGAGACAAATAGTCGCATAGCAATTAAAAAAAAAAGCAAATTTAAGCTCCAAGTTTCAAGTTTTCCAAAATTTTTACCATCAGCAGTTCTTGAGTAGGTAATCATAAGAAAACCATCGGAAAAAAATCTAAATTTTTCCTTGTCTTTCAAAAGGTCCACGGACTTTAAATACGGACATAAATGTTTTTCGGTAATTTCGTTATAAAGCTCTTTAGATAAATTTAATTTGACCAGTCTAAAAGCCTTGTACGATGATTTTTCACTGAGTTGTGCTCGTTCAAAGCAAGAAAGTCAGTTTTGAATTTCGTAATTAATAACTCGGGAAAACATTATCGGACAGAAAATACAAGTAGGGTTTTAAAAACTGCAACGTATTTTTAGTCGTAGTTATTGATTTTTGATAAAGACAAAATTGGGGCGAGTATTGATTGAACAAGAGATAAAGAATTGCATATTTAGGGATATTCCTTTAACTTTACATAACTTTATAAATAATGGATAGACTAAGCATATTGACTGTTTCTATTCAATCTCAAAGTATCCCAAAGAAATCCTAAAAATTTCAAAGCGCTGCGATTTTTTTTTCATTGTGTTCGGAAAGATTGATTTTTTTGTTGAGCTCGTGTTTGAAAAACATTAATTTAAGAATGAATTTCATTTTTTATTCATTTTTTGATTTTGAAAATGTTTTTTAGCAGTAATTCATATTTTTCTATCAAAAAATGTTAATTATTGTTGTTAAATTTTTTTTTTAAAAGAAGTCAAAACTGACTTTTACTTTGAACGCCAATAACTCAGTGAAAAGTCATTGCACAAGGCTTTTAGACCGCTCAAATTAAAGAGGATAAACTATTTAAAAAGTTTTTATGATGAAGTCACTGAAAACAATTTATTGAAGTCTGTGGATCTTTTGAAAGGCAAACAAAAATTTGAAAAAAGAAGTCCGATGATTTTCTTATGATAACTCAAATACTGACTGTGGTAAAAAATTTTGAACAAGATCAATTTTGAGCAGTATCTAAAAATTAGAAATTTGGAGCTTCAATTTACTTTTTTAAAAATTGCTCTGCGACTATATTTCTCTAAGTTACATTCCTTTGAAAATCATTTACAATTTTTACATCCCTTAATTATTATGCCTAGTGTATATTTATTCACTGTCGTCTGTAATAATAATCTAAATCCAGATTTTATGTAATTTACGGTAAAATCCTGAGTTTTTTATTCTAGAATATCGACGTTAATTGGGAAATAATAGTTATTTATTTAAAACTGAAATTATTTCATTTTGATGGTTGTGATACCTCATATATTTCCGAACTTTATTGTAAAAAAAATAAATGATAGTTTCAATGAGATAATCAAACTGCCCAGTCTGTTATTTCCCAACATTTATCTAAAACTTCAATTCTCATTAATTTCCTGCCTTGGTCCGTTGTCTCAATTATCGACTTTATTTGTTCTGTAGAAGTAGACCTTCAAATTTAAATGAGTGTATCAAAAACTATCAACCGCTTGATTATTTTTGATACGCTCATTTAAATTTGAAGGTCTACTTCGAAATGAAATCGGGAGAACGGACTGGCCACTCAATATCACCGCATTATTATCTAAAATTAATTGAGATGAGCTCATAGTTCCCCTAAAAGATGTGACGTAGTTTCGTCTTTTTGCTGCCAAATGTTTCCATCAATTTTATTAGTTACCACCATAATGGTAATAATTTGAAAAATTTTGAAAACGATGTGTTCATTGTATTCCTCTCCATGCAACTTTTAAATAATCAGTCACCTTTAAATTTGAGGGAAGAAGCTAAGGGCGGTTATACCTCCCAGGGTAAAGATATGTAAAGGTCGTTACGCCCCCAGTGTGGACAACCAAAATAAAAATCGACCTGTTTCAGGAATTTTTATAGAAAATTTTCATATCTAAGTTCCACAATATATTCCAGTAAAGAGTTCCATCACGTATATCGTACAAGACCCATAAAATATATAAAAACCTCGTATAAACTTCTATTTCTTGTAAATAATGCCGCAAAAAATCCCGACCTACGTCGGCGTCGAGACGCTTGATTCAGCGAAACCGTTTATTGTTTCAGGTGGAGACAATCGGGGACGCCTACATGGTCGTGTCCGGCTTACCGGAGAGAAACGGGAACAAACACGCCGGAGAGATAGCCCGTATGTCCCTTGCCCTTCTCAAGGCGGTGAGAAAGTTCCAAATCCGCCACAGACCAAGCGAACCCTTACAGTTGCGCATAGGCATACATACAGGTAATTCAAGAGCGATTTATTTTGCTTCGGACACCAGAGGCAAATATTGTGTTTTTTTCCAGGGCCATGTGTTGCGGGTGTCGTCGGTCTGAAGATGCCACGCTACTGCCTCTTTGGCGATACGGTGAACACGGCTTCTCGCATGGAATCTAACGGTTTACCCCTAAGAATACACCTCAGTCCTGTAACTAAGGGCGTTCTGGATACATTCGGCACGTTTGATCTGGAATGTCGTGGTGAAGTGGAGATGAAGGTAAGTGACTAGTTTTTTTATTGTCTTCGTGTGGGTGGGCGCGAACGTGAATTTTCAGTCCATGGCTTTCGGGAGAATGTAAGTGGCACTTGAATTCGTCTGCCTCGGATTTTGTTCCGTTTTCAGGCAGGCGTACACATTTAACGGATTATTTGAATTACATGTTCGGGGAAAGACGACATATCGACTTTTCTTTTATACATATTTTTTAAACGCTATAACTAAAAAAGAAATATATAAAAGGAAAGTACTTCTCTACCAATAACGTCTTCCTCAAAATGAACTACAAAAATAGTGTAAAGTGATCCGATAGTTGTGACGATGTGAAATAGATATTAAAAACGCACTATATGAACAAACTCAAATATCACGCGTATTTAAGTTTGTTCGCATCACCATGAAAATAGATACGATCAGGAAAATCAGTGGCGGTTTTTTCCAATCTTAATAGAACGTAACAAATGAAAGTGAATTTGTATGTAAACGATTATATTTATTAAATGAGGAAATAATGTATGTAATTGTTTCGTTGTATCAGGTACATCATCATCATTAGGTCATCAGTCCTAAGACTGGTTGGACGCTAACCTCCAGCTTCTCCTATCTTGTGCTAACCTACGCATTTCGCTAATTGTGCTACAACCTACATCCCTTCCTATTTGCGAGCAGTAGTCTAATCTCGGCCTACCTCTGCCTTTCTTCACTCCTATTTCTGCCCCCATGTCTCAGCAAGTGGCCTACCATTCTATCTCTTCTCTTCTTTAAGTTTTACCACATACTTCTTTTCTCGCCGACTCTCTCCAATACTTCTTCGTTTCTAACCCTATCCGTCCATGGTATTTTCATCATTCTTCGATAACACCACATCTCAAAAGCTTCTAATTTCTTCCTACTTGCGTCCCCTACCGTCCAGGTTTCGCAGCCGTATAGTTCCGTGCTCCATACATATGTTTTCAAAAATCTCTTCCTTGTTTCTAAGTTTATTACCCCCGAACACAAAAGTGCTTTCTTTTTGTTAAAAGCTACTCAACCTTGCGCTATTCTTTGTTTTATGTCTTTATCGCTTCTTCCATCCCAATTTATTTTACTTCCTAAATAAGTGAAGTCTTTAACTTCCTCCAATCTTTCATTATTAAATTGTACTTTCGTTTTTGCTCTGCTCTCGCGCCCTCTGCACACTAACACTTTAGTTTTGCTTTTATTCACCCTCATTCCGTATTCCTCTGTCAACACTGCCTCCATTTCGTTCAATGCTGATTCTAATTCCTCCTTACTAGATGCTAATACTGCTATATCATCCGCGAATCTCAGCATTTTTAGTTTCTGTCCCTGTACTTTAATCCCGAAATCCACTCCACATCCTTGTCTTACTCCTTTCCTAATACCTACTTCCCTTTTTCCCCTTCTACTTCTATAACAGCAGTTTGCTCTATATATAGATTGTGTACTACTCTCCTATCTCTATACTTCATTCCCGCGCTCTTTAGTATCTCGAACATTTTTTCCCATCTTACGTTATCAAAAGCTTTTTCTAAATCTACAAATCCTATATAAGCGTTCTTTCCTTTTTCTATTGTTTTCTTTAACATTACTCTTAGCGCCAGAATAGCTTCGCGAGTTCCCCTATTTCGCCTAAACCCGAATTGGTCTTCTCCTAGTATTTCCTCCGCTCTATTTTCCATCCTCTTCTGCACTATTCTAGTTAAGATTTTTGACGCATGGGAAGTTAGGCTAATCGTTCTAAAGTTCTCGCATTTGTCGGCTCCTCTCTTTTTCGGTATAGTAACGATAATGTTCCTCTTATAATCCTCCGGCATCTCGCCCGTTTCGAATATGTATTTTACCAGTTCAAACATCCTATTTACTACTTTCTGTCCCGCACATTTCAAAATTTCCGCCTGTATTTTATCTTTATCAGGTACAGAAATATTATTTTTTACAATCACTTTTAAAAGAGGAATATACTTATTAAAGTTATTATTGCCTACTACTACTCTGCCTACTATGCCTGTAAAGCGGCAGACACACATACAATTTTTACACACAGTATTACGTCATCAGTTAGAGAGATTTAAAGTGCTGAATAGTGGTGGAAGATTATTTTCCAAGTCGATTTTAAGGTTATCAAAACTATTAGTACCGTAAGGCATTACTGACAGTTTTCTCAACAAAGCCTTCAGACTGAATTTAATATCCTTGCATATACGGCAAAACAAAGAGGGGATCTAAAGTAGTGGGGGAACTTACTGCGTCTCTGATTGGTCATCTAGAACTCTGTGCCCTGATTGGGTGTAGTGGTAGCGGAGGGAGTAAAAATGGGAGGGGTTACAGAAAAAGTGTTGGAGGATAGTAGTGTAGAACTCTCAATTTTACCCTACTTTTATGGATCACAAATTACTTAGGCACCGAACTATATTGGATTTCTGATGATTCAATAGACAATTTAATATAAATGCAAAAACAAAACAAAGGCGCGAAGAACGAAATACACTGCTTAATATAACGTATTACCATGAATTGCTGATGTCTGAAATACTCTTAATATAAATAATTGCCATTAATATTCATCCTATATTGTTTGTTATTAAATTTGGTTGGTTTCCACGCGCGTAATACGTACATATTATGTTTATACCAAGAAAATTAATGCTTCAAAACGTTTTAATATATATTAATTACGACATAATTAACAACATAGTAGATGCTCCTGAAAATCACGAATAATTAGACATTAATTGAGTTGTTGCAATTAGTACTGCCAAATTTTCATACTAATTATGTTACGTAAATTAAATGAATGGAACAGAATTGATTCATATTCCCTCCTTAAAATAATTGTGTCAAAATATTTCAATACGCATATTATCAATATTTTGTATGCAGTATTAGTATATAGTGTACTATTCATTTCATCGCTATTTGTCAAATAAAAAACTTATCTTGCCGATAAGTGGAACAGTCTACCTGAGCCTAGCCATAAAAACAAACCACGGTATGTTTTGAGATTTTTTATTAGGCAAATAGCGATGAAATAAACTATATTTGATCCAGTATATACTTCAGAAAAGGCTGGAATGTATTTTGCAAAAAAAAAGGACCAAATTACACTTAGCATTACAGATTATCATACTCCAGTGTGTTATAATTTTCAATACACAGAGAAGAAATGTTCTTTTTGTGGTGTGGTGTGTAACCAAAAATGCAAATGTAAAACAATCGTATATATTTAATTGTAAGTTAATAATGCTTTCTTGGCTTAAAAAAGGTGAAACCCATATATTATATGGAAAGATAAAGGCAATTGATTCATAAAGAATTTTATTACTCCAAATGATTATTTTTTTAGTATTTCGAAGAAACTAATTTATTGTTTTTATTGTTAAAAGGACCGAAAAGTTCTCACGGTCTTCAAAATTTTCCTAGGCTCAACCGCCTCCATTCCTACTATACACGTAAGTGTGAATCTGGAATGTACCATTTACTCATGGACATTATTCATTACTAACTTACTTTTTTAATGGCGACACTTGATGTTTAATTTACTTTGACTCTCTTAATATTTTTCGAGTTGTGCGCATAAAATATACGAAAATGTAAACTTCTAATTATTTTCCAATAAAATTGAAAAGGTCAAAACTCGCTCGACAAAATCAAACACTCTATTTTTTCCTACATAGTCTCTATACCAACCAGAAATTACAAGTGTTGAAAATATTCGTGTTTTTGTATACTATTATTTGTCGTTTATTTTAAAATGTTTATAAAAAAATATTTTAGTTTTATAACAATGTAACAAACGTTAACGAATCAAATATAATTCGCTTCACCTTCCGCTATCGTGGAAAATAATTTGTAAAAATAAAAAAAAAGTGTTTATCTAATATCGCAATGTAAAATATACGATTCTCATAAATACAATTATCATCAATTTCCGTGATTTTTGAGAATAAATTGAAACCAATGTTTTTATATTTTGGACGTTGTATTTTAAGTGAAAATCCACCTTTAATTCTTGATTATTTACCAAAGCGTTACAAATAGTCCAACCCTGTTTTGAACGAATACGTCCCCACCCTAATACCACCAAGGGAATGTGTGCTCATACGCGTGGATGAACAAGTTACATGCCCATATTATTCTGTTATTAAATTCATATTATCATACGAAATTGCTCAATGAGCTTTAATTTGAGGAAATCCTGAAAATTAATTGCAAATACCACTTTTACAAAATTGCGGAAAATCTGTGTAATTCGTACGAATGAAACTGACGTAAGTTGGAGTTAGCACAAAGAAATATGTGCAGAATGTTCCTTTGTCTTCCTGGAAAGCATTTTTCCACCGTTTAAAATTTAGCCGGCAGAGATGGGGGAGATATTTATTTTCAAATTTAATCAAAATCGCGATTTTCCAGATGAGAACAAAGGCAACGAGTTAATACGGTATAAGCATATTATCAATTTACCATACGAACTGCTGTTCGTTTAATACAAACGGCGGTCCATTTTAATTATCTTTCGACTTATTTGGGCGGTATTGCCTCGAACATCTCCAGCCTATTATATTTGCAAATGAAATTTTAATGGAATGTAAAATGATCCGCAAGGAATTCCACAGGCTTTCTTTGTATCCAAAAGATGAGGCCTTAATCGCGAAATAGATGAGATTTCCTTCCAGGGATATGAAAATGGCCTTTTTTAGGTTTAACCTTTTGAAGTGAACGCACGCCGCCCCGGCAGAAGTTCTCATCGTACATACATACGTGGGGGCAATTACTTCTAGACCGGGTGGCAGACAGACGGTCGCATGTTCGACAGAAAAACGCGTTTAGATAAAATTACGTTTTCACAGTTCATTCGATGCGCGCTAGCAAAATCGAGTACGTACTTAACTGGGTGTGACGTGTTCGAGGCGAGGGAAGTGACGATCACGCGATCCGATGTAGAAACTTATTTTTAAGGCCAGAAATCCAGAAATCTTTTGTGAATTGGTTATTAGGGCGTGACGTGTTTTCACACTCGCCGACTTGGCAACTTCATGAGTACATTTTACAAAGCGCGCGCGAACTCCTATGAATTTATAACTGTATAAGATCTCATGCGTGCGAATCCAGAAATATGGGTTCTGGAATTATTGTTGCCATTGTTGAAGTTCGTAACAGTTTTGCTTGATATAATCTATTCAACACGCTCGCATTACTCTATTCGAGGCCTGGCAGTATCAACAAACGGTTTGATTCCATTCCATACTACCATTAAACCCATATACGTTATCGTTATAATCTACGTTGGAAATCAATTCCACTTGATCGTCTAGAAAATACGGATATAATAACTAAATCGGTTTAGAATAGTCGACGAGATCGGCTGATCTCACTCCCCTTGTTTTTTTACTAAATCCTTTAAAACGCTTAGACCCCATGGCGGCTTATCACGGTTGCCCCGATCGTATCGAATAAAATGAGATTAAAAAGTGTTATGAAATAGAGGCCTCTTGTTTTGATAATTCCGTAACCTATGTTGCAATTTTGAGTTGTAATTATTTAATCATATTTTGCCAGCGATGTCTTTCTTTTTCTGCCTCATACAAACCGTACAGTCGATATGAGTCGAACCTGTATGATTCGTACAAATTATATGAATCATACACTACTCAAAAAAATTAAGGGAACAAAAAATTCCGAAAATTTTTCAATGGAAGGAAGTAAAAAAAGAAAGAAAGAAAAATTACGTTCTCTGACTTTTTAAAATATCTACCGCCACTTTGCAAATATTGAGGAAAGGGCTAATGCTGTCAGGTTTTTTTTTTTAGCTTATTATACTTCCAATACCTCTGTAAATTTTCAAACTGATCCATCGAACCGTTCTTTCCCCGAATGATCAAACATTTAAAAATAATTAAGGACCAAGATTATTCCTTTGAAACACAATTTAATGATTAGCAGGATGGATTATTTTCTTTTCCTTGTTTACAATCTCGCAAAAATACAAGCCCTTAACCAATTTTAAATATGGCAACGATTTGAAGCTGACGTCTCAAACTTGTTTAACAGCAAAAAATTAACATTTCAAAATAATTGAAGCATGTACTTCTTTCTAATGTGGCTGCTCTAACTGTGTCAGCACTATCAAAATAACGCACTAAACTTCAAATTTTACTTTCCACGTGCTGCAAGAAAAGCTGTCGCGATTAGTAAAAGAGATAAATCAGTATGAAGCGATAGTAGGCAAGGCCCGAAATATCAACGTCAGCTGCGCTAGCTGTATTCGGCCTGAACCTAACACTTTATTGACCCGACCCAGTGGCGTTCTGTCGTAAGGGCGTTCTGTCGTCACAACCCTGCTAAATTTGTGGCAGGAACTATCCTGCAACCCTGTGCGTGATATATCAGATATTACTTTATGTTACTAAATATATAAATCTAATTACCGAAAATACAACCCGCAATGTTATTAATATTACATTTAAATATATTAAAGCCTAGTTGATATTGACCATACAATGATATGGTGTATTGGCGAATATTTCAATAAACTAGTACGGGGAGTGGAAAATAAAATGAGGAATAAGAACGAGTCTGAATAGCTGCAATGTTGAAGCATATTGTGGTAAGGATATCGAGGCACTCTATTTTATTATTTAACGGTTTATATAGAAACGGCACAGCGAGATAGACTCGACATACCTCCAAGTCATTCAAATAAAGGTTTGATAACAATTCAGCCTGCGGAGTCCCAATAGAGGTACTATTAAGTTCAAATGACGTATTTTATAAATTTCCTCTGAACTTTTCAATATTTAAGTGTAGTCTTGCTGCATATTAGTGTCATGCTGCTGATTTAAAATAATTGCAATAGAGTATCTTGCATTTCTCAATATGAAACCAAGACTTGTTGTACGCATTAATTTTAATATAATTAATGTGTGGAATAAATATAAATATTGCGTCAGAATGAACATCTAAATCTTTCAATTTATTACATCGAGTTACGGTGTTACATCTTATCATATATATGAAAATTAATGAATTAGTTTTCCTTGTAATAAACGCATTATATTTTATTATAAAAATTATCAATTTTTCTAAGATCTTATTTTCTTATTATTTCTTTCTTATCCAATCTAATACAGTCCTCATATAATACAAAAGTTCTTTCGTTTACAAAAGAACGTTGGTGTGGATCCTGACAAATATTATTAATAAATAAAGAATAGATGTCCGAGAACTGAGCTTTGTGGTACTCCCAATGCAGCTAAACTGTTAGCCGATGAAAAACCTCGATGTTGTACTCAACATTATTTTCATGAAATAAAATTTAAAAAAATTGAGTAGATTTTGCAGTTAGGCCAAAATTGGTAGACCATAATGAAATATATCAAAGGTTTTTGATAAACCCATGTAAATTATATCAACTTGCTCACCTTCATCTAATTACAATTCATTCATTTACAAGATAATGAGCGACACTACCAGATTGGTAGTTGTAGATCTTCCAGATAGAAAACCATGCGGACAAATAAATTTGAGGTCGCGCATGAAATGACAAAACTTCATATACTATAGTTTTAAACAGTTTATCAAAAGTGCATCCAATGGCTATTGGTCTATAATTTTAATTTTTATAAGTTGTATTACCTTTTTTTAAAGATTAGAAAATACATTAACTACACTCTGAAAGTCATTGAGATTATATTGTATATCATGAAATCGCTAGGTCATTGACATAAAGAGGTACGTCGTATATTGTTGAAAAATGTCCAAAAAAGTTAGAATTTTTTTGTGTGGCTCACTATTAAGGCGCGTATACACTTGCGAGCCAAACCGTTTGTGAACCATTCGTTAAAAATAGTTTTACAGCGAACATCTACTGAACTAAACGCAATCCATGGGAAATAAGGAACTAACCACGAACCACCAGCAGTCTTGGTCGGCGCGCTTACTTGTAATAAATAATATCTTCGTGCGAGGAAAATTATACGATTTTAGTTATAAGTGGTGCGGCTTTAATGATAGCAGAAAGTTTGTGCAAAAAGAAAGACCTATTTCCCTCTAAGCATCTTCTTTTAATTTTTTTTTATAATGGTCCTTGTGTTTATGATTCCATAATAACGATTTCGTTTTATAAATTTCAATTAGTTTGACTACATTTTTCTATCCACTCCATTATAATAATTATTATAATATAATAATTATTAAATAAAATTATAAGGGTAGGCAGATTATTAAATAAACAACCGAGAGAGAAAGAAATCGTACAAAAAGGCACAAGAAATAACCCCGTGGTTCGCGAGCAGAAGAAAAACAACGAACTGCACACGACGCGACGCCGTCTGAATATGAACTTCGAATGCCTTTGTGTTCGTCAAAAAAACCGACAGGTAGTGGTTCGCCACGAGCCGTTTACAAGCGGTTCGCTCGGCGCTCCAAACCCCGTCCCAATCTTGGATCAAATGGTTCAAGAGCGGTTCGCGAACGGTTCGGCTCACAAATGTATACGCACCTTTAGATACGAAATACAAATCGTATTTTGCGTCGTTTCAATAAATTGAAATATAAAAGAAATTGAAGTTGGTCACCCATTATTTATTTCTGCTTTAGACTCGCCATGAGTGGTATATTCCACAAGGTTTTTGAACAGAAAACCTTGTGAGTACTGTTTTATTTGCGGAATGCTTTTAGAAAAAATCTCATCGCTATTTGCCAAATAAAAAATCTCAAAACATAACGTGGATTGTTTTTATGGCTAGACTCAGGTAGACTGTTCCATTTATCAGCAAGATAAGATAGTTTCTTATTTGGCAAATAGCGATGAAATGAATAGTACATTTCTCGCCCAGTCGGTTAGCCGTTGTTTCTTTTAAACTGATGGAGTCAATGATAAATCGTATGAGCTAAGATCAAGATTCATCCGTGAAATGGTTATTTTTAGACGTTTTTGATTTGCCTCTATATCAGATGGAAATTGGAGATATTAAGTCTTTAAATTTCTTGGAATTAATATAATAAGTCGTACTAAATTTTACGTATTTAAATATAACTTCCTCGTACTTTAATTAAATGTTTTTGTCACTGGACATTTTTATTTAATAATGTGTAAGAATATTGTAATGATTTTACTAAAAAGTTCTTTATTTCTCGAACACTTATTTACAACTCAACTATTCACAAGTCCAACTAACTAACTAACTTTCTTTCTACTTTAACTTTCTACTATAAACTAACTTCCGCACTGTATATCACTTTCTTCGCACCGTATCTCTCACTATCGCGGCCCAGATTCAACTAACTGCTGGCCGGACGACACAATTCTTATATAGGCAGTGGAACGTCTCTCCAGACGTTTCTAGATGAAGAACTTTGGCGAACCTTCTAGTATAGAACGCACTGGAAGTCACACCGCACGTTCTCGAGGTTTCGAATATTCCCGGCATTCGGGATCGCTCGAGGCGTTCGTGACAATATTTTACAAGAAATTAAAAGAAAATTTCAAATGTTTTATATGAAATAAATACTTTTTTTTTTGGAAATTCTTTCACAATTAATGATATTTCGTGTATCGTCGACTATAATATGGTCTATGTTCGCAAGAGTTTTTTTCATTAGTACTTACTCAGTTAGAATAACCACATTAGCATGAAGTATACATTTCAATTATATTCGCAGCGTTAATTTTTTTGTGGGAAGAAGAAACACTTCCTCAAATATTAAGACATAAACTTCAAATTGTCAGCTTCAAATTACTGGGGTGTTTCAAATTGATTAAGGGATTGTATTTTTAACCTCGCTTTACTGTTTTAATCTGAGATTAATTTAATCGATTTAAGACTATGCTTCTATTCTGACACGATAAACAACGCCGATTAAGGCAGCCTAAGATTAAGCCCTGGAAATCTTATTACACAATCTTCACTATATAGACTATACAGACCGTGAATTAACAGTATATCCCATACTATTCAGCATACGTATGCCAGTGTATAAAATTTGTCATTTTTAATATTGCTAAATTTGAGTCTTTATGACAACGCCGCCGTCTAGAGGTAATTTACCAGTCAATGTAAACTCACTAAACCCAGTTTATTTTCAGAAATTCCGGATGGACACAATATTACACAATTTTTTTATATCACTTTATATCTTGGGGTATATGTATGTATATAAAATTCAAAAATGATGTGAAAAAATACTCTGAAACTGAAATACTCTGTATAATAATGACATTATTATATATGTTCCGGAATTGTATCTCTTCTACCAATGTAAATATCTGTCGACAGAAGTTTTTCGACATTAAAATGGATTAAATTATACACCAGAAATACTTCGTTAACTTTGGTAATTGAATGGAGATTAGTTTAAGAATTAATTAAAGATGAGCAGATTTACCATAAATTAATCGATAATTTCGCAATAACAAAAACCCATAGGATCGGTTTTATATAAACAGACGAAGTAATTCTTAAGTAATTATTTTCTTTTTAATAATAACTTCGTTCAGTTATACGATTAAATGGAAATGATGTACTGGAAGTTTTGGTACTGTATGGTTTCGATTTAGTTGAGATTACGTTTGTTTTTGACATTTATTTTTAATTTTTGACAGTACGTCAGTTGATTTTTGGAATATTTATTTCAGATACTTCCGCATTTTTGTTAAGATTGACAATAGTTTAATTTGTATCTCCCATCTCTACGAAATTCGTCCCAAATAATAATTCCACTCATCGAGACTCTTTGCTTATCCTTTTTCCTTCCTGGCAAGAATGTCCGTGGATTCTACCAGATTATTTCTTGGTTCTGCATACACGGTTTATGATAAGTATATCTTAGTATCAAAGGATTAGAATTATTAACTTAATACAACTATGGCGGTCTTCGGAGTGCTTGTGTAGTGCAATGACACTAGTGGTATATTATTGCTATAGCTACGTTTATTTGGAGATAAATAAATAGCGAGTAATCTAGTACCGAAAGCGATAATGTTTCGGGGACTGATTTAAACTTATCGCAAAAACCGACAGCCTGGTGCGGTTAGATAGGCCTGGGAAGGTCACATTTTTACCCTTAAGAAACAGATGTGCCCTCGTTCTGAGAACTAGCTAATATATTGTACAAGAGTATCTACTTTCTAATATTTACAAGACTTAAAACTAATATCTACAAAATCCATCACGGCTATCAATAGGCGTAGGTGGAGCAACGTACTACTATTTAGAATTTTCTAATAAATAGGTGGTGAAATTTTCGATCATTTCTTTACGATATTTTCTCTCACGAATAGTGCGACTTGGACCAACTAAATGGCCACCACGTTTACCTGATTTGACTCCTTGGCTCTGTTCTTGTAGGTGGCCCCATTTTTATTTACCTAATCTTATAAATGGTAAATGGGAAACCTAATATGGGGGACATTACTCATAAAACTTTAAGAAAATGATTTTTTTCAACAATAGGGAGAGTTGCAATTAAAAAAATATATTATGAGGTAACAGATCAAATACAACATTCGCCAAATTTTTACGTCATGTCTAAACGGCCTACTGAGTTAAGTAATGTTTTAAAAAATAATTTATTAATAAAATTATGAATATTGTGCAAAGCTTTTTCGTCGCGCTATATAATAAACTTAATGGAATTAATACAGGCTTAGGATTTCCCGTTTATGTATAATTAATTACAACGGAATTACATTTTGTTCATTTGAACGAAAGCGAGCACATGCATATTTTTTAACAGAGCTACAAGAATTAACTAAGCGAATTGTATTTGTTCACCAGCATATGTAATGTTCGGGAATCGAATTAAGTAGCTTACTTGTTGTGTTTCTTTTTACTGTACATTACCGGATTTATATTTTATTAAAAAGTTAAATATGCTGTGAAAAATACGCGTTACCAGTGCTGGAAAGCTAGTACATATGTATGAACCTTCTTCATAATCCTTTCGCGGATTCTAAATCCAAAACCGCCCCTTGGCAGTGAGGTCTATTTTAGGAGACGAACGGGATCCGACTTCGTGTATGCTGTATGCGCAACCCCCATAAGGTTTACTGGTCTGTTCTATGCTACTCGGTGTTGATCTTTAACCGCAACATGTCCGTAAATAGTACACTTAATTAAATAATCAAATGGTCTCAATAAAATGCCGGCCATTATGGTTAGTAAAAACAATTAGTGTGTTATGTAACCGTTTAAATTAATGGGTTCAGTCTCTCCGACATTGCCGTCATTTATTCATTTATGTCGAAGATAAAACGGCGTGATTCGCATTTCATTTAGATCATTGATTTTCCTTCCGTTTTCGAGAAGGAAACGTCTTTGCGAAGGTTTGACCTGTAATATACGAGGGTAGTACCACAAGTACCCGACCTGATGTATAGATGGCGGTTGTTGTTTTAAAATAATGACTGTGGTGGAAAGTACCAACCTTATAAAGCTTAAGTTTGAAGTTTGACGATGCTACGGTGTTTCGTATTTGTTTGGCAGCCATCAATAGCGAGCGCTCTCAGTGAATTTGTAAACATGGAAAAAATTGGTCATCGTTATGCGATACAATACTTTCATTTGAATGGCCGCAGTCCAACCGATATCAAGGGGAACTATATTCTACTGGGGGGGGGTCTCCTTCGTTTATAACAGTAAAATATTGGGTGGCAGACTTTAAAGGACCACGCCAGAAATGGTGAAGAAAATCCACAAAATTGTGTTGGATGACAGTCGACTGAAAGTGCGCGAGCTAGCAGATATGGTACTGGTAGGCATTTCAAAAATTACTGTTCATATTGCGCATATTAATTGAAAATTTGAACATGAAAAAGTTGTGCGCAAGATGGGTGCCGCGATTATTCACAATGAAGCAAAAACAGCGTCGTGAGGATGTTTCAATCGAATATTTGGCGAAATTTTACAAAAATAAAGTCAAGATTTTGCGTCGATTCATAACTATGGATGAAACATGGGCCTATTACTTCATACCTGAGAGGAAGGAACAGTCAAAACAATGAACTGATAGTGGAGAACCGGTTCCAAAGAAGGCGAAGACAGTTCCATCTGCAGCCAAGGTCATGGACTCAGTTTTTTGTGATGCGCGTGAAATCAGTCTGAAAAAAACGGCTGCATTTGACGAAAAGGAAGGTTTTGTTTCATCAAAACAATGCACCAGTTCACACATTCGTTATCGCGATGGCCAAAATCGATGAGTTAAAGTTCGAATTGCTCACATACCCCATTCGCCAGATTTAGCCCCCTCGGATTATTTTCTGTTTCCAAACTTGAAAAAATTAGCTCGGTGGTAAAAATATTTTCCAAAAGTGAAGAGTTTGCGGTTGATGGCTATTTTGAGAAGCTGGACGATTCTCACTATATTGATATCGAAACAGGATATCTATTGAACATCGCTGAGGAAAGTATATCGACCTAAAAGGAGACTATGTAGAGAAATAAAGAGCTTTTTCCCAAATTTATTGTGTCTTCTTTGTCAGGTCGGGTACTTCTCGGACTACCATCTAATGATATGTTTGTCTAGTAGGGTATAACGTCACTGAAGTTTTTCATTTAGTGCAAAAAATTCGAACCCATTAAGCTATGAGGATTCCGGTTACGTTTTAGAATGTGGTAACACTTTGTTCATTGGTCTCTATCGTAACAAGTTAGCGGTTGCTGAAATCTATCATAGTATTCATTTCAGTAAGTCCTCATACTCGTAGTTATTTCGATACCTCCATCGCCGCGGCTTCCGTCGTTCTTTCAATACCGAAAACAATATTCACTGCCAACCATTAGAATAATTGCGATGTGGGTTCTTTGTAATCGATATCCATCGTTCACTTTTTAAAACCTTATCTTGTAATCTGTCACCGATAGATTAATTACCATAGTAAATTGTGTAGCTTTATAATATATCCAGAGATATTGTAATTAATATAATATAATGGTCCGTCCTTACAATATCCTTGTTACAATTAAAGCTTACCTTTAATATATTCTCGTACATAAACACTAGTAAGATACTTATTATAGTTGCGATATTAATTCTGCTTATTCCAATAACTCGTCATTTAAGGCTGTGAGAAATGTGTTGGGCGCCATAGACGTACGCATCGTAACAAGTACAATCGAAACTGTATAATCTTTATAAATTCAACGATTCATATCATACGATTCACTGAAATCGTTTGTACGATTTTTACTAATCATACGTATTTGACCCATCTCTACCGGGTAATCTTTATGAAGTACACAAAAAAAGGTTATCGATTGTTTATAGATTAATCGATGTAATCCATCAATCGATTATTAATCTAGATTCGATTAATCGATCATCTATTGATTATTAATTGATCTACAAATAGTTTACGGAAGTTTTACGGTTACACATCTTTTATCATCATTTATCAAATTATCCTGTACTTCAAATGTCACATTTTTTCACGGCATTGTCAGTTTTCTGACAAGTGAAATTTGTTATGAAGAATAATGTTTTTTCGTAAGAAAAAAGTCAATCCGGTGACCAGTGACATAAGGTATATAGTACATACTATATACTATACGAATTATCAATCAGTATCACTTATCAGAATAAAAATTTAAAAGTTAGTATCTACATTATCTACAGCTACGTATCTAGGGCCAGGAGAAATAATCGATTGATCGAAAAATAATCGATTAATCGATCATTTGATTATATTTTCCTATTTCAAAAAATAAAACCCGCCACAGGTAGGATTCGACATTTGTCCCGGATCGGAACCGAACGACATACAGCTGTTTCGAACTTATTAGTTCTCATCAGTGCCGTACACGGTACGCCGATTCAGGACAAATGCCGAATGAACTCTATGGGGTATACATCTTTATCGATACGATCTCTGTCAGTAACATATAAGTCGGAAATCGAGTCGGAATCTGTATGTTGGTCGGTTCCGATCCGGGACAAATGTCGAATCCTACCTGTGGCGGGTTTTATTTTTTGAAACCTTATCTGATCGTGCAAAAACACGAGAAAGGGGTCGAGGATCGCTTCAGGGTATAATTCAATGTCTGGCGGGGCTTTAGCCCGAGGAGTAGTTGTTTCCTAGAGCGATTATGTTATAGCTTTGCTATTCGGGAACTACTTTGATAACCGCTTGGCGGTTTGGTGGTTCCTATCTCGATTTCCGACTTATATGTTACATTTTCCTAAATAATCGATTAATCTATTAATTGATTATCGATTAATCGATAATCCTGTTAATCGATTCATCTATTATCAATTAATCGATAATCGATTGATCTATAATCGATTAGTCAGAATTAATCGATTATTTTTGATAATCGATTATCGATTGTCATATTTCATAATCGACCCAGCCCTAGATATCGCAGTTTTGAGGCTTGTTCCTATTCCTGATGATCTGTACGGTGTGGAATCGTCAAAACAAGCGTGTTCTTCTCCTTATCGCACTCCATTCTTATCATGGTCCTACCCCCAACTCCCAATTCTCATGCAATTCCTATTCAATTTTAAATATATTTAAGAGTATTTGTATATATTGTATATCCCAGTTTTCAATACGTCCAGCTTAATTTCACTTTTATTAGTTTCACTTAATTTTATAATACTAATTATTTTAAAATAATTATTTAAGGGTAAAACGAAGCGTCCCTAGAATGCTGGAGTTAAGATGCAAATTGGGAGACGACTTGTATAATGATTATGTTGCGTTTAAGCTAATGAACTGCTTCTTGTGTTTAGGGCAAAGGAAAGATGGTCACCTACTGGTTGAACGGCGAGCGCATCTCCAAGGTCATTACGAAGCCGGGACCGTCACTGGAACAAAAAGCCAACAGGCTTCCCTCGACACCCATCCCCATGAACGTCCGTAAAGAAATGGCCAGTAATGGCAAGGCTTTGAACGCCGTCATAATCCCGGTTCACCACGCAGACGATGCCGAGGTGCCCTTACTTGCCGTTACCTCACCACCCCTTGATTGTCATTCCGCCGACTCGCATGCCTGAACGCATCCCAACAGGATGAGCAGTGTATTGCTCTTGTAAGGCATGTCATTTCCCCTTAACTCTGTGCTTAGTTATAGTCCTGTGTGTTGCCTACCTATAAGCAACGCAGGATGTCGATGTTAATCAAAAGGCATCATCCAAAGATGTTTATGTACACCCGTTTCTCGTCTTGATACCACTACCGATGTTTGATTAATGATTAGTCGTTGTTGATGGTCTAGGTCGTCCCAGTTCACTAAATGCTACTGCCACATCTGAAATGTTGACATAGCAAAGATGTAAAGGATATCCATGTTACACGATCAACATTGAAGTAGGCCTAGACCGTTAGTAATCCCCTTATGGCCATGAGCAATTGCTGTTTAATATTTAGTGAAGCTTCTGATTCCATATTTCAGACAGTAAATACGGAAATAAAATGTTTGTGTGTTTCCCCTACAGCCAATTCCAAAGAATTGTATTTTTGCTGTCTACAACCTCGACTGACCCACTCGACCATAATACATCGTGGACCATACTTATTGATTTCAACAGTATTAAAAAATGTACTGCATTGAAAAACTTTATTAGTGTTAGGGTAATGATTTCAACATGTTCTATGCGGTTTTTACGCAGTCTTCATACAGGGAGGAAAACGTAAATAAATATTTGATGTGATAGATAATTAAGTTTTGGTTTCACATTACTTAGAGTAAAATTCGTTCACAATTATGAGAACAATTTTAACTTGCAGAAACAATGACGCTTTATTCTGTGTTTGGCACGATATACGGAGGCTTTAAGGAATAAACTTTTAAAGATCCCTCGTATAGACGTTGTTCATGGTAGTATAATATTTATTATGTAATGTTGTTTCTGAATGAGAGTATATGGCTGTTGAAAATACTTGCATTGGTAGTAAAAGATATCTTAGGAACGCCAAGCTATTTTTTTTTTCAATGAAGTAAAATAAATTTTACATTTATTTAGGTATAAAATTCAATAATACCGATGAGTAATTTTGTGATAAATTATATGCCAAAGACCTATTTGATGTGTAACTATGTTGTTTATTCGAAGAAATTTCTGTCCCGACATATCGATCAAATTAAAAGGTCACCAGCACGCAAACTTTCTAAAATTTCAAAAACGCTGATAATAAACCTATAGTACAAGACTCATGGACATTAATATTACTGCAGTATTTTTTACTTTAATTTCGGTTCATCTCACCCTGTATAGATTACTAAGAGAATTACTTCCAAAGACTATATGCTTTTTCCTATTATACGTACTTAATAATTTAATATTTATTTATTTATACTGCTGTACTTCAAATATTTCAACAGACGCAAGCTGCTGGACTTCAACTACATATACGTGTATGTGTACCAAAAGTATTGTTCTATATTTGCAGCAGTTTATGTCTGTTGAAATTGTATTAAAAAGAAAAACCCTATCACCAGTTACGAGTTTTATTTCAGACACCTATATTTCATATACCCGTTTCGGTTAAACATTAGAATATATGTAGTAGAATATAGCAAAATACGTTCCACTTAGTACTATTCAAAATTTGCCAAATAAAAAACTCTCATATCTTGCCGATAAACGGAATAGTCTACCTGAGCCTAGCCATAAATACAAGCACGGTATGAGATAAGAGCCCTTTGGGATTTTTTATTTGGCAAACAGCGATGAAATAAACTATAAATTAGTCTTAATTTCGTTTGTGCGAAATGGTGAATAAATTTCGGGCTGCCTGGAAGCGACTTCGATAACGCTTCCACGCGTTTAAAAATTGAACAACAATATTGTTATACCATTGACGTCGAGACTTTGATCTGACTTGGGGAAGGATAATTAGTTTATTTGTGTAAAGCATGATTTATATAAAAATAGATCACACACAGTTTTTAAGAAAAATTTATCACTCCTCGGTAAACTAATAAGTTAAAATAAAATTTTAGTTCTACCTTAGCTTACCAAGTTACTGCAGTAGTTCGTAACCAGCAACGCAATATTTTTTTGCTGTCTATAATCTCGACTGACCATTGCATCGTGGACCATACTTATTGATTTCAGTATTAGAAAATACTGTGCATTGAGAAACGTTATTAGTGTTAGGGTGATTTCATCTTCTATAGGCTGTCCCTGCGAGACGAAGCAGATTATGTTTGTAATTATTCGGCAAATAAATAACATTTCTACAATAATTTTGCGTTCAATCGTTTATTTAAATTATGCCATTAGACATGGAATACAGTATCTTTCAAGTGGCCGCCTCTGCTTCTCTGGCAGCAGTGGATTCTTTTGATGAAGTTTTCAATCACTTCGCGGCATAGCTGTTAGCCTATGTCCGCAATAACTTCGGTAATGTTATTTTTCAGCTGTTCAATCGCCACAGAATTATTGACATAGACTTTTCCTTTAACAGAGCCCTTAAAGGAAAAGTTTAGATCAGCTACCTCTCGCTAGGACACCCGTTATGTTAACGTAAATATTTGATGTGATAGATGAATAAGTTTTGGTTTCACATTACATTAAAAATTGTTCACAGTGATGTGGACAATTTAAAATTGTGGAAATAATGACGCTTACATATTCTGTGTTTATTAGCTTATATAGCTTTAAGGAGTAAACTTTTAAAGATTCCTCGTATAAGCGTTGTTTGTGATGGTGTAATATGTATTATTAAATGTTGTTTCCAAATAAAAGTATATGGGTGTTGAAAGTATTTGTGTTAGTAATAAAAGATGTCTTAGGAAGGCCAAGTTATTTTTTAAGTAAAATAACTTTTATTAGAAACCTTTTTGAGGTATAACATTCAACGATGTTGAGTAGCGTTAAGGAGGAAACTTTTAAATATTTTAAGTTTAAATAAAAATTATTTAAACTTAAAAAGTTTAAATAATTTTAAACTTTTAAAGGTTCCTCGTATAAGCGTTGTTTGTGGTGGTGTAATGTTCGTTATTAAATGTTGTTTCTAAATAAAAGTATATGGGTGTTGAGAATATTCGTGTTAGTAATAAAAGATACCTTTTAAGTTTAAATAAAAATTATTTAAACTTAAAAAGTTTAAATAACTTTAAACTTTTAAAGGTTCCTCGTATAAGCGTTGTTTGTGGTGGTGTAATGTTCGTTATTAAATGTTGTTTCTAAATAAAAGTATATGGGTGTTGAGAATATTCGTGTTAGTAATAAAAGATACCTTTTAAGTTTAAATAAAAATTATTTAAACTTAAAAAGTTTAAATAACTTTAAACTTTTAAAGGTTCCTCGTATAAGCGTTGTTTGTGATGGTGTAATGTTCGTTATTAAATGTTGTTTCCAAATAAAAGTATATGGGTGTTGAATGTATTCGTGTTAGTAATAAAAGATATCTTAGGAAGGCCAAGTTATTTTTTAAGTAAAATTACTTTTATTAGAAATTTTTTTGAGGTACATTCAACAATGTTGAGTAATGTTGTATTAAGTTATATGTCAGACACCTATTTATTTTTTACGGATTTTATTGAGATCCGCGGTGCAGTGAGGGGAGAGGGGAGTACGCGAGGAATGGCGTGCAATTTAGCTAGCTTTACAGCCTTAATGGTCGTCACTGGATCAGATAGCAAATTTAATTTCGAAAACTTTGATAATAAAGATATGGTATAATCAGAAAAAATAATATTATCACAGTAGTTTTTACTTTAATTGCGATTCATCTCACCTCGTATATACCGAGTGTAACAGGATCATGTTATGCCCCCATTTCTCCTTTAGTTTTGAAGATAATTGATTGAAATTTGGGATATCCTATACACATAATATGCGGCACTTTTTGACATACAATTGATTTTTCTTTCACTTCCGGTTTCGCCGGAAGTGACGCTAACTTTCGATTTTTAAATGGAATACCCTGTATATTATTGCATTTTCGAATTCTGCATAATTTCGTTTTTCTATTTCGCTATTCTATTTCGGATTTCTATTTTTGTAGCATTACACGGGTCATTTAGAATAAATCGGAACCGTCATGGCACACTTAAATGGAAAACTAAAAATTATATTATAAAAAATATTGACTTTGAAATGTCACTTATTTGGTATCGTTGGATTCACAAAATTATGCAGAATTCAAGAACGCAATAATATACAGGGTATTCTATTTAAAAATCGAAAGTTGGTGTTACTTCCGGCGAAACCGGATGTGAAAGGAAAATCAATTGTATGTCAAAAAGTGCCGCTTACTATGTGTATAGGATATCCCAAATTTCAATCAATTATGTTCAAAACTAAAGGAGAAAAGGGGGCATTCCATGATCCTGTTACACCCAGATTACTAAGAGAATTAGTCCCAAGACAATTTACTTAATAATTTATTTATATTTTTGTATTTCGACAGTTGGAAACTTCTTGACCTCAACCACATACGTACCAACGTTACTGTCTTATATTTACAGCAGTTTATGTCTGCTGAAATTGTATTAAGAAAACCGTATCACCAGTTACGAGTTTTATTTCACACATTTATATTTCATATACCCGTTTCGGTTAAATATAGGAATATAGTAGAATACAGTAAAATAGACACCACAATTCAGTAATGTGAAATTACGAATACATTGGGGCTGCTTGGAAGCAACTTCCATAACGCTTCCATGCGTTTGAAAATTAAACAAAACGAACAATAATAATGTTCTATAAGAATAATAAATTAATTTCTCTAATGTGTGATTTATATAAAAAAAAATCACAACACAGCTTTCAAGAATAATTCCTCAGTAACTTGGTAATATATAGTAAAACTTTAGTTTTAATTTAGCTTAATAGTTTACTGAAAGTTACTCATTAGTAACCAGCAGCACAATATATTTTTGCTGTCTACAGCCGCGACTGACCCACCCGACCATAATATATCGTGGACCATACTTATTGATTTCAACAGTATTATAAAATACTATAATATTGCTTACCGTATTGAGAAACTTTTTTAGTGTTAGAGTCGTGATTTCAACATGTTCTATGTGTCTTTATGCTGTTTTCTTATAGGATAAAACAAATATTTGATGTGATAGGTAATTAAGTTTTGGTTCACATTATAATAAAATCAAATTGTTCACAATGTCGAGTACAATTTGAATCTGTGGAAATAATGACGCTTAGATATTCGGTGTTTATCATGATTAAGAAACTTTTAAGAGTGAACTTTTAAAAATCCCCCGTATAAGTGTTTAAGTGTTGTTTATTGTGGTGTAATATTTGTTATGTAATGTTGTTTCTGAATAAGTATATTGCTGTTGAAAATATTTGTATTAGTAATAAGATATCTTAGGAAAACCGAACTATTTTTTAAGTAATATTAGTTTTGTTATATTTTTTTAGGTATCACATTCAATAATGTCCATGAGGAATTTGGTGACAAATTATATGCCAAAGACCTATTCGATGTATAACTATGTTGTTTTTTAGTTTATTAGAAGAAAATTCTGTCTAGACATATCGATCAAATCAAAAGGTCGGCTAATAACCAGCAGGCAATCTTTCTAAAATATGGGAAACATTTATAATAAACCTAAAGTACAAGACTCCTGTAATAGACGTAAACCTATAGTACAAGAAAATAATATTACTAGTAAGACTATGTACTTTTTTCTATATAGGAACTTAATAGTTTAATATTTATTTATTTATTTATACTGTTGTATTTCAATATTTCAACGGTCGCAAACTGCTGGACCTCAACCATATGCGTACCAAAAAGTACTGTTCTATATATGCAGCAGTTTATGTCTGTAGAAATTAGATTAAAAAACCCCTACCATCAGTTATGAGTTTTATTTCACACACCTATATATAGTTCATATATCCGTTTCGGTTAAATATATGAATATCGTATAATATAGCAGGATACGCACCACAGTTCAATAAATTAGTCACAACTACTATTATATGTGAAATACCGAATACACTTCGACTGCTTGGAAGCAACATCGATAACGCTTCCACGCATTTGAAAATGAAGCTTAACAATTATAATTATATGCCACGGACGTCGGGGGTTTTCATATGGCCCAAGGAAGGATAAGTGAATTTGTGTAGTGTGTAATTTATATATAAAAAAACAACAAATACAGACAATTCAAGAAAGAAAAATGTGTCATCCTTCAATAAATTAATAAACTGAAGTAAAACATTAGCATACTAATTTATTATGCAGGTTACTTGTTAGTAACCAACAATATATTTCTGCTGTCTACAACCCGAACTGACCCACCAGACCATAATACAACGTGGACCATACTTATTTATTTCAACAGGATTAGGAGATACTGTAATATTACTTGCTGCATTGAGAAACTTTATTAGTATTAGAGTACTTTCAACAGATTCTATGTGTCTTTTACTCGGTTTTACTATAGGGGAGAAAACGTAAATATTTGATGTACTAGATAATTAAGTTTTGATTTCACATTACAATCAAATCAAATTGTTTACGATAGTAAGAACAATTTGAGTCTGTGGAAATAATTACGCTTACATATTCTGCGTTTGTCGCGATGTACAGAGGTTTAAGGATTAAACTTTTAAGGATCCCTCGTATATGTGTTGTTTATGGTGGTGCCATATTTATTATGTAATGTTGTTTCTGAATGAGAGTATATCGCTGTTGAAAACATTTTTATCGGTAATAAAATATATCTTAGGAAGACCGAGCTATTTTTTAAGTAATACTAGTTGTGTTATATTTTTTTTTAGGTATAACATTCAATAATGTCCATGAGTGATTTAGTGATGAATTGTATGCCAAAGATATGTATATTTAATGTTGTTTTTTAGTTTATTCGAAAAAAGTTGTATCATGACTTTCCACTTTTTTTTGTATTATACGTATAGTGTATTTCATCGCTATTTGCCGAATAAAAAATCTCAAAATATACCGCGGCTTGTTTTTATGGCTAGGCTCAGGTAGACTGTTCCGTTTATCAGCGAGATAAGATTGTTTTTCTTTTTTTTTTTGTCAAATAGCAATGAAATGAATAGTACTTAGTAATATAATAAATATTTATTTATTCATACTATTATATTTCGACAGTCGCAAACTGCTGGACCTCAACCATATGCGTCTACGTACTAAAAGTACTGTCCTATAGTTTCAGAAGTTAAAGTCTGTAGGAATTGTATTAAAAAGACCCTGTCACCAGCTATGAGTTTTATTTCATACACCTATATTTCATATGCCCGTTACGGCTACATTTCAGAATATAATAGAATATAACAAAATACGCGCCAGAGCTAATTTTATTGCACCAACAAAGTATCCTCGTGGCGTATAATTTTATTTTAGTTACTAAAATTATTATTCTGCTTTATCGTTCTCGTAATATACTCGGTTTTATTCTCTGTACTAATTTCTTTCTTGCGTTTATATGACAAATTTCGTATAGACATACTTCATATTTCTTGAGTAGATTAGATTAATAAATAAAATTGTCCGCCATGAGAGCTGCATTAGTAATTACACTCGGATAACTCCGCGATACCGAATATGCCGTCGCATAGATTTGAGATATTTGAATCGATGTAGGTACAAGCAATTCAGTTTAGCTTTTCCATCGTACTTCACCACCTACATAGTATATAAATGTAGTAATTATACGTAGTGGTTTTATAAGGCACTACCACAGCTGAGTCATACAAATGGATAACTCTACTAACAAATAAAACTATTTTAATATTAGTGGGTGTTTTTTTTTCATATCCGTATATCCGTATATATTTCAAGTCCGTATATTCCAAGTTACAAAGATGTATAGCCGTAAGTTACATTTCACTTAATTATTTCTTGGTTATCGTATTTTTAATGATCCATGGTAGGTACTTATTCACCTTAGTATAAATCCCTGGACTCCCTTTATTTCCACATCCAATGCCCCAAGATACTACGCCAATGGTAGCCCAACGACCATTCTTTAGTTGTAGCATCAGTGGGCCTCCCGAATCTCCCTAGAATGGAAAATCAATTCTGGTTATCTTCGGCGACATGCAATCGAAGCAAGCGAAACATTGCTTCCATTAAAAAAAAAATATAGAATTATTTATGCTAGATACAAATTAGGATACAAATCAATACAAATTAGAATACTCAGTGAAGTACATTCTTCCGAGTTACATGGCCATCGTCGAATTCATATTGACATTTTATTGATCTTCTTTAAAAGAAATCCAAAGACTGTCAGACAGTTCAGTCTTTGAATTTCGCCTGAAGAAACTGGTAAGGTGATCAGAGATACGTCAAGATGATTTTGATGACGACCACGGCATAACCTGGATGAACTTATTTCATATAGCATCGGCCGTAAAGCCTATATTCTCCCATTAGAATATTCAGTGCTTTTAGGCCCGTTCGAGTTACACTACTGACATGCGTTACCGATAATATCGATTGTTCCCGATAATATCGATTTTCGGAATCGCGTTCAAACCCTGTCGGTCAGTTTGAAGTCTTTGTATAAGTTTGGAGACTAGTTGGTTAATGCGCAAGTTATTCTTACATTATACGGAAAATAGCAAACATATTTAAGAGTATTTGGAAGCATTTTCGATAACGCTTCCAGACATTTAAAATTAAGCTACACGAAAAATAATCATTCTTAAAAATATGCTATTTACATGAGGGCTTTCCCGTGGCTGGAGGAAGGATAAAAAGTGTATTCGTGTAGTGTGTGATTTACATAAGAAGAAAAGAACATAGTTCGCAAGAAAAATGTTATATTGCCAAGCTAAATTAAAACTTTAGTTTGAAAATTTGCCCTTTTTTAAAGTAATTACTTTAACAACCTTCTTACCAGACAAGAATCTTTTCCTCCTTCGTAACCAGCAGCACAAATATTGTCGTCAGTTATTCTCTGAAGAAAAGAATCGACACACTTTTGTTGCGGCCAGATGGGGACGGCTACTTGCAGTAATACTTCGCTCGTGGGTCCGGCGTAATAGGTCTGCCCCCAGCCAGCCACCACAGCCGTTTCGTTCTCGAAGTTCTCCCCGACCGGAGGCAGGCAAATAGGCCAAATGTACGTGTTGAAACTGGTCGGCCTGTCCATGACAACGATGGCGATGTCATTGGCGTACGTCGACAGCACGAAATCGTCGTGTTCGATGATCTCGCTGACGCCGAAGTCGCGTGATCTGGACTCGTTCGCCGACCCGAAGTCGTATTCACCCAGCCTGACACGAATCTCTGAAGGTGAAAGCCTGAAACGTTCATCGATAAATCTACATGATAATGCAAATTTTAATGCAGTTTAGTTTAAGTTGCAATAAATTATTAGGTTCAGGGTGAAACCAGCTAACGCAGTTAAAGTTGATATTTTACACACGGAAGTGGAATTTTAAGGTAGCGTTTTATTTTGATAATATTTACCTAGCTAGAGCAGCCACATTAGATTGAATTACACACGTCAGTTAATTTCGTAGCGTTAATTTTTTTATGAGAGAAATAAATACTTCCCGTCACATTGTAAAACACAGTCTTGAGACCGTCAGCTTCAAATTATTAACATTTAAAATTGGTTAAGGGCTTGTATCTTTGACCTCGCTGAATTGTTTTAATCTGAGATTAATTATGCCTGTGTATGCCAACGTATGCCTGTTCACCGCGTGAAGATGCGGTGATTTATATAACTAAATTTCTCACTATGAACGTACAATGATCTACTTACTCACTGTATGTGATGTTGAGTATGTTGCTGTGGATATAACCATTAGTGTAGAGGAGAGACAGAAAGATGTTAATGACATTTTTATATCACAGGCAGCAACTCTTTTATAGTTTTTTTGCGTTACATCTTTTTGCGCAA
This sequence comes from Rosalia funebris, assembly GCA_037954035.1. Taxonomy (NCBI): domain Eukaryota; kingdom Metazoa; phylum Arthropoda; class Insecta; order Coleoptera; family Cerambycidae; genus Rosalia; species Rosalia funebris. The sequence goes on along the minus strand of JAZFAV010000036.1, from coordinate 4,095,983 downwards.
AGATTGTTCGCCATTGACTGTCTGATGAACAAAGTCATCTTAATTTTGATGATGGTCCTAGGATGTACCATCGAGAAAAAATGTAACGACACATATCTGATCGATTCGTTCCTCTGTAATATATGCACTAACGAATTAAGTATAATAATTTTAAAATTATGCCAATGGCCACCGCGTCTATTGGCCAACGGCATCGGGTACATACATATACATATGTATTCTCCATCATACATATGTATATTTATTCCTTGTGAAAAGCTATGTATGTATATGAAAATATAAGCTCTAGTTGGAAGTTGCATGCATGCAACAAGGTATCGTAATTAATAGACAGGCCATAATTTATATTTCAACCAGGAAGCAATGCGGAGACAGAAAGATAAGGTTACCCTTGCGTGCAATGCGATGCTGTCAGAATATGCGTGTCCGTTATGAGAGCTCCACCGCAGAACTGTTGTTCTAAACCTTGTTCCAATTCTTTCGGACGGTAAAGGGCAGCAATCCAAGGCCACTCTTGTAGTCCGGCGCGTTTTGTTGTTACCGATCGTCCTTCGTCAGGTATCCCACATCCTAAAAAAAAAGTCACTCAATATTCTAGATTCCTCATATATAGGGTCTTTCAATAAGGACACTCGAGTTTTAAATTTCAACAAGTTGTGCGTGTGTGTGTGTGTGTGATATCCACTCATTTTTTTTTTATTTGAAAGAATATTTTATAGCATTAAGTATGGAACATAACGTCGTTCAAATGTTTATGTAAAATGGGGTTTATTCGGATAGACCTGCGATTTAAGATAGCCTCAAAGGAAGAAGTCTAAAAGCGTTAAATCGCACGATCTCGGTGGCCAGTTCACGTTATGGCTGCTCGAGATAACCATGCTCTCAAATCGTTCATGCAGAATGTCCATCATGGCATGCGCTGAGTGGCCGTCCTGTCAGAGCCACATGTTGTCGGTATCCATATCATCCAGTTTAGGCTACAAGAAAATCTGTAGCGCTCGCCGTTGATGGTTATGGCAATACCAGTTTCCTTTTGGAAAAAGTACGGACCAATTATTCCGCCAGACCAAAATCCGCACCGAAAAGTGACTTTCTTAGGATGCATTTGGTGCTGGTGTATCTCGTGTGGATTGGTATCGTCCCAAATCCGACAATTTTGCTTGTTCACATATGCATTCATCCAAAAATGGGCCTCGTCGCTAAAGATGATTTTTCTTTCGGGTCGAAATTTGGGTCAACTTCCAACTGCTCCAGAGCCCAATCAGCGAACACATGGCGTTGCCTATGGTCGTTTACCTTAAGTTCCTGGGTCAGTTGGATTTTATACGGGTGCAGATCCAAATCTCGACACAAAATTCGCCAAGTTAAAGGTGCAGAAAGGCCAAGTGCTTGTGAACGACGAGAAATTGACTGCCTTGAGTTTTCCCGTACACTCTCATGCACAGCAGCGATGTTTTCAGCAGACATTGCGTTTCGGTGACGTACGGGTGTTGGCTGATAATTTATCAAACCGGTTGACCCGAATTTCGCCACCAAACGTCGAATAGTCGACTCAGCGGGACGGTTGCGGCAAGGATAAGTATCATGTAATGCGTGGAACGTTTCTCTAATGGAGCACTGATTTTGAAAGTAAAATTTGATGATTTAGACACGTTGTTGATCGCTATAACTGTCCATGGTGATTTACCAAACACTACTGAACAGTTCACAATAAATTTGACAGATGTTGCTTTAACAACATTTCCGCTATAACCTAACAAATTTCGACGGTCCCTATTGAAAGACACTATACTCTTGAAACTGTGTTCGTTAATATTTTAACAAGTACTACAACTAGTATCTGTCAAAAGTGTTATAAGAGAATGAATGATATTTGAATTACAAATACTATTTGTGGTTTAACTTTGATTAGGAGACCAGAACTTAAGATGAACATAAGATATACAGAAATCAAATATTGCCTTTTAAGAACCTTAGATTATGTTGATACGGGCGAAAGATAGGCATTATGGATAAATACTAAATTGCTCTCTAGTTTCTTCAAGTCCACAGAGATTCACATACATGAGTGTCTTAATATCTAACCCTCGCTTACACACAGGAGAGGATTTCCTTAAGGAATATCGTTCATCCGTTTTTCGATAAGAATATTTGCTGTTGAGGAAGACCGCGCCAGTTAATAGCAAAACCTTTAGCAATCACATTTAAATGACCCTCTTCAGTACGGAGCTTATTAAAATAATCATTCACCTGACCAACACTTCTTTCGCCATCCCTTCTGTATTATTTTGTTTATCACCTTTCTTGCGAAGTTGCGTTCAAGGAGTTGATGGCGCAGAAGTATTGGCGGAGACTGCATAGTCCACAGGTGGCCTCAAGGCTGCCTCCACACACGGTGGGGAATTCCTCCAGGTCTGGACTGCGCAGGCCAAACCTCAATAATGTACGTGTATGGCTAGCTTTACATTGTCAATCTTGCCAAACAACAAGATTCAAACGGAGTTGGTCAAGCATTCATAAAATAGTCACAGCTTTAGCAGTCGCACTACAATCCGCTGAACTGATTTAAAGAGACTTTACTGTAAATTGACAGAGAGATGTTACCTGTATTGGTAGCGTTATCATCGTAATCGTATGCCCCTGCTGGTAGGTCCATTATCAGGTGCGATCCTGCCATATTCGCACTGGCTATGTCATCTGGACAACAAACTCCAACAAACCTAAAAAATTGTTTGTAAAGAAGAACTCGAAAGACTTCTTCAAGGTATTTGAGATTAATTTAATGGTTTGTTGTGTACTTACGCTTTATCGATAACGCAGAGGTATTCCAGCTTATCTTGGGAATTCCGTAAAACGTCCATGCGACAAAATGGTAAGTGTTTGCAATGGCCTTTGGTGTCCCCTGGACCGATGCACTCTTGGTACCTTTTATTCAGCTGTAAATACGACTATACTCTTAATATGATTCTATAGATGAGGACACTAAGCCAGGCATGTCAAAAACAAGGCCCGCGGGCCGCATGTGGCCCGCTAATACATAATTTGCGGCCCACCGAAAATTTTTAAAAATTTCTTGAAAAAAAATACTAATTATTTTAAAGTAATTTTTATTTGTATGCAGTTTAGTTTAATGCAGTTGCAGTACGCAGTTTAAATTTTTACAATTTCATCTTTTTACTTCACCTTTATCTATCGATATTGAAATTGTTGATGAAAACTTACAAATGGAATTAATTGAAATCCAATGTGATTTTTGATGAAGCAAAAATCTATGGAAGTTGGAATTCAAGATTTTTATACATATTTATCTGTAGATCGATTTCCTAAAATGTTATCGTTTGTTACGGGTACACTGGCTATGTTCGGAAGCACTTATTTATGCGAGCAATTGTTCTTTAATGGAAAATAACAAAAATTCAGAAAGGTCAAAATTAACCGATCAACATTTATCATCTATTTTAAAAATTGCATCAGCTCAATATTTTCAACCGAATTTTGATGACTTGCTTTGTGAAAAACGATGTCAAATATCTTCTAAGAGGTAATATTAAACTGTGATTTTGTTTGTTTCTTATTATAAGTTTTATTTTTGTTTTTCATAAAAAAATAACATGAAATATAAAATGTCTATATATGTATATTGTATAATATAACGGGTGTCCAGAAAGGGTAGGGGGTATTTGTAGATTCAATAAAAAGAAAACTAGAAGTCAGAAAAAATAAATTTTTTTGTTAATTTTTAGACAAGGTTTTGGAAGAATTAAGTACTAAAGATTATGTTCTCCAAATGTTGACCCTCACGCTGCTGGCACTCCTCTAACCGTAAACGGAAATTGGCCACCACGCGTCTACATATCTCTCTGGAAACGGCGGCCATTTCGGTGCGAATGTTGTGCTTTAATTGCACTAAAGTTCGTGGTTTGTCTACATACACTTTCTCTTTAAGGTATCCCCATAACAAATAATCAAGAGGTGTAAGATCGGGGCTTCTCGGAGGCCAGTTGATGGTGCCTCGACGAGAGATCACTTTTACTGGAAAAAGTTCTTTGACAACCGCAAGCGATTGGTTTGAGGTGTGGCAAGTGGCCCCATCTTGTTGAAACCATGTTTTCACATTAAATCCTTCAAACTCCTGCAGTTGTGGAACCAAAAAGTTTCTTAACATATCGCAATACCGTTCACTGTTTACCGTAAGTGCTCGCCCTCGCCGGTCTTCAAAAAAATAAGGCCCAATGATGTCTTCAGCAGACATGACAGCCCACACAACAACTTTTGGACTATGTAGTGGTTGTTCATGTTTCTGTCTTGGATTTTCGTTGGCCCAGTAGCGGCAGTTCTGTTTATTTACGAGAGATGTGTAGACGCGTGGTGGCTAATTTCCGTTTACGGTTAGAGGAGTGCCAGCAGCGTGAGGGTCAACATTTGGAGAACATAATCTTTAGTACTTAATTTTCCAAAACCTTGTCTAAAAATTAACAAAAAAATTTATTTTTTCTGACTTCTAGTTTTTTTTTTTTATTGAATCTACAAATACCCCCTACCCTTTCTGGACACCCTTTATAATAAAATGTAACATATTTTTAGTTTAAAAAATGGCATGAAATATAAAACGACCATGTATGTATAATATACAATACATTTAGCTTGACACTGAGTCTAAATAAATATTTACGTAATACATATAATCATTCTAAAAATCGTATTTTATTAATTTTTTGAACAATGAAAACATGCGGCTTCCAACTTTATACAAAATAGGTCATGTGGCCCGTAATATCATATAAGTTTGACATGCCTGCACTAAGCAATTACTTTACGCCAGGCTTAAGGTCCTTTCAACTTAACGTAAAGAAAATTGTATATCCTGTACAATGGATACATTTTTTTAGATAGTTTTAACTACACTTGAAACGTTTTTTGGCTAATATTAAGTAAAGGAAAGTCAATAATCCGCAGCAGACATATTATATTACCCGATAATGATTCTTAATGAAAATTAATAGACGTTATAGGGGAACTTGAAGTTGCTTATATCAAATATAATGTAGTCAAGATCACAGTTACATTGTTTAAAATATTTTATGTGAATTGAATATTATAAATGAAATTATTACGTTTGATCATCCTGTAGAGTGTAGATGGAGCAGATAGCCAAGGAAAAGGACGCCATTAATATTGTCCTTAGTTTTCACAGTCCCCAACATTTTCTACTTTTGCAAATAATAAGAACTCAGTATTATTTCAGTAAATCTACACGAAATGAACTTGAACGACATGAAAAAATGTTTAATTGATTACAATTGGAAGACGTATTGTATTATTCATGGATATATTTACTCGGGCCTTATCTTAAGGGATATTCTGTTACTTTATTTGACGATAAAATTTATTAGTCATTCATTATTTAATCTATATTACAGCGGAGAAAGGGCGTATAAGTAATTTTCCAAAATATTTCGATCGTACTTCAAATAATGATTTACCTTGAATCTTAGGCCTACATAACGTCTCCTCCTTAGGTGGTCTTTGTTCAAATGGGGTTTATTAATCAATATTCTATCCCTGTCTAAATAAAATTCGTCACTGATTATGTATCAACAGATAATGATATTTTACCATGATTAACTACTAAGCACATAGCGAGGGTTGAAATTTCTAGTAGAAACAGCAGCATTAAATTCAGTTCCATTATAACGATGAACTTGATCGAAAAATACTGAATATAAAAAATATATAAACCTACTTCCGTCTAAATATATTATCTGTAAAAGCGCGGGTGGCTAGGAGCGATTAACTTATGCTTTATCGCCAGTCACTAGATTATAGTCTGCAAAAGATGAGCTCGCGTATCATCTAAAAATATTAAACATGTTTGTAATCTGCACTGGCACAGAAAGCGAGGGAATAAAAAAAAACAGCTTTTACTAAGAGATAGAGCTCGATAAGGTCGGGTAATACATATTCCTACCGACATTGTCAGTGTCTGCGTTTGGAATCGAACCAAGATCACGGCAGAGCGACTGGAAGTTATTACGGTCTAAGTGAATGTCTTACATATACTTAGACCAAATCTTTAAGTCGTTTTTGCTAAAAATCAACTTAAACATTAATTTTTCATTACTTATTCACTTTTTGAAGTTGAAAATATTTGTTTACCAATAATTCATATTACTTTTCCTCACTACACTATAAGCGGAAAAGTAATGTAATCATGTAAAGAGAAAGTGAAAAAACAAAATTTTTTTAGGTTTATTTTTCGTTTTTCCGTCTAAAAACAAAAAAATGGTTTTTAAAAATGTTTCGCTGTGTGTGTGTCGTAGTTGTCGTCGGAATTTATTCTTGTTAGCACGATAACTCAACTAAATCGTGTCGGATCGATCGAGTTTTGACTGATTCGGATCTGGGACGTCTCCCAGACGACACCTATTGATTTTGAGGTAGATAGGACACACCCCATCCTGTCCATGGGTCATGAGAAAGCACGACGGTGGACTATTTGAGAATTTTTTTTGTTAACACGATAACTCAACTAAGTCATGTCGGATCGATCGGGTTTTGACTGATTCGGATCCGGGACGTCTCCCAGACGACACCTATTGATTTTGAGGTAGATAGGACACACCCCATCCTGTCCATGGGTCATGAGAAAGCACGACGGTGGACTATTTGAGAATTTTTTTTGTTAACACGATAACTAAGTCATGTCGGATCGATCGGGTTTTGACTGATTCGGATCCGGGACGTCTCTCAGACGACACCTATTGATTTTGAGGTGGATAGAACACACTCTACCATGTTGATGGGTCATGAAAAAGTACAATGGTAGACTATTTGAGAAATTTTTTTGTTAGCACGATCACTCAATTAAATCGTGTCGGATCGATCGGGTCGATCGATCACATTTTTGAAGGAACGGCCCCTAAAAAACATTATAGCGACCACATCTCTAATAAAAGTACTATCTGAAGTGTTAAAAATAGAAATTTTCATAATGTACTTAATATCATACTGCGTTGACTTGTTACTGAAAGCGCGTTTCGTAAACCAAGTTGGCATCATCAGAAGATTAATAAAACTGACAGTTTTTGTCATCTCTTGATTAAGCCAACTTGATTGGGGAAACGCGCGTCGAGTTACGTGTAATTTTTCAGTGTTCCTGAAAAATGTATCTCCTGTCTTTATTAAAATGTACCTCATAAAGATCATACCCACACAATTTTAAATTTAGGAGTGGATGGTTTTGACATCGGGAATGATGCTTTTATATCAAAAATTGGTGTACATTTTCTAAAAAAAACAACGTGTTATAGACTTTATATCGTACTGTATACATCGCTGTTGCCGACATATGTACAATAACGTGATCTGATCCAAACTGCGTATTATATGCTTGTTGTTAATGTGATTAAAATACGATCGCGTATATCTACTTACATTTTTTTTCTTTTGAGAAAACATCAGTTGCCTCGAATAACGATAATTTAATCGATAACTTTACTAAGTTAAATTCCTCCGCCACAGCACCGGGAAAGATATCGCAAACGATTTGTTTTGAAAACAGTCGGCAAGTTTTTTTATGAAGGAATCACAATAATTAATACGAACCAACAGCTGTTCCACAAATTGATGGAGTAAACGATGATCTTTGATTTATTCCTAATGAAATATTGTACGCACTGATATTTCTGTTGCTTTTGTCGGCGGTTTTTAACGGTTCGCTCGAGATGTATTGTTTAATTTAATTCGTTAAATTGGAGGATGTCGTTAAGTGGGCAACTGAAAAAACTCCATTTAATTTAGATTGACCTTATTCTTTGTACACTACAAATAATATTAATATAATAATTGTAATATAATATATTATACACGCCGTATTCATCTCTAATGTGATAATCATTCTTTGTGTGAAAAACGAATGTATGTCATAACCCAAATCGATTGTTCCGTTTCTATTTTGTGCGTTACCACAGATGGGTCGTATTGAATTCAAATAACACGCCGGACGCTGAAGGGATTTCCTGCGTCAGTTTCCTGGTGGAAATTGAAAAATGACCACAATATCAAATGAGTTGCCGAGATCGTCGTCAATATTTCACCAGAAGGCTCAATTTAAGCCGATACTCACAGCTTCAAGTGCTTCGGATCTGGTATTTGTGATACGAATTATTTTAAGAGCCCCCAAATTCACATAATAAATTGTTACAAATTTCGTATTTAGATATACAGTGCTATTCAAAAGTCCCCTCCCCCCTCTTATCTTTGGAACGGTTATACATAAACTAGTGAAATTTGGTAACTGAATATTAAGGGTTGTAAACTTCCCTACTAGTGATGATAGATGACGTATGCGTCAAAGATGACGTCACAAGGTCATTGTGACCAATAATTTTAATTGGAACCCTATGGCAAGCGACACCTCTTTTAAAAGGTATCGAAAAAACGTATTCAATGATACTAATATTGTTTGTGTTTATATTAGTTTTGATGGATTAAATCAGTAATCAGTAAACTTGGATAATAACTTTAATTGCAGATTCAAGAATCAGTACCTACTTATAGTAATTGTTCGAAGTGAGCTCCATCTACTTCCTAACAGTAAAACATCCTATTGCGAAACTCTTCTCGTACTTTTTCAAATGTGTCTGCGGAAATAGCCCTACATTCTGTAACAATACGTTGTATTAAAACATCAATATTGTCAGGCTGAGTGGCGTAAACCTTCGATTTAAGATACCTCCACAGAAAAAAATCTAAAGGTGTGAGGTCCGGTGATCGAGGCGGCCATTCCATTGAACCTCGTCGTCCAATCCATCTACCAGGATATTCTTCATCCAAATACCGTCTTACTGCACCGTAATAGTGTGGAGGAGCACCATCCTGTTGGAATGTTATTTCCAAAATGTCGAATTCATCTTAATTATCTTCCAAAATTTCAAGGATTAACGGTTCTATTGCATTTTGCAACATCTGCAGATACACCTCACCGGTTAAGTTGGTATTTAAAAAAACAGGCCCAACGATGTGGTTTCCCAGTATACCTGCCCAAACATTGACCTTCTCGGGATACTGAGTATGTGTTTCACGAAACATGTGAGGATTTGCGTCATTCCAATATCTCACGTTTTGTGTATTTACATTTCCATTTAGATAGAAAGTACTTTCGTCACTAAAACAAATTGTTTTGGCATAGTCTGGCTGTTGGTTAATTTTAGTCTCCATATTTTCACAAAATTGCAGTCTTCGGTCTGGATCGTAATGGAGTAGATTTAACGTAACGTGTGGTAAATTTCATCATCTTTTGGGTGTGAAGGCGCGTCCTCACTATGCCGCGGTTTGCCAGTTGGCAAGGCCATTTAGCAATGCCAGCGGTAATGTAGACGTGACCGTTGGCACGTGCCAACGTGCCAGCGGCGAGCCAACAAGAGTCGCTCGAGTGTCGGTTTCCTTCAAAGAAAGCCAAAGCCCAACCGCGAGTGGGGACGTGCCAACCGCTAGCATCACGCGCCCAATTAGTAAGTCCTTCTCCGTGAACATACTGAACATCGTGGATTAAACTAAATGCCAACACAGATGTGGACGTTTTCGGTAGCCACTGGCTTTGCCAACTGGCAAACCGCGGCATAGTGGGGACGTGTCTTAAGTGTTCCTTCAATTTGTACCTTTTACTGTCCGTATTATACAATGAAGGAAAATAAAACGCCTTTGAAATAAAATATACTTTATTATATTTTTCTTTTGAATAATGCAAAGATAGGGCGTCAATATTTAACGACTATCATCTACAAACCATACAAAACCATACGACTGTTTTACGAATATGAACTATCATTTATAGTTGCGTTAAGAAAAATTCGCACAAAATTAGGACAAAATGAAGAACCTTCAGGGTTAATGGTTCATAACATAATCAAGAAATATGAAGAGACGGGTAAGGCAACACCAATACGTCCTCGTCGTGATCGATCAGATGAAAATATTGCTACAGCTAAAGAAAGTGTACGGGAGTATCTAAACACATCAATTCGACATCATGCAAAACAACTCAATCTGTCAAGAGCCACCACGCGTCGGATTTTAAAGAAAAATCTGCATCTGGTATTATGTCAAAGGAAAATTGTACGCTATCTAGTCAGCAACAATCAAAGCAAACATTCAACATGTTATTCGGGGAAACAGAGCTAGCTTTATGTGCCCGTGTTACGGACAATTTTGCTAAAAGAATGACGACATTATGCCAGATGGGTCGAAGCGGCCATATGAACTATATTCTTTTCCATTTGTAGCTGTATTGTCTCCATTTTATGTTGAAGAGTAGAAAACCTCAAATATTATTAGTTTTATTCACAAATCACATCCTGTAGTTCCAAATGACACCCAGGCATGTCGATGTCGATGTCGTACAGTTTGTAGACGACATCCATTAAATATTGACACCTTAACATTGATAGAACACAAATGGCGCGCAATTCAAATCCTGTAGTTCCAACTAAGACACTCTATATTACTTTTATACTTAAAATGTATGAAAATTTACAATCATAGTGATATAAAAGACAATTTAGGACAGAGAACACGAAATGTAATCTAACTGTATTCTATAATAATGTTATTTGTTTAAAAGTAAACGATGAACGTTCCATTTGCTCCATCTTATTAGTCAATCCCATATATCGTAATTCACACTACCTCCATCAATCTGAAGTTAATTGAACATCCATTAACATAATCAGGTAAATATATAAATATATGCTTTGCATAACAAAGAGGTTTAAATCAATCCAGTTTAATTCCAAGAGGAGTTCAACAGGGACATACAAATTAAAATGTTTTCCCAGCTGTTATAATGCCGTCGTCAGTTCCCGAAGGAGGGACAGACCACGTCGTAAAATTAGCATTAAAAGCTATGGTAGGAACATCTACGTCTATTCACTTCTAACTAACCTAACTGCAGAATTGAGGGATGAAAAACAATACCTAGAAGGATATTTTCCCTACTGGAACATCGCTGTTCTAATTCAAAAAACTAAAGGCTAAAATCTGAATCCTATATTGTATTTCTTTCAAAAGGCGTGTATGTAACTTATTTTCTTTTTATAAAAAATATTAACGAAGTCCTACGTTCTAGTGAAAAGGGAATGGAACTCGACTGTAGCCACCTCCTCGTGGTGAGTTCTGGGCTATTTTAGGGAACTCCTAAAATAGGCAAAGAGCTACAATTTAGAGTATAGAACACGGTACGTAATGTGCATTCGATTCTACTCTAATGTATATTAGAGTAGCCTTAAAAGTCGGAAACAGCCGAAAGCAGGAAAATGTAAGAATATGTATAAATTTTCTGTAATGTCCTGTAATGCCTTTCTAATATGTAAACGTGTTTCTAGTGGAAGCAAAAAATATACGTCTTATCTGTTCCTTACTTTATTCGCATATACGAGTACAAGCCGTTTTTATTCAATGCAAAAGCGGGATGCAGGCCAAATAAACTACAAATATATTGTATTCGTACGTACATATATGTATGTAGTACGTATACGTAAAAATGCCTATTTTGATTCTACTTTTATTAGATGTTAGTGCTAGGCGCAGACTGCACGTGAAGCTTCCTGCAACAGATCTATTTTATATCTGCTTGTCCCAATATTTCGGTCTAAAGAGGAGACTAAACATTGGAAATTAAGTATTAGATATATTAGGTGCTATATTACAGTTACTAAAATTCTTATTTGACCATGTTTTTAAAAATGAATAAAGTTTAAAGGTAATAGTTTGATGTATCCTTCAATTGAAAAAATGTTATACAGCAAGCGGCAAACAACTAGGTGAATCCTTTTTTGATGATTCATTTCTTCATTCCAGTAATGAAATTAATACATTTTTCAGACATCTAATATCTATTAGTTTTAATAAACTTGGACATGAGAATAACTATTTTGCTTTTTAGAACAAACTATTTGGGCAGAAGTTAATTCTTCACGAATGTATGTACATTGATTCAGGTTCTAACATTAGTTAATAATTCTTATTGGAATTTAGTTCTCGCTGAAAATAAAAAGTTGCTAATATTCCTGGTAAAATTGCAGTCGTCAAAAAAAATGTTTTTTATAAACTTGGCCAAGGGAATCAATTTTTGGTTTTTGAAACAAATAAGTGCATTTGAGCATAAATTAGTTAATCATAAATTTTACCAATTACACTGAGGTTAAAGTTTTATAGTGAAATTTTACACCATATTCATGTTCTTTCAAATTAATGGCTGGAGTGTATGCTAGTAATATGGGTACTATGGGCAACAAGCGCAAAAGAAAACTATTATTAACTATTCGATTTGTTATATATTTAATAATATAAAATTTGATAATGAACTTTAAAAAAATTAATATTTCATAAAAGTTGTTACGGTTGCTTGTAATATACTGATTTGGCAACAACGAACAAATCTCAAAGTGCCGATGCCGACACCTGACGAGCGAGGCGATCGAGTTTTCGTTTAGTAATGCATCTAAACGACTGGGAATATTTTGCTTGGCATTTGAATTTATCTGTGTTTCCGTAATTAAGAGTTTTTAATGTAATGGTAACGCTGTACCCACAAAAATCCTAATTGAGTACATTCCTAATAAGTGAATAATAACAATGGTAGGTATAAAATACCACATCGCTACCTACCAACGAAATCGTCTAGCGCCTTTATCAAAATTCTACACATTCTTCAGACATCTAGTATCTATTAGTTTTAATAAACTTAGTCAAGACTCTATTTTAATGTTTGCTTCTTAGTCTAGATAAACGATTTGGGAATAAGTTGATTATTCAGAAACCATAAGCAGGCATATTGCTTCAGTTTTCATAGCTGTTAATAATTCTTCTCATGGAGATTCAGTTTCCGTGGAATATAAAAATTTTGTCATTCTTGGTAGAATTGATACACTATTATTATTAAGTAATAAGTTGACAATAAATAGGAAATGGCAGATATAAAATATCGGTTATGTTTTGAATCGTTGCGAAACACAAATAGGTTAGGTACATATGTGCCTATTCGGTGAAATCCTCCAGCATAGTATCCAACACATTTTTTAGTCATCTCAGCAAAAATTTTTAACATATTTAACGTTCGATTCTTGAGAGATATGATCCGATCTTAAGGATATGATACTTACTATCCGAATAAAAATGTTCTTAGTTAATAGGTAATAAATGTGCTTCATTTATATCCAGATGTTTTTGGATATTTACTAATAATTACTAATTACCGTATTACAATTCTTCTTATAATAATTTAGTCCTTACTGAAAATAAAAATTATAATTTAAACAGTAATGTAGTGTTAATGTAGTAGTAACGTAATCAAGAATGTATTATTAAATTCATTATTTAATAATTGGATACATTCTTGGTTACATAAGATTAATATGTCATTATTAATAAGTGCACAATAAGAAAATATTATTTAACTACCTATCTCACGCAATCTCCCTGTGAATTTGTTAAAATTTAACATATTTTGCAGATATTTAATACCTACTTAGTTTATTAAACTTGGTCATGACAATATGTTGCTGTGACATCGTTGCTGTCACAGCAGCGATGTTTTCATTTCACACTCTCACGCACAGCAGTGCTGTGCGTGAGAGTGTACGGGAAAACCCACGGCAGTCAATTTCTCGTCATTCACAAGAACTTAGCCTCTGTGCGAGTTCAACTTGGCCAATTTTGCGTCGGGACTGCACCCGTACAAAATCCAACTGACCCAGGAACTTAAGGTAAACGACCATAGACAACGCCATGTGTTCGCTGATTGAGTTCTGGAGCAGCTGGAAGTTGATCCAAATTTCGCCAAAAAATCATCTTTAACGACGAGGCCCATTTTTGAGATGAATGGATATGTGATGAAGCGAACTTGTGGAATTTGGGATGACACCAATCCACGCGCTTCAGACCAATACATCGATACGTATAACCCACGCTTCTTGGATAAAAATCACAAAAGAAAATCCTGCCGTGTTTTACTACAAGAAAAACTTCAATGACAGTACATTATGAGATGCGGCGAGTACTAAGAAAAGACGTAAATCTGCAGTCTCTTAAGTTTGCTGCTCTCTCTGCATTGTCCAAGAAAATACCTCTTAGTGCCAACAGGAAAAATGGTATCACGGACATGCTCAATTTCATAGACAAGAACAGGAAATTTTTCGAAGACGTTCTGAGTACCTGAGATCATATCCAGCATAACAATGTGGTACTTAGATAATTTCCAAACATTTTTCGCGTTTTAGACTACGCAACATTTTTTCCTCAACTTTTTTTTTGTAACATTCTTTATTGTGAACATTTCTAATTTGATGCTTTTTCTAGAATAAATTTTAATGAAAATTGTATATTCTGTGCACTTTTTCTCCATTTCCCGAAAATTTTATCTTTGGCACTTAGATCACTTAGCTCTGCCACTCTACAGTTGTTTATACCCCTTGAAACGTAATAACTATAACAACTTTGGCATATTATTCGATATCTAAGACATAAAGTTCCTTTGATGTTCCGTAGAACGACCCCGATTAACTTACGGGTCGGATGAAATATTCACATATCTATATTAAAGTTCTTTCTCCGAAGTAATTTTCAATATTTATAAACAAACAAACAAACAAGCAAGGCTATTCGGATATAAAAATGTTTTACTACGCGTTAGTTTGTGGGGGGCGCCAAAAATTCTTGCATATATTTATTGTCTACAGTCGTTCTGCCCACCATGTTATTCTGAATTAATATTTTCTTATATGCAGATCGAGGCGATTGAATAAGCTAGAGCTAAACACTATCGCATTGTCGCCTTAAAACTAAACTATTTTTCACCTTTCCTTATACGTCGACATTAGGAAACGTTCGAACGCAAATTATACATAAAGGCCGTAGTATTTTGTAACATTTCTCACGCGTTTGTTGTTTTCATAACAACTTGGCGCCGTACCTTAGTGCCGAGCGTGGTTTTCGTCTAGTCCTGTCCCAAGTAGCACACCGCAATTTTTATGTGACAGCCCAAGTTTTCATTATTATTTCACAACCACTGCTTAACTACTACGTTTCACGTTATCATTTTGGCACAGTTCTATTTTCGATCTACTATTAAGGGTCATTTCGGAGTTTATCAAGAGGGCGTGAGTCGCAGTAGACTCAATTGCAAGAAATGTTTAATTATAGAAATATTATTAACATACTGAAATACCATTAATATATAACGGCTATGACAATATAAAGATATCAATGCAGAAATATAAATAATTTTTATTTGGAGTAAAAACAATAGGGTTTTTATTTAAAAAAAATGTATATTACAGTCTGTTTTATTCATAACTATGTAGGTGATCAAACACGACGGCAAAGCTATACTGAGTTGCTTGTACCTACATAGATTGAAATATATCAAATCTACACGATTAAGTTGCAGATTTAGTCATCAATAGAGCTGCCAGCCTCGCCAGTAGCGCCACCGTATATAGGCAACTACGTATAAGTGATAATAATTTATATAATATATAATACTTACCCAGTTCATAATACATCTGGATTGGTTCAGCTATAGCCGTCAAGGTAGCCGAGTTGATTAGAGCGCGCTCATACATGTGCATGTCGCAAATGCTACTAACTACTGCCTGTCGTGATCTTGGTTCGAGTACAAGCGCCAGCACTGGCAATATCGGTAGAACGAATGTTAACTAAATTTTTTCAGTGTGTAGCCCCCACCCAGACGGTGTGTTTTGTGTTTCAAGTTTTTTTTTATTGGTTGGGCTAATCAGCATAATAATGCAACATTGTCTCTAAAATTATTTCCGTGAGTAATGTCTGCGGCGGTGAAAAACTATTCTTATATAAAGAGACCGATCATTCGACATGTAAAGATGTAACATTTGCATACTTGTTCTGAAATTATTTAATGGATTCACGTTACTATACTGTTACTATAAATTCATATAGATTCATGTTACTGTTACTGTAACTATATCTCAATCTGGTTAATTCTTTTATTTTTACTTTTCCGCACTCAACTATACTAGCGGAAAAGTAATGTAATCGTGTAAAGAAAAATGGAAATAAACATTTTTTTTCGTTTTCCGGCCTAAAAACAAAAAAAATGGTTTTTAAAAAACATTGTCTCTGTGTGTGTCGTTGTCGTCGGCATTTATTATTGTTAGCATGATAACTCAACTAAATCGTGTCGGATCGATCGGGTTGTGACTGATTCTGATCGGGGACGTCTCCCAGATGATACCTATTGATTTTGAGGCGGATGGGACACACCCCACCCTGTCCATGGGTCATGAGAAAACACGATGGTAGACTATTTGAGAATTTTTTTGTTAGCACCATAACTCAACGAAATCGTGTCGGATCGATCAGGTTTTAACTGATTCTGATCGGGGACGTCTCCTAGACGATATCTATTGATTTTGAGGTGGATGGGACACACCTCACCCTGTCCATGGGTCATGAGAAACCACGATGGTGGACTATTTGAGAAAAATTTTTGTTAGTCCGATAATTCAACTAAATTGTGTCGGATCGATCGGGTTTCGACTAATCCTGATCGGGGACGTCTTCCAGACGACACCTATTGATTTTGAAGTGGATAGGACACACCACACCCTGTCCATGGGTCATGAGAAAGCACGATGGTGGACTATTTGAGAATTTTTTTTTGTTAACACGATAACTCAAGTAAATCGTGTCGTATCGATCGGATTTTTAATTGATTTCGATCGGGGACGTCTCCCAGACGACACCTATTGATTGTGAGGCGACTAGAACATACTGTATCATGTTCATGGGTCATGAGAAAGCACAATGGTGGACTATTTGAGAAATTGTTTTTGTTACCACGATCACTCAATTAAATCGTGTCAGATCAATCTGGTTTCGACTGATTCTGATTAGGGACGTCTACCAGATGACATCTATTGATTTTGAGGTGGATAGGACACACCCCACCCTGTCCATGGGTCATGAGAAAGCACGATGGTGGACTATTTGAGAAAAATTGAAAAAAGTAAAACTGTCGCATAAAACAGATATTCTGCATTTAAGTGTTCGTTAATTTTTTCTCGGCCACTCAATTTCGAGATAGAGATGTTCTACGTGCGGAAAAATCCGTTTTAAGGTTTTAAAACTGTTTATTTAAATATGTTTCCACTTCAGCATCTTGAACCTTAATATAACTTTCTCTATTTGCAGTTGATTCTTTAACATCGAACTGCAAAACTAAGGACTTTATTTTTTTATTATTTTGCAAATAATAAAATACTGTCTCTAACCATACTTCTCATCGTGTAAAAATCGATTGTGAAGGACACTGTAGAATACCGGGACATTGTTTATGAAATTCCCGAGTGAGTTTTTTTTTTTTGAGAGAGAAACCGACTAAGGGAAATATTTTTTGTAAGGTTCATGACTAAAGAAACATTATTATATCTTAAATTAGTATAATACAAAGTTTTACTACGCAGAGGGTAATATTCAAACTACAGAAATAAGGAGATTATACTCGAACCCATCTGCAAATCCTCTATATAATAAGGACTAAACAAATTAGGTCTACAAACAAAAATAGCTATTCTCCTGGCTATATGCCAAACGCCGAGCGCTGAATTACAGGACAAAATTTGCTGTATTTTGTCTAACAGAGTTAACACTAAAATCTTAAGTTGTCAAGGGTATTTAGGGAAGCGCCAATCTGTTGCATCAATACGATTAGCGAATAAAATATGACAAATATTATTATTCATATTTAAGATAATCATTCGACTTTCAGCCAATCCATATGAAGAAAGTTTCTTGGAATTTTTACAATATCTTGACCCAAAAATACTAGTTCATATAAAAAAAAAGTTTCGGTAAAATACTGCTTACGCCTACTAGTTAATACGTAACATCTGTTTTGCCCTGTCCTCTAATTCGATTTCACAAAGCTGAGTGACCATCATGTTATCAGTATAATTATGAACTGTACATTCCTAATCGTTTGAAAAACTCTCTCGTTACACAATCCGCAGTCCAACCTGATACCACTGCATCATTCCTTTGCCTAATTTGCATGCGCCCACTTGCCACTATCGCTCAGTTGGCACTTGGCAGTCTAAAAAAAATACAGGTTGTATATTACATATTATAATGCATACATGACACTCAACAGGCTATAGTACTTTTCGATTTGGTGTTTCGCAGTACTTAGAGAGTTATTCCACTTAACGATGATACTGGTTTCAGTCTCAAGGTACATCTAGGGTACTCATGTAAAATTTAAATTTACGAAATCGAATATGTACACTGTGGATAACAAGTTTGGAACACCTAAAAAATCTCGCAAAATATTGTTTTCTTGCAAAAGCGATTGTCAAAGGTATCAAGACTTGTCAAAGAGGTCAAAAGGTATTTTAAATTTGGCGTATCTTGAAATATTTTAGTTCTATGTACAGTGACGTACGTCTGCAGCGTCAAAGGGGTCGCATTTTTGTTTTTTTTATGACAACCCCTATTTTTGTTCGATAGAGTGAAAGAGTATTTCTTTAATTATTGTTATAAATAAACAGTTTTAAAACCTTAATACGGACTATTCCGCATGTAGAACATCTCTAATGTGCTTACATAAATACAGAATATGTGTCTTATGCGACAGTTTTACTTTTTTCAAATAGGCCACCACCGTGTCTTCTCACGACCCATAGACAGGGTGGGGCGTGTCCTATCCACCTAAAAATCAATAGATGTCGTCTGGCAGACGTCCCTAATCAGAATCAGTCGAAACCCGATCGATTCGACATGATTTAATTGAGTGATCGGGGTAACAAACCCATATGTAATGTAATGTAAAGTGTCTCGGCATTTGCTTATAAAATATTTCATTCAATAATTATTCCAGGCGGTTCAATTTAAATGAGACACCCTGTACAAAAGCAAAGTTTCAGAAATAACACATGGTTCAATAAACCACGTTTTCTTTTTCAATATTTCAAGAGGTAATTTTTATCGTTGATAATGCTGAGTTACCAACCCCATGTTTGAGTATTTTTTTGTTTTTTAGGTCATGGCCCTTTTCCTGGACGCAATACAAATATCTTAAAAAACAGACAGTAAAATGCGGAATTTTGCCTCATTAAAGAACTTGACTTAAAATGATCATTCCTAATTAGGAGATTGTCAAGTATTCAACTTATAAATGGCTTTCATATTTTCTTTATTATGACTTCATTATAAGCAGTACTCGAGTAATAAACATGCATATGTTGGATAAAAATGCTGCAGTCGTTTATTATGGACTAACAAAAATATATCTTCTCAGACTGCCCAATAGAGTTATGATTCTTGCCCAAGATTATAATTCATTTAGAACTGATTATTTGGACTGTTGACTATTTGTGAATAAATAAACCATTTTAGTAACGTTTTGAAAAAAATATAATCAGTGAAAATGAGGAAAAGAAATCAGTACTCTTAATACATATACAACTGTGTTTATTCTCGTGATTACAAACATTAGAAAATTGCCGAGAATAGTACTGTAGGTAAATCCCTGCCTGTTACATTTTCTGTTCGATAACGTAAATTTTTAAACCGAAAAGAGGTTAATTAATAATATATGTATGTAGCAGATTATCAAGTACACTTTGTTAATAAACTATATGAATAATTCTGTGAATTATTCATGTATTACGAAAAAGTTAAAATCCGAATTACATATTTACTACCACGCGAATTACTTAAAAGATTTTAAGTAATATTGCGCGGAACTAATTCACGTAAATTATTAAAGAGGAGAACTTCTAACTTTATACAAATGAAAATGTATTTATATAGTGCGGATCCCTCCCCCCCCCCCCTCCCCTAATAATAACTTTGTCTATAAATATTGATATAATTACACAGGCCAACAAAGATTTTGTGACTGGACTTCTTTTGACTTTTTGGCTTAGTTACATACCGTGAACTACCGGACACTGCTTTTTTTCTATCACGCACCAGTATTTGTAAATGTACATTGTAAGGGTGGTCCAACCATAATGCACGATGTTAATTGTGAGTCACACCTTAACGTCAAGTTTTTTGCCCAACTTAATTTGACATTTCTTTGTTTCAGTGTTTGACAAATTCAACCATGGAGAGGTACACAATTGAGCAGGGCGTTAAGATTGTTGAAGCCTTTTACGAGAATGGGCGTTCAAATCAAAATGCATTTCGTGCACTTCGTGACTTTTTTGGTCAGCATAATCGACCAAATGTGTCCACAATCGGGAGAATTGTGCGCAAATTTCAGCAAACCGAGTCTGTAGGAAATGTGAAAACACCTGTGCATGCTCGCCCAGTTCGTTCTGCGGAAAACATTGCTGTTGTTCGCGATAGTGTAGCAAAAGAGCCGTCAACCTCGACTCGTCGTCGTGCCCAACAATTGAACATCTCACGAACATCACTGATGCGAATTTTGAATAAAGATTTGAATTTACGCGCTTACAAGGTTCAATTGACTCAAGAGCTGAAGCCTACTGACCATTTCAAGCGTCGTCAATACGCCGAATGGTTGGTTGAACAGACAGAAGTGAATGGTGACTTTACAAAGAAAATCATCTTCAGCGACGAGGCACACTTTCACATCAGTGGATTCTTTAACAAGCAGAATTACCGCATTTGGGCAAATGAGAATCCACGAGTGATTGTTGAAAAGCCGATGCATCCACAAAGAGTGACTGTTTGGTGCGGTTTATGGGCTGGCGGCGTCATCGGGCCGTACTTCTTCGAAAATGAGGTCGGCCAAGCAGTTACCGTGAATGATGTTCGCTATCGCGAGATGATAACGGACTTCTTGTGGCCATAAATTGAGGATATGGAGCTGGACGATATGTGGTTCCAACAGGATGGTGCCACTTGCCACACAGCCAACGAAACAATGGCACTTTTGCGCGAGAAATTTAATGGCCGTGTTATCTCACGTCGTGGCGATGTTAATTGGCCGCCACGATCATGTGATTTGACACTGTTGGACTTCTTTCTTTGGGGATATTTAAAAAAAAAAGTTTACGTCAATAAGCCAAGAACAATTCAAGAGCTAAAGGATGAGATAATTCGGCATATTAACGACATTGAACCTCAATTATGCCTCAGAGTCATTGAAAATATGGACCATCGGATAGAGGTATGTCACCGAAGCCGTGGCGAGCATTTGGCTGATATTTTGTTTCACACATAATTGTCATAGATCCTTCTATCATAATAAAAAATATTAAGATAATTCTCTGAAAACTTTTTGTTTTATTTACAATTAACATCGTGTGTTTTGGTTGGATCACCTTTTATAATAATTTGTAGTTTCTAAACCGAGCTTCTATAAAATTAAATTTTGCCTCAATCTTTGTGGGCCCCTGTATTTAATTGGTGTGAAACGTACAGGCAAGTGTGGGGGATTTACCGAAACAGAGTTGGCCGGTGGGGATATTCCGATTTTATACTACTTGTACTCGGGTATTTACATAGTAGCTGTAATACGTTTTTAAGACTTAGTTACCCGCTAAGCGAATATTTACCCGCATTCTCAGAAAAAAATTAAATAATGGTGAAACCATTCAATTCAACAAACTAGAGTTCCAGTTAGTTATTTTTCTTCTACCCTTTTTCGAGTACGAAGGTGCCCCCACCAGCTTTTGTTTGGTGAATTATCAGTTTAGATCAACCGCTAAATTAAAACCGCAACGTTTCTTAAAACTGAAAGGCTGTTTCTTGAAACCTAAAATTTTATAAATTAGTTACCTACAAACTTTAATACCTACAAATGTTTAATTTTATAAGAAATATAATATACTATATTAACTTCCAGAGAACTCATTTCGTTTGTGATTTTTTATGTGTATATTTTGGTTACCAGTTTTTGAATTAAAAATGTATTGTCATGTTGAAGCCTATTATTTATGACACTTTTACAACCAAAATTAGACCTTATCAAAGTAAAATTAAGGCAAAATAGTAATAAAAATGATAAAAAAAAGTGCGGAGATTTCCTCGCTAGCGTTATCTAGCTAGCGTAGAAAATTCTGATAAATTTGAAGATCTAGAAATAACTTTTCAACAGGATGGTGCTTAACAGTACTGCTATGGCGCAGTAAGAGTTTATCCCAGTGAACAGTATCCCAATAGGTGGATTGGACGCCGGGATTCAATAGAGTGGCTTAAATGGTATCCAGATCTAACGCCCTTAGATTTATTTTTATGCGACTACTTGAAATCGAAGGTATACGCATTACAACATCGACTCTACCTTAAAGTAGGAAATTACTTTAGACGCACGCGTGCTACACATGATTGAGGATTATCATGACATGGGTTGGCATATGAGGCAACAAGTTATACAGTTCACTTCATTGAGGCACTATATTATAAGAGATAAAGCGTTTCTGGATGTAAAGCGATCTTTTATGGGGATATTAAAAGAAGAGTCATAACACTGGGGAACAGTCAATTTGTTGGCAGGAATTGTGAGTATAAATTACTGCCCCTGATTCTGAAAATGGCATTACTATTTCTTACTTTACTCTAGTTTCTGAAATTAAAATACATGATAAATATTAACGCAATGTAAGAAAAACAAAGTAAAGAAGCAATATCTCTTACTTTGAATATTTATATATATGAAATTTAACAAAAGAATAAAGAATAATTGGTGCAAATAAAATAGTTTTTGGATTTTTTTTATATTTTTTCTGTATATCTGTATGCATCAGATTCTACAACAATCTATGTATATCTGTTAGAATTTGGATCTTTCACCAGTTTTCGAAGTTGTAGGCCGTCAAAAATCCCTGTTTTTAATTTTTCGATACTTATTGTTAGTGCTGGACATGTTTTAAAAGAATTTAATACCAAATGTGTTTAAAACAATCACCTGACTTGTCCAGTGCTTTTACAAACTGTCTCATTAAACCCAGTTTGATGAGGTAGCAGTATTTTTTTTTTTATTAACGGCCTTTCCAACGATCATAGAATCTCTCAAAGTCCAAACAGTTTGCTGCGAATGCTTCTCTTTTGCACGACTATCCCATAAACAGAGATGACAAGGATATGTGGTATATCTACTTCACTGTCCAAGAAGTATGGTGGCCATTTTTAAATCGACACAAACAAACCACTGATACTAAGAATAAGCAATTGCTGGAGTTTCCTGCAGGAATTTCCCGAGGAATTTAGTTAAAATGCAGGTATAATGTGAAATTAGGATCCTCGAGTACTCAAAAACCAATCATAAGTTTGTGGAAATAATTTTTTTTGTTCGCCAGTATAATAGAACAATTTGCTGATTCAGAATATAATAAAAAATATATAGGTTACTATTTAAAATCAACTTTAGTGCTCTAGAAAGGATATCATAGCAGAAAACTTCAAGCCACCAACATACATAAGTAAATTACCTACTAAACAATTTTTATTTGAAACATTTTAATATAACACAAATAATTAAAAAGTCATGGGCATTCATACTTATGCCAGGCCCTGTATGTATAGAATTACAAAAAATATTTGATGAACTACTATCGTAGGTAATTTCAGAAAAAAACAGAAGGAATAAAACAATTTCTTTATCGAAACCCCTTTCTAAGAGAATTAATATATGATTTCGTTACATTAGGGTTGTACAAATCAACGAAACTTTTGTAATATTATTAAAGTGATTTTATCAGGAGCGGCATATAGATGACAAGTAATTTTCGTCAAGTAGTCCTTTCAAGTTTATCAAACAGATAAATATTGTGTAATAAAATATTAATGTATTCTATTAAAATGTATTTTTGCGTAACGTCGTTCAACTAGGCTCGTAAATATTTTGTTGATCTTATTTCACCATTCCGCACAGATCGGCGATAGCCAAATACTGCCATAAATGTTTCTTTTTTTATATCACGAACGCAATTAATCATGTATCCTCGTACGCGTTAAGTAGCCGCGATTTCTCGAGGAATCTCGTGCGAATTGATTAAAATTAACAAAAACAAAACGTATCGGGAAGGTCAGAAAATAGGGTCGCCTACGCGAAAACGGTCTGAAAATCAAACGAAAATCACACCGGGCCCTCCCTGACGACACTGAAGTCTTTTGTACACATGATTTGATCGATAGCCTAGGCGAAACTACTGAAAATCGAAGATTTGCGACAATATGGCTAATAATTGTGCCATGTGTTCGATGTCGCGAATTGAACGTGGGATTGAAAAAAACAAACCAGTTGGATGGAATAAGTACAACGTGAGGCCAACCTGTACGCCGTGAACTGGCTTGATCTATACACCAACCGTGAGGTGTTCTCAAATTAATTCGTACAGCAAAAAAATGCGTGATAGTAATTAATTACTAATATAAATCAATCTATTTTACAAATTGTTCAGTCGTCTGACGTCCACGATTCAGTCCCATTTCACGACTGATAGTTTGAAAAGTAACTGGTATTAACTGAATGATGTAGCAATCTACGCTACTGTAAGACCAAATATTATATTTCTCAGTATTTTATCTCGGAGTTGAAGTATAAGGTAGCCTACATCGATACGGAGAAGTTATGCCGTGCATTCGAACCCCGTTGTTTACTACATAGTATCGAATATTTATATGGCGAGTGTTTTATATAGCCAGCTACTATGTAAAATGAACAATTTGGAATTTTTTAAAGTACTATCATAATTATAACTCAATTGGTTATTAACATTTTTCACATGAACATAATTATGTACAATAATGAATAAATCAGTTAAAAATTCAAGGAATAACTTTTAGGGAAAACTCTCGGACCCGTCAAATTTTATTTTTAGTTGCGCATTTTTCAAAATATAATTAATATATACAGAGCGATTTGTATATAAGGTATGACGTGATCGATATTTCTTTTAATGGCAATCCCCCTTTTTCACTACTGAATATGAAAGAGCATTTTTGTTAGATATGCATCAATCATAATTACATAACGTGAATATGGGTTAGATGAAAAATAAAGAAAAACGATTTTGCAATGTCAGAATGCTAAATTTAAGGGCAATGATTATGTAAAAAATTAGTTAAACTAAGCGCTGAAATATGCACCGTTGGCTGCCTGACAGTAGGCAAGGCGATTAATAAATTCTTTTGGAACATTGTCAATAACTTCAGAAGTTATTGACAATGTACCTATGTATACGTTGTAGTTCGTGGCGAATTTTTGTTTTTAAATTTTCTAAATTCTCCGGCCCAGTAAACGTATACTTTTCTTTTTAAGTATTCCCACAAAAATGAATCTAGAGGAGTCAAATCTGGCGATGTGACTGGCCATTAAATCGGCTTCCTTCTCCCTATCTAACGATTCGAAAAGATCTCATCTAAATAAGCGCGGAGAGATGCTACATAATGAGGAGGTGCACTATCCTGTTGAAATAAAAAGTAATTTCTCCGAAAGGCCAGGTATCTGTATATGGGGATATAATGTTATTAGTGCAGGAATAAAGTCGTCTCGAAGATGATCCCAATATCTGGCACTAGTGAGGTTCACGTCAAAGAAATAGGAAATAGGGACCCAGAATTCTTCCGTCGACTATGCCGCACGAGACATACTTACACTTTCTGGGTATTTTGAGCGTAATACTCAGTGGCGCCGACAGGGGTGAGCACGGATGGGCGAGCGCCCAGGCAAAATCCCTTTCGCCCAACCTCTTATAACACCACTATATCCCATTCGCACATGAAATAATATATTTAACGCCCTCGCCCACCCTAGATATTTCCTGTCTGTTTTCGCCCAACCGCAAAATAATGCTAGCGCCGCCACTGGTAACACTCCATCTTTCATTGGGGATTCTCGGGAAAATTTCAAGTTTTTATCTGACAGCGGTAAAAAAAAACATCGATCGCTAAAGCTACTCTAAAGTAGCCAAGGTTTGGTTGATTGTTTAAATAATCATTACCATTAAATTTAGTATTTTGCAATAGCAAAATCGTTTTTCTATTTTATTTTTTGTCTAACCTATATTCAGTAGTAATTCAATTATTACAGTAGTGAATGTAAAAAAATGTGCTCTTTCACATCCCGTAATAACGAAGGCGGCTACCATTACAAATACCTTCTACACGAATCACCCTGTATATATTAATTAAATTTTAAAAAAATGCGCAAATGGAAATAAAATTTGATGAGTGCGAGAATTTTTCTCAAAAGTTATTCCTTGAATTCTTAACAAATTTATTTATTTATTTTTTACGAAAGCACTATGTACTGTAAACTTAAATCTAAAACTCTGTAAACTTTAACAAAACCAAGACTTAATATGTTTTCATGTTAAATAAACTATACGTCGCTGGCAATGTCACAGTTTGTCCACTTTCTGTATAAAAACTACGCTGAGAGAAATATCTACTAATCAAAAGGAAAAATTGGCTAACTCCAAAACAAGATCTATTTTAAATGGACTACAAGTACCTACACTGGATTGTTCATCATCATTAGGTCATCAGTCCTAAGACTGGTTGGACGCTAACCTCCAGCTTCTCCTATCTTGTGCTAACCTACGCATTTCGCTAATTGTGCTACAACCTACATCCCTTACTATTTGCGAGCAGTAGTCTAATCTAGGCCTACCTCTGCCTTTCTTCACTCCTATTTCTGCCTCCAAAATATCGCGGACTATTCCCCCATGTCTCATCAAGTGGCCTACCATTCTATCTCTTCTCTTATTTAAGTTTTTCCACATACTTCTTTTCTCGCCGACTTTCTCCAATACTTCTTCGTTTCTAACCCTATCAGTCCATGGTATTTTCATCATTCTTCGGTAACACCACATCTCAAAAGCTTCTAATTTCTTCCTACTTGCTTCCCCTACCGTCCAGGTTTCGCAGCCGTATAGTGCCGTGCTCCATACATATGTTTTCAAAAATCTCTTCCTTATTTCTAAGTTTATTACTCCCGAGCATAAAAGTGCTTTCTTTTTGTTAAAAGCTACTCGACCCTGCGCTATTCTTTGTTTTATGTCTTTATCGCTTCTTCCATCCCAATTTATTTTACTTCCTAAATAAGTGAAGTCTTTAACTTCCTCCAATCTTTCATTATTAATTTGTACTTTCGTTTTTGCTCTGCTCTCGCGCCCTCTGCACACTAACACTTTAGTTTTGTTTTTATTCACCCTCATTCCGTATTCCTCTGTCAACACTGCCTCCATTTCGTTCAATGCTGATTCTAATTCCTCCTTACTAGATGCTAATACTGCTATATCATCCGCGAATCTCAGCATTTTTAGTTTCTGTCCCTGTACTTTAATCCCGAAATCCACTCTATCTTTTACCACATTAATCGCCTCTTCGATGTACAGATTAAAAATTAGTGGTGATAGCGTACATCCTTGTCTTACTCCTTTCCTAATACCTACTTCCCTTTTTTCCCTTTCTACTTCTATAACAGCAGTTTGCTCTATGTATAGATTGTGTACTACTCTCCTATCTCTATACTTCATTCCCGCGCTCTTTAGTATTTCGAACATTTTTTCCCATCTTACGTTATCAAAAGCTTTTTCTAAATCTACAAATCCTATATATAGGCGTTCTTTCCTTTTTCTATTGTTTTCTCTAACATTACTCTTAGCGCCAGAATAGCTTCGCGAGTTCCCCTATTTCGCCTAAACCCGAATTGGTCTTCTCCTAGTATTTCCTCCGCTCTATTTTCCATCCTCTTTTGCACTATTCTAGTTAAGATTTTTGACGCATGGGAAGTTAGGCTAATCGTTCTAAAGTTCTCGCATTTTTCGGCTCCTCTCTTTTTCGGTATAGTAACGATAATGTTCCTCTTATAATCCTCCGGCATCTCGCCCGTTTCATATATGTATTTTACCAGTTCAAACATCCTATTTACTACTTTCTGTCCCGCACATTTCAAAATTTCCGCCTGTATTTTATCTACCCCCGGCGCTCTATTATTCTTTAGCTCCCTTAGTGCTATTTCAAATTCCTCTCTCAATATAGGTTTTCCTACATCTTCCCTATCGATGCTAGATTCTTCCTCTAATATCTCTCCTAATTCCTGACCCTCGTATAAATTTCCTAAGTACTGCTTCCATCTATCCGCTTTCTCCTCTCTTCCTATCAGTATGTCTCCCGATTGACTCCTAACGTTTCTACTTATTGTTTCTAATTTTTTTGCATTAGCAATCTTTTTTACAGAACAATGCAATCCATTTTCAATAAACTTATTCCGCCAATTAACATGCTTAATATTAATTCACGTTTTTATTGGGTGCAATATGTCTCCCTCGACCCATATTTACTAAAACACAATGACAAATAACAATTTTTTTTTAATTAACTCTTTGTTAACTTACATGCTTATATGAAAATAGTGTACACAATTTTTGTTGATCATAATATCACAAATCCATAATATCACTGCTATTTTAATACACATACTGTAAGGTATTATTTTGTAACTGTTTTACTCAGGGGGATGGCACTCCCTATATATCACGTAGTGCTATCTTGCAATTACGTGTACAACGGCCGCCAGGGGTGCTAGTAGTCTTGCAGGTCTTGTAGTCTCGTTTCCCCCTTTCTCTTACATCCCTCACCCACAGTAACAGTAGACATAACCTCGCGTACATGTAAACAAACGCGTAATCGTGAATTGTAATTAATCTGCAGTGTATAAATATAATAGTGTAAAATGGCGGATCCGCCGAAAGTAAAAAACAAAATGCGTCGTGAGACGACGTTGCATACATAGTGTCCCCATGCAATTCCGAAAAAGAACGTTCCGCAGAAGGCGAAAAAGTGCATTATTTCAAAGTACCCTCAAACGAAGAAAAAAGAGAACTGTGGCAAAGTGCTGTTCAGAATGATTTAACTCTGATTGCATTTTACAAGTGTACTTTAATGACATGTAACTAACTGAAGAATAATTCAGTGTTTTTAAAAAAATTTGTTCATTAAAAGATTATTATGATTCGACATTATTCAAAGTTTTGTATTGTTATTTCAATCGAAGTAATGAATATACTTGCATTAGTCTAAATACGCCTTTTCTTTTGCACAGGGACCATATAAAGTTGTCCTCTTAAAGACAATGGGGGGAGCAGTGCCATGTAAAAATTAGTCAAAAGACTCGCTTGGAAATGTTGTGGCGTGTTCTGTTTTCTTTTTACAATACTTTTATTACTCCCAACTTACAATATCATAATTTGTAGTATATACCAAAAACTTTATTTGCCTCTGTGAATTATTATTTTCAAATGATTTCTCTTATTTGTAACAGAAATATTCATAGAATAAATTTCAGCACTTTTCAGACAGATTATATACGTATGTGTACATATTACGTGTAAATAAAAAATTATTGCAGGAACACAAGAAGACATATTTTTAATAATTGCAAATTAACCTAATTCAATTTCACCTATACGGTAAACAATAATAATCGTTACGTAATACATTATGGTTCAGATAATTTTCTTATAGATTCATGTTGTTCTTAATTTTACAACATCCGTTACGTACTTATATTAAAATTTAAAAACATTTATGTTCAAATTTACCGGCAATTTCGCGCTGCAAGACAACTAGCGCCCCTCGTACAGTAATTTACGAGCGAACTACCGCAGTGCTAGGGGGCTGGTTTTACTGATAAACAGGGGATCCTTTGAGATGCGGAATAGACACGGTGTTACCAACCTAGGATATTTGACACTCTTAAAGGAAACCATGTAATAATTCCATTACATACCTTAAATCTCACATTTTCCACATTGATGATTCGGTAATATTTACAACTTAATTTGGCATCATAGACAATTGATACCAAATCCAAGAATTGACAGTAAATATGACAATAACCTGGAATGTATCCGTATGATTCAGAAGAAATTAAGAGAAAAATATATACAATTTATTCGTGCGTATTTTTTAAAACACAAGGCACTAACATAAATGACATAATTTGGTGTCAAATTTCCGGTACTTTAGATGCCTACAGCCCAAAATACGTGCTGTTTTACACGTCTTTATGCGAACCAAAGATTAATCGTAATCTGAGTCTAACGGGCAAAAATTATATTATATTATCGTTATCAGTATCAGTAACAAAATAAAATAAACAATACGCTGTTAATTACATTAAAAAATAGACAGCTTGCCTCTATAAAATCTAAAAATAGGCCTTTATCTATATCAGAATTGACAGTAATAGTAAAGTTCAAATATGTTTTCGAACAAAAAGGCTTTTTTTGCACTCGCCTTGATTGAAATACTCCATATGCATCGTAATTTTTCAAGAGTTGCGCAATTTGGATTATTATTGAATCCTCTAGTATTTTATGACGCAGAAAGATGATAATAAAGTACGCATCTATTTGTCGTAATTGAATAAATAGTCATTTTGAATTATTAAACAATTGTTTTGGCAATAACAATTACGAAATATAAATAAACATTAAAATAACATTTAAATTCAGTAAGGACCTATCAACCAAATATTCTCCGTCGACCACCGTGTATGCCCATAATTAAAAACAATTGTTATTCATTATAAATACCAAATAAAATAATACAAAGTATTTAACGTTATATTTTATAATGCCGTGTATATTAAAATGTGATCACGTATTTCCACAATCAATTTGAATATTGTTGGCCATGGTATGGGGTGAATGTTTTCCTCGTGGTTCTAATAGAGAATAATAATTCATGTACCATCAAGAAAGAATGTAATAAGATGCGGTAATTATTTACTTTATAGTAAAACTCAAATTCTCACCAAATTTTGGCAACCGCTTTATTTTCGGGGGGTGTTGAAAACGAATCTGACTTCAGTTTGTGGCGGTCGGATCCAGTTTTAGAGAAAACGAATATCCAATTTTGCGCACGTGACCACTTCTCCTTATCAAATAACTGTCAATTTACATTACATGGATACCTAATATTAATGTAAATAGATGCTACAACCCTTCTTTTATACATGGATGCGAGTGATGCGTCGCATCCCTTAAAAAATTGGCAAATTAGTGTTATTTAAAAGTTCGATCGATTTATTCAATTATTACAATTTTTTAATTATTTTAACTGACCGCAAACATACATTATTTACTTT
This sequence comes from Rosalia funebris, assembly GCA_037954035.1. Taxonomy (NCBI): domain Eukaryota; kingdom Metazoa; phylum Arthropoda; class Insecta; order Coleoptera; family Cerambycidae; genus Rosalia; species Rosalia funebris. The sequence goes on along the minus strand of JAZFAV010000036.1, from coordinate 4,064,875 downwards.
AAACGCTACCATCAAATCTTTTATTTTAAATCGGCCGTGAAGGCGCCCGAAATTATTGAACTCCCGCGTTACTTGCTGCAGTGCTGAAATGCGATGGTCCACGTTACATCCAAGCTACACGTTAGATGGGCGAAAAGGTCAGTGATCTTACGCAGTCAACAGTGGAACCTCGAGTGGGTGTTGTCGTTATTTCCGGACTCAGGTATGCGATTATGTGAACGCATCTTGGCGGCTGTCGCCATAACATAAAGAAGATTTGGAAGCGCTATTTCAGGTAATTGTGGAAAATGAAAATGAGGAATGGGATCGAGAAACCGTTATTTGTGCTTTTTAACTTTATTGCGCGACTATGGTTTTAATTTTTACTTAGCAGTGCTTTCTGCAATATTCCCACATTCCGAGTCTGTTTAAAATTCTAGAGACAAGAATATCAGATATTAGTTACTGCAATAAAAATATCCCCGATTTCCAAACACATATCTATTCAAACAATGAGAAACGAGTTTAGTGACATTTGGGACCGTATGGACAGATTTGTGGTAGAAAATCAACCACCAAGTAAAAGATTGCGTTTGGATTTAATTCCTAAAGAAAATGAGAAAAGCACCTACGATTGTTTTATGAAATTTTGGACGTTATTACTTTAAACATTAGTGAACGGTTTAGTGAAATTTCTAAACTGAAATTATTAAATCTAGATTCCACACAATTTATTTCATTCCTGAAACGTTTTCCTGACGAACTTGTTTCTTCTTTAGTAGATACATATGGAACATTCTTTGACGCAAATCGTTTAAAAAGTGAACTCTCAGTGGTTTATAGTTATCCCGATATGAAAAAGAGTGTGTCACTGTGTTTCTTCTGTTTCCCTGAGTCATCAAAATTATGTCGTTTAATTTTGACTATTCCTGTCACAAGCAGTTTTGTGAAAAGATCATTTTCATGTTTAAAGAGAATAAAGACTTATCTGCGAAATTTTCAAGAGCAAGAGAAAGACTGTCAGCTTTAGCATTAATAAATGTTGAAAGAGCCTTGTTATAAGATATGAGATCGTCTTCAACATTTGAAGAAACAGTAATAGACGTTCTCGCTGGACAAACAAAAACCGAAGAATTGATCTTCATTTTAAAAATTAGGATATATATCTCGGCATAATCATTTTAATTTAGTGTCTTTTTTTATTTTTACCTTTTTCGTATGGCCTACCATACATCCGACTATACCTCTTCCCCTTATAAAATTGTTATCACATCCCTAGATTATTTTCTCACGCTATGCCCCTGGTGCATATCATACATTAAAATCGTTATAAAACTAATTAATCATTACGATTTTCTAATTTACTTGCAATGTTTACAATTTTCATGCAACCGTCCATTTGCTATGCAAGCGTTTCGGGTTATAGAGGGCGCTGGGATAGCAAATGGACGGCTTCATGAAAGTTGTAAACATTGCAAATAAATTAGGAAATCATAATGAATAATACATTTTATAAAGGTTTGTAGCATCCATCTATATTAATATAAGGTGTGTACGTGATGTAAAGTGATAATTATTTGAGAAGAAAGTGGTGTCGTACGGAAAAGTTGAAAATTCATTTTCTCAAAAATTGTGTCCGACCGCCAAAAACTGAACGGACCTGATTCGTTTTCAGTGCCCCCGAAAATGGAGGGCAGCCAAAATTTGGGTTAGGATTTGAGAGTTTTATTCTAAGGTAAATAATTACCTGAGATGCTTACGATACGTCCCGTTACAATATAGGCAATATTAAAATAATTATGATCTTAATTTCAAAATGGTACCGCCCTCTATTGATTAAGAGTATAATTAATTAATATAAAATGCCTCGTTACATTCGTTCTCAATGGTACATTTATTAAATTTACGGTTTTTGCTTAGATGAAACGTCTAAGCAATTAACATACTTTAGTGTTGTTTTTATGGCTCAAGTTGAGCGGACAAGGGCTGTAGACCCCATAACGAAAGTGGATCTATAGAAACTTGAATAAAAATAATTTTCAGAAATAAATGGCTTTATTGTAGTAACAAAATGTTTAGTACTCATTTTTATTACCCTGTGAAGTTTGTAGTTTCGAGTGCAGTTGTAAAACTGAGTCCGAGTGGGCGCGGGGATTTTACATTTTCGGCTGATGCGAAGGGCACAATGAAATACATAAATAAGGCATCCACAGAGGTGTCATTGGCTTTATTGCCACCTACCTGAAGAGCTGAAACTACGAAATCGTATAGAAAATAATAATTATTATTCTAGACTAGCATAATCTTTATAACCTGTTTGAAGCAAGGAAGGACGCGTGCGCACTCGGTTCCAAGTAGCTGAGTTTAAGTAAAGCCTAAGATTAAGTGCTCTCAAGAAAATCCCACTAGTCTGTCGCTGTCTGTTCGCTACAAACGAGTAACCTGTTGTCGTACTCGCGGTACAGTCCGACAAAACTCTGTTTATATCTAAACAACCTTACGATCCTTTACTCAAGGTCGTTCGATAATCTCACTTATTCCGGGGCATCTGTTCCAGTTTTTCCGCCAACCGACTATTTTTGACAGGAGCATCGGGTAAATGTGCGCGATCCGCGTTGGACATGTTGACGTTTTGTGTTATTTGCGAAATGTTTAGCAGATTTTTCGAGTGATTGAAAGCTGGACAATGTTTTGCCGCTCCCCCTCCTGGCTGACCTCACACTGAACTACCGCACAATGTTGTTCGCAGAAAACCATACCTGTAAGTTTCCGCTATTAGAGTTTTCTTGCCATACCGATGGGCACGCAAGGCCCATCGGCAGTGTCAAATTAAATAGCGTTTTGCACACATATGGCGCTAATTTTTCTATCTGTGTCAGACGAGGCCAGCATTAAATGGACAAGAATCCAAGGCATAAACATATCGATATCACACGCGCAGAATGTGTTACATTGCTGACCACAATCTTCGGGTATGTTCATTCAAGAAAACAATGTACGATTAAATAGATAGATGCCTTAAGTCATCAGAGGAAGAGATAACATTACATACATCTAACTAAATTAACTAACGCTAAATAATTTATCGGGTTTATAGGTGCTAGTAGTTATTTATTTTTTCTTATTTTCAACTAGGTACCTATATCAGAACAACCCCGTTATTTGTTTATTTTTTATTTTATATATAAAAACATGTTTTTAAATCTTAAAATTATTTTTGAACAAAAACGACGTTGCGAAAGAGAACATCGATGAATTCAATAGGGGTCCTAATATTTTAAATATTATAACAATGGGGGTTTTGTAATTTGACTTTTTCCATCACTTTTATTTATAACGTAGAATAAGTTGAATTAATTCACCGATCAATCGCATCAATGAATTATTCGAAATTTGAGTTGTGCGACTAGAAAATCCAAATTTATGCACATGTCTAATTTTTACATTATACCCTAAATAATTTGCGAATCAGAAACATTTATAGAATCACTCGTACAGAGAAATTAGAAAGCAACTAATCCTTCCAATAAAAAGAAACGAGAAAAGTGCATAGTACTCAAGGTATCACTTTTTCCGTTCTGTAACTTGTTTTAATAACTTTTTGCCTCGGAATAATTATATTGTTGTTTAAAACCTCTCGGTAATCTCGTTATGGCACTTTCCCGGTGATCCATATCTTTTTAAAGTGTACAAATATTATAAATCTTGTTAAACATTTGAATCCACGTCTTTCCCAGTATGTAATTTGCTTGTTTTTAAATCATTTTTAATAGTTTAACTATACAAGTGTCATTTTGTACGTATATTAGATAACAGGACTATCTGCGTCAAGTATTACTCACACAATTATAAATGAATTAATTATTATACCTCCATTACGGTAAAAAATAACTGGCTAGCCCTTAGAGATAAAAACATAGTTGGATATCTTAGACTGGAAGCTTCAATGGACTGGTCCTTGGTTTTGGGATAGATCCTGCGTGGATCTATCCATGGAATTTATTGCCAAAGTTCAGGCCTGCTTCTGATCTGTTATATCAGTATCGACCCAGCAAATGTACTGAAGATATCACCTATAATACATGGCGAAACGTTGGCAACAAGTTCTATTGCTAAATTCGTTGCCTACTAGTCGCGCCTACTAGGGATCTATCCGCAAACCAAGATAAACAAAATTTCTCAATAAATATTTGTTTTCAAACATCCATAATATGAACTTTATAACATAACAATATCATTGTAAATAATCCAACAGGTATTGTTTCAAAAATAAAAATTTAACTAGGTACCAGCATTTCTTGAGACCACGGTATATTATTGTGTCTAAAATCGACGCCACTCTTTGAACACCATGCTGATTTCATTAGATCGGATTAGAAGTTGATTTTACGACGTAATTGACAGTATTGATATTGATATTCATTACGTGAGTGTCTGCTGGAAAGAGAGTGTCGAATTCAAAGAAAAATTTCAAGTACCAACTCCCACAAAAGAATTTCAAGTCGGTTAACTGTACCTCGCGAGTGGTATATTCTTAAACAAACTATTATTGTAAATATATTTTGCATATCAATGGAATACTAATTAATTTGTATTTTACGATTCACTTACAGACGTTACATATTTTCGGTTCACCGAATTATTCAACCACACGTTCCTTGCTCTTGGCCATCGTTTTGAACAATAATTTGAACAATGAATAGCTCATCCATCAGTTTTCAGTGACAATACGCTCATTTAGACTAAGGTGCTTTTCCGCTATATGAGTAGAGGGTACTAACGCGAGGTCAACAAATTTTTAGTTGTGACCGCAAGAGGCAGTTTATAGATCATTATTAAAAAGTCCTGTCACAACATTCATCGCGTGAAGCTATTTGACCATCATCGTGTGCAAGAACAAACAAAATGCTATTGCGTTACTTTTTTTTACCCAAGTTAAAAACAGGTTTGAAAATTTTAAACTTCCGTGCCTCCAAGGAATGTTTTTATCATAAAATTAGTATAAAGATTTTTTAATAGACGCCAAGTATTCGCTAGACTATCTTATGCGTTAAAATATATTTATTGCTTTACCAACAATTGCTCATCGGTGAAAAGTTCAGACATTTAACAAGAATTCGATGTCACATTAAGGAGCAACTATTGTTAATTATATTATTTTCGTGATAAGAGCAAGGCAAATCCCCTCGCCGTGATAACGAGAGCCGTTTGACCCCGGAGGCATACGAACAGAACCTCTTCTTAGAAATCGTAGTTAACACGATTTTTACTCCATTCTGCGTTCTCGTGATATCGCGAATCAACACATCAATTAAAGCTTCCAGATACACTACATTTTAATTACCATGCCATTAATCGTACCTAAAGATTCGGATATATCCAGATCGAAGATATATTCGATCAGGTGTTTGGAAAAATAGTTTTCAATATGGACATAACAGTTCATTCAATTTGTTGGAACATTACTTATCCACGTATTCGTTTACAAGAGAACGTACAGCGAATACAGGGTCGGCTTGTACTTTCTCGAATGCGACAGAAAAAGCGGGGCTTTGTTAAAAAAAAAAGCACTATAATGAAAAACAATCAGGAACTGAATAATAAAAGCTGTCTTGGTACCGTTAACGTATTACCTTCAAACAAGTAATTTACTATTAATGACAAGCAAAGGTGGACGGTAGTATTTGTCATAACAAAAATTAATTTACGCAATTAAAATACAAATTGACATAAAATACGTTAGGAATAAAATAATATTGTGGCCAGTTTCTGTTCTTAAAATATAATTTTTGTCTACTTTCAATAATGCGAACTGTTTGACCTAATTAAAAGACTGCACAGCTCTGACATGTTTTTTTAGAAACTAATAGTTTTACCTGTAGCATTATAGAGAAAAATATTTGGGTCATGATTTAGAATTAACTTTTAAATTGGATTTTAATAATTTGATATTGAACTAGCAGACAGTTTTCCCCCACTTTTACCACTATTATGCGCATTATTAATATTCCATTTTCTTGTAATCATAACCGAAATTAGTTTTTTCCGCAAGTAACATTGGACGAGGTATTTAGTAAATTAAACTTATCAATTATTAATAAGAATGCTGGATCTGATAACATCCTGTCATGTTTTCTAAAGTTTCAGTAAGTCCTATTATCCTTCTACTCGTATTTGAGCATTTTATTTCATAAATCAGTACGAGAGATTTCCTTTTCGGATTTGTGGAGAAAAATTTCTATATCACCAATTTGTTTGAAGTTTTTTATTATTCCAATTTCTTTATATTGCACTGGAATAATGCATTATGCAAAATAGCACTTGTGTTAACTCTGTTCATACCAATTTTAAAAGGATTTTGGTCGAGTAGGTAATCAAGTATTAATATTACAACTTCACTTACTTAAAGCACGCTTACTTCACCCTATTGTATATCGATCAGCTTATATAATTGGCTTGAAATCTAAGCCCTGAGTCGGTCCCACATCAAGTAAATCAAGGCTACAAATTTAAGGTCTTTCGATGTACCTCAAGGATAGCACCTGACGCCCATGTTGTTACGTGTTATCAATATATGCAAATAAAAACTGAAATATATTGCTAATTATAGTTATTGATATCGGCAGACGATATTGAACTGTTTAAATGTGTAGCATGTATCCATGATTACCGCCCACTTGGTGATCTAATCTACTTAGTGTGAACCAAATGTGGATCTGAAAATCTCGAAAAGCAATATAATGACTTTTTCGAAGAAAAGAAGCGTAATAACATACATATAATTACCATATCGCAAATAACATAGAAAGAGTTTGAAATTAAGAAACTGTATTAGATTTGGGCAACTATTTAATGACATGATTGATTATCCTTAATCGTGACCAAATCTCGCGAATCTCTTCTTCCATTTAATAGAACTTTATAGTCAACACAGTATAGTTTATTTCATCGCTATTTGCCAAATAAAAAATCTCAAAACATACCGTGGTTTAATTTTATGGCTAGGCTCAGGTAGACTGTTCCGTTTATCGTCAAGATAAGAGTTTTTTAGTTGGCAAATAGCGATGAAATGAATGGTACACTAACCAGATTAAAGAAACATTTACATAAAGACAATGAAATCGATATTGTTAATTATACTAATTGTTGCTACATGTATGGTTTTTATTTAATCCCTTTTGGTGTTTAAAAAACATAATTCCTTAATTATATTGTTTATTTCTTATTATCTGCCATAATATTTATTGGATAATTAAATTTTATTTTGTACATATATTTCTTGCAAATATTTGCATTATTCTATTGCTCTGTATTAATTTGTTACACTATATGCTATTAACTGTTTATTATTTAAATATTAGTTTGTGAACTTTGTACGATTTGGCTATTGATGCGTAAATATTTGGAACTACACTCTTGTTATGAATTGATATTAAGGTTAAAGAAATAATTTTGTGACCTTTTCCGCTTGTATTAAAATTTTTATATTTCAGAATTTGTGTTAAATTTTATCAAGAGTATGATGTATCGATCAAACTGCCTCGTGTGTAATACCGAATCTCCCGATAAAAAATATATCGCTATCTTTGTGGTGAAATCAGAAGTTCGCAGGGCATCTCCGCACGTGCCCTAGAGCCGGCCCTGGTAGAATACCTGCCAAATTAACTTGTTTTTAAGCATTAAAGCGTGGAAAAGATATATAATAGTTTACAGTATGAAATAAAGCTTTTCTGTTGTTTAAATATAAACAAAAACAGGTGGCTGTATTAAATTATATTGCCCAACTTTATATTTTGCGACTTAGATAAAAACAATAAAGTAATAAAGCACGTACTATTTATTGTGCACAAGACAAATTAAATAATCACCGAGAATTTCCCTATACATAAAGTAAACTCTTATTGTTAGTGCAATATGGTATGCAGACTCTTCAGATGTTTTTGTATACGTTAGCAAATATTTCCCTGTGTTTGGATTAGGCGTTCGTGTTGGTTGTGGTAATCTATCATCTCGTGTTCTTTTTGGGCCGCATTTCGCTCGGAAACGGCAGTTAGGGGTGGGAGCCATTTTAGGGATCTCCGGCTTAACGGTAGAGGTGGTACAGCACAGCAAATATTATTTCTTAAAGATGAGGATAAGCAGCACCTAGGTATCGAGTGCTCCAGTTTCCTTTCATCGGTCGTTATATATTTTCAAATTAACACGATGAACTACCCTCCAATGTAATTTATCTACTCACGACCATTTACGCAGACATTTATCATACTTGTGATCATATGGTAATTGAATGAAACTTATAATTGTGAAAGGAGGGATACAATAGGTTATTTAAATATAGACTTTGATATAATTATCATATAAAATATTGCTTCCGGTCTACTAAGGACTGGAAGTATCAGCTAATTTTCAATTATAAATAAATATTTGATTTAGTTTACAATAATTACTTAAAATTCTTTCACCAACGATATACCATTCAATATTTGTTAAACTTATAACATTAGTGTGTATGTTACTGTGTAAAATTACTGACGTCGTTGATTGTGCTTAAAGTATGAGGACTACATAAATAAACATGTGTTTTTCTCAGATTTGTGTTCGTCGTCTTATTTTAATTTTAATAAAACACATTCCTGAAATGCATTGAACGAATTTTGTTATTTGTTGACACCTAAAATATTTTCGTCCCTTTTAAAATTATATAAAACGGGTCGCCTATTTATTTAGGCAGACTAGAGTGAAAGAAAGACTCAGTACAGACGTCTAGCCGTACTCTTATTGCACTCATCCTTTTGAGAGGACAATTCATTGGTATGCCTACATTTTTCTAAGAAAGGAATTATTCACTGAATATTTACTTCCAAATTTCAAATTGAATGCACACATTTGAACTAAGTTGTAAAGTGGTCATGGACGCAGAAAAAATGCAGATACGTATTGTAGCATCTATGAAACACATAATTGCAAGGATTGCTGCTGAACAAAAGTACACGAGTGAGAGAATTATTTATTTATTATTAATGAATTACGTTTCATCATGATGAGGTCATCAGTCCTAAGACTGGTTGGACGCTAATCTCCAGCTTCTCCTATCTTGTGCTAACCTACACATTTTGCTAATTGTGCTACAACCTACATCACTTACTAATCTCTTCCTTGTTTCTAAGTTTATTACCCCCGAGCATAAAAGTGCTTTCTTTTTGTTAAAAGCTACTCGACCCTGTGCTATTCTTTGTTTTATATCTCTTTCACTTCTTCCATCCAATTTATTTTACTTCCTAAATAAGTGAAGTCTTTAACTTCCTCTAATCTTTCATTATTAATTTGTACTTTCGTTTTTGCTCTGCTCTCGCACCCTCTGCACACTAAGACTTTAGTTTTGTTTTTATTCACCCTCATTCCATATTCCTCTGTCAACACTGCCTCCATTTCGTTCAACGCTGATTCTAATTCCTCCTTACTAGATGCTAATACTGCTATATCATCCGCGAATCTTTTGCAGTTTCGCGAAGCATTTGTAGTTTATGTCCCTGTACTTTAATCCCGAAATCCACTCTTCGGTGGATCTTTTACCACATTAATCGCCTCTTCGGTGTACAAATTAAAAATTAGTGGTGATGGCGTACATCCTTGTCTTACTCCTTTCCTAATACCTACTTCCCTTCTTTCCCCTTCTACTTCTATAACAGCAGTTTGCTCTTTGTATAGAGTGTGTACTACTCTCCTATCTCTATACTTCATTCCCGCGCTCTTTAGTATCTCGAAAATTTTTTCCCATCTTACATTATCAAAAGGTTTTTTTAAATCTACAAATCCTATATAAGCGTTCTTTCCTTTTTCTATTGTTTTCTCTAACATTATTCTTAGCGCCAGAATAGCTTCGCGAGTTCCCCTATTTCGCCTAAACCCGAATTGCTCTTCTCCTAGTATTTCCTCCGCTCTATTTTCCATCCTCTTCTGCACTACTCTGGTTAAGATGTTTGATGCGTGGGAAGTTAGGCTAATCGTTCTAAAGTTCTCGCATTTGTCGGCTCCTCTCTTTTTCGGTATAGTAACGATAATGTTCCTCTTATAATCCTCCGGCATCTCGCCCGTTTCATATATGTATTTTACCAGTTCAAACATCCTATTTACTACTTTCTGTCCCGCACATTTCAAAATTTCCGCCTGTATTTTATCTACACCCGGCGCTTTATTGTTCTTTAGCCCCCTTAGTGCTATTTCAAATTCCTCTCAACATAGGTTTTCCTACTCTTCCCTATCGATTCTAGATTCTTCCTCTAATATCTCTCCTAATTCCTGACCCTCATATAAATTTCCTAAGTACTGCTTCCATCTATCCGCTTTCTCCTCTCTTCCGATCAGTATGTCCCCCGATTGACTCCTAACGTTTCTACTTATTGGTCCTATATCCCTGAAGTTCCTCTTAATTATTTTGTAAGTCTCATCGGTCTTACCTATTTGGAGCTTATCTTCTACTTCTTTGCATTTATCCTCTATCCATTGTTCTTTCGCTTTTCTACACTTTCTAATGATTTCCCACTTTATTGACTTTTCAGTGAAGTTTTCAGTCTTTCCTCGTCTCGTCTGTTTTTGTTGAACTACGTTTATGTCAAATAAATGCTGAAACCTATGAGACATGATTTAATAGTCTCAATTATTAGGTACGAAACGCATTTGGTATGTGTAATAAATATTGTCTTTGAAATAAAACTGTTGGTTAGTATTTAACATGTCAAGGAATGCGTATATGATCGAGGTTCAGGTCTGGTGAAGATGCTGGCCAACTCGAATATTTTTTATTCGGCTGCTTCCTCTCGAGTCGGCTTAAGCGAGATGGTGCATAATACCGAGTATTATGAAGTAAAAGGACCCATTCGTGTGGAAAGATATATGTATGTATAGTCGATCACAAAACCGCTTGCAAACTTACCTCGCGTATACCACCACGTCTCGAAGATATTCATCTTGTTTTAACCTTATGTTTGTAGATCTTTACTTAGTAGAACTATGTAAAAGGCCGGAAGGAAGCTAATATAATTATCGCCTCTTTGATGGATGAGCATTCAAAGCTGGTCAATATTTGTATAAAGCAAAACGTTGGAAGTCTTCCAAGGGTGGGTTGTTGATTCTTGCGAACATTACTATTAATTATTACTAGGAATTTTCAGCTCAAGTTATCTGAAATTATTTGTAGACCACAACAACAGATGTTATCTAATCGCGTTTACGTTTGCGTCTTAAATCTCTTTTTTCTAGATAAAAATAGTTGAGTATTGTATTTTAATTTAGGAAAAAGATAAATAAGTACGTGAGTGTTACTGGGACCATTTATCACGAACTTGTATATAATATTTCGTAAAAGTTGTTTATTTATACCTTCTTGAGATGTAATTTATTTGTTTAATTCTTGATAAGATCAACGGTAGAAAAATATTAACCGTATCAAAACAAATATATGATAAAGTTCAGTTCTGTGGAACGAAATCGGTTTTAATCGTACTTAAAAGTGAAGTCGCTTGAAAAAATAAAAAATTTAATTCGTATCGCAAATGTTATATGCACATATATGGTAATACCTACTAAAATTAAGTTAATTTTAACGAGGAGGATTATTGCTGCAGTGAAAAGTGCTAATGTATATAGGTGATTAAAATTACAGCCATATTTGTAACATTTTATATACATTACAATACACCCAGCCGCCTTGTACAAAGGTCGTAAAAACTTTCGTATTTTACTGCAGTTCAACGTGAAAAATAGACCGTAAAATGTTATTGCCAACTCTACGTAGACAGTAAAATTAAGGAAAAAATCCGACGCCCCGCCCCCACGAATTCGTTCGAGTCTATATAGAATAATTTGTTTAGTCTTGAAAAATTAAGTGTCCCGTCTTATAAATCATGTATGCTTTCAGTTTGGCACCAATATACATAAAACACTAACGTCAAGCACTCTGTTTGACTGGTACAAGTGGGCTATTGAAATGTTCAAATAAAGAAAAATGATGCGTTGTCAACCCCGGATGAAAAATGGTGTCTTTGAATTTGTATATTTTTAAACTATCTCGATGCCTCCACACAATTAATGGACGGCCATTGTAAATATTAAAATATCTAGTTATGTACGACTTAAGGCGGAATTTATTGTTATTATTAAGTTGCTAAATTTGGCCGTTTAGAATTAAAAATAAACGTAATTGTACATTTTTATTGTTTAACAGCATATTGCATAAATGGACATTTGTATTAAATTAGTTATGCTAGACATTTTACTTTTCCGCATCCACCATACGCGGAAAAGTAATGTAATCGTGTAAAAAAAATTTTTTTAGGGTTTATTTTTCGTTTTTCGACCTAAAGACAAAAAAAAAGTGGTTTTTAAACCATTTTGTGTGTGTGTGTCGTTGTCGTTGTCGTCGACATTTATTCGACGTCGACTAATTATAATATAGTGTATATCTTATGATAAACATTGTAGGTCTCTGAGGATGATATATAAAATTGAAACATACGAACAGTGACATTATTTATTAATTTAGTTCGACAATCCCTGAAAATATAAGTGAAGTATATTATAGGCTTGGCCGATTTAAAAGGAAACTCGGTATTTGCAATATGCCAAGATTTTAAACTTCAAGTCGCCAACTTTTCATAAAAGCAAAAAAGTTGCCCTTGTGAAAAATTAGTGATTTAAAGATTTAAAAAAACAACTTGAGGTTTTAAAAAGGGAGAGAACCTATCTCTATAGATGGAACATGCCGATAGAAAACAAACAGAATTTTCTGTACAGTTATTCATCATAAAGAAGTGATAACACATTTGATACTTGAAACTTGCTGGGAGACGTTAGACAGGTTTCCGATGGGCATTTTTATGCCCGGGCACTTCAACAGTCAACATTTTGGCTGGACGCGTTGCTTTGTGTCGGTTAATAAACCTATTTGAATCCTATTTGAATAATATTCAAATAGGATGCTGATGATTTTTTTTTATCTAATTGTAAGCTGTAGACTGTATACCTGACGATATTCGATACCTCTATTTTATTATCAGTTTTACGTCTTCATTTGTATGCGGAGTTTGTTTGGGTTATTGAATTTGTTACATTTCTATTTGGCGACGATTTTAAAAACGAAGAGGTGCACAAGACATCCGTGTCTTCAATGCCCCACAAGAAATAATCCTCTGATTTTGTTGAACGTAACTAAATCATCAATTTTAATAAATTTACGGATGTAGATGTAATTGGTAGAAGTGAATTACCACGAATAAAAATCGGCGTATAAAAGCAATCAATATAAAAACATTGTCGGGGTAAACAGAGATTGTAGTCCAACAATTAAGCATCAACTAGACCGAGGCGGGGATACATAATTTGATGTAATAAATATTTACAAGTGTGTACAAAGACTCCACATGCACCATGAAATCTGACACGACTCTGGAATTATTTCAGCCATATAAAACACAATCTATACAAGACATTTCGGATTCCACATCAAATATAGTAGTAGGTACAGACCATCTGGTATGTATTCGACAAATTTTGGCAACAAAGTCACTAAACAGAAAAAAATCATGCGCGTTACACTTTTGTCTACACTACTAATTAAAAAATAATTACATTACACTATTAATTAGAAAAGAAGTACATATCGTATGCAATTAATGCATACCAAAAAATATTACAGTATTTTCAAAAACAAAAACACAGTCACCCATATGCCATAATTCATTAGACTCGAACCTACAATTCCTACAAAAAATAAGACCAGGATTGTATACAGAGTTGACTGATGCAATGGAATATTGGAATATAAAAAGTGCATAAAGGAATTTACAACCATAAATGAGTAGATAATAAAGTTGACTCTAATGCTACAGGACTATCAAAACACGTACCAAAAAATTATAAATTAATTATAAGTACCTATCACAGACGCACATTAAATGCCACGAAAACAAAAACATGAAAATGTAATAAAAAATAACAGTAAATAATTTAAATTGGCTACAAAACACAATCTCGCATTTAGTAAATATTTTTATTAGAAAATCTTGGTATATCGTAAACACTTTTTGCCGTGTCAGTGAAAGTAGGTGACTATACACTGACTATAAGACATACTAAGTCAGCCGAGCCTATAATATATTTCAGTTACTTTTCTTTAATTAATAAAATATATCACCGTTCCTATGTTTCAATTTTATATAACCATCCTCAGAGACGTACAATGTTTATCATAAGATTGTATACTGCTCGTCAAGAGTAGGAACAAGTCTCAAAACTGCGATATCGAATCGCCCACGAGGTGCGCGAGTAAACTTATCGAATTACTTTACTCAGCCGGATTGAGACTTTTGTAGAGTGAATATCGATGAATATATGTTAAAGTGAATGTACATAGAGTTCGTTCAAGATAGTAAAATTTGTATTTTGTGCCCCACATCCATCACACACATGTTATTCAACTGACAAAATCTACAAATTAAACTGCATCACGTGATGAAACATTTAGCTCTTATTGGTTCATTGGAAATGTTCATCAAAGACCGCAAGGGATTTGTCGGGTTTTGCATCTGAGATGGAAATTTTAAACACAAATTACTTTTGATTTGTTGGTATTTGTTGTAAAAATTCCCTTGGACTATGTCGGCATTTGCATTTTCAATCTATCACCATAACAATCTCATTTTTGAGGAAAGGGTGTACATATTTTAGGAAGCGAACCAAACTGCTGTCGACGAACGATACACGAAACACTACAAATTAAAAGACAACATAGTTAACAGCCGCACTGATAGAATTAAAGTGAAACATTTTCATCTGTTGAATGAAATATAAAGAGATAACACAAATCTTTACATCTATCCACACAACAGCAAATAAATATATAAAACCTATACCTTAGCCATTATTCACAGCACTTAATGAAAATAGCAGTTAAACAAAAACACAAACAACCCTTATCATCTATAACACAAACAAACGCACACCATACCAGACTGTATATTTCAGTTTAGTTACGCTAAAATGTGTATCCATCACATTAAAAATATTTATATTCATATTACCTAAACACGAATGTTAGTAGTTATAAGAATGTCTTCATAACATAGTATGTATGTTATTATAAATATTTTTCATTAATTTAAATGATTGACAATCCCAGGAAAAACACAAATTAAATATAATTGAAACTTACGGTCAAGAAAATAAAAAACATACACTAATGTCGTAGCTCTCCTGATGAAGGTTTAATAAACCGAAGCGTATAAGAAAATGTAAGTTTCTTATTGAATGGTCACAAGCCTGAAGGAATATGTATATATTTATTTTTATTATGAAAGGTGATTTATTTCAGTGAAAAGTCTAGAGTATCAAAACTTTTGTAATTGTTTCAGAACCAATGAAATTTTATAATTTCATTATCAAACAATGATTCCAGTGTATAATGTTTTCGGTCGTATACGTTCATTTGAGATGAAATTCTGTCTCGAATTCTTCTTCAAAAATTTATATTAGTTTCAGATCGCCAGCAGTTTGCTTACATGAGAGCCATGCCCGTTTATCCCATACCTCTATCTCTCTTTTTAATTTTGTTCAAAAATAGAAACGGGTAACATATAAAATAATACATAAATATTATGTTGTCCTGCAACATATGAAAATAGTATATGGTTTGCCGTTCATTTATATTACGCACGTAATTTTAATAAACGTAAATTGTTCCCAAGAAGCTTTTAATAAAACACTAAATGCTAACTTCATTTTTTTACAATAAAACTTTATTGCATTTTTATGGAGTTTATATGTTGGCCCTCTGTGTGGTCCCTAGTCTGTAAGCTCGTTGTTTTATTCTGAATATGAAATCTTATATAGGGGTAGCACAATTTCATTGTATTTATTATAATACATCTGCAGATTATTAAGACGTTTCATTGTGCCACGAGGTTTGTGCACATATTTTACGTATTTTTCACACATCCAGCGAGCCTCTTGAATCTTTTTGCAGCTCTCTCTCTTTCTTGTACAGCTCTGATTTATTTACGACTATAAATGGGCGGTAATTGTAACCATATGCCAAAACAGCTCTCATATGTCCGGCATGTGCCCCGTCTGTATTTCTTTCTTCCCGGGTAACGTTTTGTTAAGTGAAAATGACCACCGAGTAGATTTTAGACTGTCGTTAGCATAACAGGTAGTCTCCTAGACCTAAAATCGGTTACATTCGACACAGGATCAGATAAGGCCGTAACGAAAACCAAAAAACTATTTAGCATAAAAACAATTTTGTGGCCGAAAACCCACAAGTGTAAAAAAGGACAATGGATGCACCTAAAATAAAAGCACAACATTGACAGAGGTCCTGAATTTTTAACTTCAGTCGTATCAGTTTGATTTCTAGGTAAAGCCAGGTCAGTCTTTTGCCTCGCGCCCCTCCCGCCCCAGTGATCCACTTGATTGTAATCTATTTGCCACAAGGGCGCTGTAACCACAGTTTATGGTACAATAATTCCAGCTTTTGTAATCGGGCTGACCCTGTGTCTCTTCTGAAATAATTATTCGTATTCTCAGCAATCCAAGCTGCAAGATTAGCAAAACCGCACTTAGAAACGCAGATTGGCGAACGTAATATTATGCACGAAAGAGAATTTTAAGGATTTCAGATTAATTTTGGAATGCAACGTATAATGCTGATATATGCGCATATTCATAAAATAATGAAACGTTATTATTATAACGTTCGTCCTTGGCAGTTGGCTATACAGAATCCTTACTTCTGTACTCTCTGGTTTTTTTCTTTTTATAATTGCCTTACCGTCACGACATGAAATTATCATTATAATATTTTTTGCCAATTTGTAGTTATTTTACCTTCAAACTTTAAATGAATAATATCTATTAATATATTTTTAAGTGCATCATCAATCACATTTTTATAAAATCTTGAAGAATAAGTGCAAGTCATTTGAACATTCCATACCTGAAAGTACGTATGATGCATTAAATCATAAATGATTATTAGAATTTTCATAGCCAAAACTATTTTAGAATGAAAATAGTACCAGCTCTCATTAAAAATCCATATTGGTTTTTACTTTTCCGCACTCCACTATAAGCGGAAAAGTAATGTAATCGTGTAAAGAAAAAGTGAAAAAACAACATTTTTTTTTGGGTTTATTTTTCGTTTTTCGGCCTAAAGACCAAAAAAACATGGTTTTTAACAAAATTTTGATGTGTGTGTCGTCGTTGTCGTCGGCATTTCTTGTTAGCACGATAATTCAACTAAAGCGATTCTGATCGGGGACGTCTCCCAGACGACACCTATTGATTTTGAGGTGGATAACACTCACCACCCCCTCCCTTGGGTCTATTTGAAAATTTGTTTTTGTTAGCACGAGAATTCTCGGATCGATGGAGTTTTGACTAATTCTGATCGGGGACGTCTCCCAGACGACACCTATTAATTTTGAGATGGATAGGGCACACCCCACCCTGTCCATGGGTCATGAGAAAGCACGACGGTGAACTATTTGAGAAATTTGTTTTGTTAATACGATAACTCATCTAAATCACGTCGGATCGATCAGGTTTTGACTGATTCTGATCGGGAACGTCTCCCAGACGACACCTATTAATTTTGAGATGGATAGGACACACCTCACCCTGTCCATGGGTCATGAGAAGGCACGAGTGTGGACTATTTGAGAAATGTTTGTTGTTAACACGATAACTCAACTAAGTCATGTCGGATCGATCGGGTTCTGACTGATTCGGATCGGGAACATCTCCCAGACGACATCTATTGATTTTGAGGTGGATAGAACATACTCTACCATGTTCATGGGTCATGAGAAAGCACAATGGTGGACTATTTGAGTTTGTTTGTTAGCACGATCCCTCAATTAAATCGTGTCGGATCGATCGAGTTTCGACTGATTCTGATTAGGGACGTTTACCAAATGACATCTATTGATTTTGAGGTGGATATGACACACCCCACCCTGTTCATGGGTCGTGAGAAAGCACAAGGGTGAACTATTTGAAAAAAGTAAAACTGTCGCATAAAACACATATTCTGCATTTATGTGTTGGTTTATTTTTTCTCGGCCACTCAATTTCGAGATAGAGATGTTCTACGTGCGGAAAAGTCCGTTTTAAGGTTTTAAAACTGTTTATTTTTAACCTTTTATCAACATTTTGACAACTATTTGGACTTTTCATTTTTTGAGTTTATTAATTTTTTGTCGAACGGTTGGAAAGTTATATAGTGCGCTGCATGAAAGCTTTGCATAATATTCATAATTTTGGTATTATTTTTTTTAAATACTCTGAAACACATTAACAATTAGCAAAACCTTGATTGACGTATAAAATTTTCAGACTTTGTGTTTCAGATGTGATGTTATCATATTTTTTTTTTATTTCACCTCTTTTTTAACAAAAATTAATTCCTTAAAAGTGTTTTGAATCAAGGATCTGGTGAACATACAGCTTGTCAAGAATAGAAACAAGTCTGAAACTGCTATATCGGACCGCCCATGAGGTGTGCAGTAAATAGCGTGATTTTTACTCAGTCACATTGAGATATTTGCAGAGTTAATATCGAGTGGAGCGAATGTACACAGAGTTCTATCTGGCCGAGCGTATAAAGTGCATCCTTTCCCCTCCGAATGCTGCCTCACTCTTTCTTCTACGCATCATAGAGAACCTCACACTTTTTCCTATTCTTGACAAGCTGTAAATAAAATCAGTTTTTGACAGAAAGCGATAAATTAATGTGCAATCAAACATTTATGGACAATAGTAACAAGAACTATTCAAATTCAAAATTATGAGGGTAACATCAGGTCACTAAACTGATTAGTTACTGTTACTGTCAAATGGACTTTGTTAAGTAGGCTGCATAAATATTGTATTTAATAAGCGTTTATTGTGTTTAACAAATATGAGAATCAACTGAGGAACAGCTAACTAAACTGTCAATGATGGTTGGAAATGGATGACAGATCAACAGAATCAACAATAAGAAGACTAGTTTAATATTTTCGAAAATTGGTACTATAAAATGTTTACCTCCACAAAGCATATATCAAGAATTCAAAAATATTTTTGCGCTTTTACCAGGCAACTGGATGTAAACAACTATGTTGGCCATTCCATAGTTGGAATATAAAAGAATCCACGATTATCCAGATTGTCGCATACAATTTTATGAAGATGTGTTCAAAAATCCGAATTTTTAAAGATTGTTGTAAGTTGTTTTTTTCTGAGGAAGCAATTTGTTTCCTTAAGTGGATTTAGTTCTAGGTTGAACAGTTCTTTATCCAAACAATGAGGATGAATGATATTTCCCCTCAAAGAATTTTGTTTCAACACAACGAAGCTCCTCCTCATGTTGGTGTTGATATCTGATCATTTCTTGGGCATACTTTCCCTGGCAACTAGGGGAACGAGGAGCAACTGAATGACCACTACTACCATCTTCATCTGGCTTGAATCTCTTCCTTGTAGAGTTACTTAAATGCAATGTCTAAACAAATAAATTCAAATGGAAATGGAAATTAGTAGCCCATATATGATAGAACGTCTAATACAGTGTGTTTACACGCATGCTAACCAATGTCGTATTATTAGTGGAGGGCACTTTAAACAAATTTCTGTTAAAAATAAATCTATTTGCTTTATTTATACTCCGATGCTTTATTTAAAAAAGACTATGATGCCGTCACAAATCAAATGCAAAATCTAGAAAAAAAAACAATTCTGACATCAGTTAATATGTTAAAATAATAATGTTGATGTGTTTCAGAGTTTTCAAAAAATAATTTAATAAAATTACGAATAATGTACTAAATTTTATTTCCATATACATACGAGGAATTTGATTCATTATTCATATACGGCGTGTATATAAACAGTGAATCAAGATATTATAAAGAGGGGTATCTGGAATCAAATACTTCCATGTTTTCTTGTAATTTATTTTATATACACCCCTAATGCCTTGAAGGTTGCCGTAATGTAAATAAAATCTGTTTTCTAATTATATGATCTACGGTACGGTAAAATTATTATTAATAAAAGATTATTATTTGCTGTTATGGCTTCTGGTTTCTGACAATAGCGCCGATTATCTTATTATTATTATAAAGATGTTTACCAAGCAAAACTCAATACTGTAGTTTTATTTACATTTATCACAGCAAAGCTATTTAATTTGATACTGGGGTGCATATCGGCTAAGTTCCGGAAATTGCATCTGCTGACTGACTTTTATTGTTTAAGATAGTAAGTATATATCTTGCGGCTTTTTTTCATCATAATGCACAGTTTCATTTTTAATATTTAAATGAGTCTTTTTTTTTCAGAGAATGCAAATAATGATACCGAATGGCATTACCAAGGCCCTAATTCAGCTATGTTTATTGGCGATTCTAACTACTACTGCCACCGTGACGGAAAATGACTTCAGATATATTTCACACCAAGGTAATTCTTTTTTATTTTCAAGTTCATTTAAAACATTTAGATCCGCTCGACGACCCCGAATTATATTCAGAATTGATCAAATTCAACTATATTCAACGTATTTCGTATATTATTTCGATTTTATTACAACTTGTAAACGATAAAATGTTTTTAACAATCAACGCCGAAATTTATTTGGTTCAGTCGAGATAACTAACTACTTGAAATAATGTGCCAATTCATCCGATATCTGTGTATGTAATGTGTATGTTAATAAACAGTTGTGTAATAATTGTAGATTTATCGGTTATCGTTTAAAATTTTAACAGTTGAATTCGTCGGAGACGTAATAAACTTCGTTACACTTTTACAAAATTCAATGGGTTATGAAATAAAATTGCTTCGAGATAAAATTCAAGTTAATCTAAATTACTACTAGGTTACTATAAATATGTAAATCAAGTATTAATACTTGTTTCATCGACAAACATGTATTTTACTGCAATATTATTAAGTAATTAATAGTATGGCCCAAACTAGTACAACTTTATATTACTGTACATTTTTGATTATTAAAGACTTTCGAAAGAGACGGAACTATTTTATTAAAGAAACATATTGATAGCAGAAACAGAGTATAAACTTGTAACCTAAATGCGATAACATATTACTACGTTATGATGTGATAACATTAAGTTTCGCGGTTCAGAATAGTTCGGCCGCTTCATCAAAACTGTGTTACATCACCTTTATTAACAATAACAGCTTTAATTCTGGCAGGCATTGGCATCTATCAGCTTAGCGCACTCTTCAGAAAGCGTGCTGTCCCAAATTTCTTGCAATTTGGTGCGTAGATCGTTAGATTTTCTGTCGTTTAAGTTAATAGGGGTTTTTATTTTGCCTGAAGGAGAAACGGGAAAAGGTAAGTTCAAAAGTAAAATGTAAAGAATCAAACTTTACCTTGTAGAATTTGTTTCTTATTTTCTTTATTGAGTGTTTAGTTGTGGATACAGTAATGTGTTTTTCCAATGGCTTGCCTCCATAGTAGAATACCTTCTTTTGCACTGGATCGTCGGTTTGTTACAATCCTCTTCAGAGTATGTTGATTTAAGTGTGAAATTTAGGATGATCAACCAGTTTTCTTCTTTTGGGCTGTGCATCCAGTCTCTTTATACAAGTTGATAATGCCTTGCACTGAAGGATGAGGCAGTGTACTCCGTCCATTGTCGGACCTCCGCTATTCGAAGTTAAGCAACGAATAGCCAAGTTGCGACTTGAATGGGTGACACACGGTCTCATTCTCATAGTGCCGTAGTTGATTTTTTAACAGGGTGGCAACTGGGCCAAATACTGGGCACATTTTCTGCGTGAGTTCGACTCTCACCAGAGGGAACTTGGCACTTCCCTCAGGGCTGGGTGTTTGTCCGCGTTTATATGTGTAACCTTCCCCTACTCGAGCCTGCCTGTAGGCTTTCTGGGGAAGGAAGTCTAGTTTCCGTGTGTCCAAACTGTAGATTTAGGCAGCGAATACGTAACAGATATTTCCGAGCCTAAATTCCCCGTTTAAGAGCATTAAAAATTGATTTTCGCATATCGTCACTTAATGCCACGCCACGTGCCATTTTTTTTTAGAAATTTTTAGCAGGCGCGCCCGAAACACATTATAACTGTCCAAACTATTCTGAACCGCGAATCTTAATGTTTTTTATTAACAAACTTGTCACTGACACATCATATCATAACGTATACTCTGGTTTCAAAATTGTAGGCAGATTCAATACATGCAGCGATAATGTAAATATAATTTTGCATTTTTTGAAAATAATTTGGACTACGCTATTTATTTAATATATATTTAATATTGAATACACACTATATCTATCGATAATGGTAAACTGAAAGCTACGTAGTTTAAAATACAATTAAATGTATGTGGTATAGTATGCAAATCGTATTTTAATGAACTCTTAAAAAATGAGTAGGTTTATATCTGGCATTATTTTCCCAATACAGCCACACGCAGATGTTTCGGATAGTTACACAGATTTACCACGCAATCGAGCATGTAACAAACAACGGTCTCACGAAGAGGGAATTACCGAAATCATCGTCTAAATCCTATTGATTCCATAGATAACACGTCTCAAACTACTGTTGAATTAGCGACAGTCGAGATAGGCAGATTCTAGTCGCATGGGTTAACCATTGTCAACATTTGCATTGATGTTAGCACGTACACACCGCTATCCAACAAGTTTAATTGTACAGGGTGGCCGAAATTCGGCGGGATTTGGGGTTTTCTCGAAAACTGTAATGGGTATAGAAAAACTAATGTACCGGGTTAGTCACCTAAAATTGACCCCCCTTTATTTCTCTTAATTTCAATCGAATCGAAAAATTCAAAAAAGGATTTTACATGATTTTTTATAAATTTTTTGAATATTTAAACAAATTTTCAAAAACTCTGCAAATTGAAAGGGGGTGAACGTTTTTTATTTTTTTTAAGTGGAACACCCTGTATTTTTTTACTTAAAAAAGTTACCCACAGTTTTCTGATCACAAAAATATATAATTGTTGTATCTCGGTAAGTATAGTTCATGAGATATTCATACAAATATATAGTCACATCACAGGAATATGTTTAGCATAAGACCATAAATCAGGAGAGCTATGAACCGAAATGATTTAAAGAAACAATAATGCTTCGTTTGACAGTTATGTTATTTTTGACTTATGTTTGATTGTTATATTATTAATACGCTTTAAGTTAAGTTTTAATACACTTGTTAATATATCTAATATATTGATATGGGATATTCATTAGTCGAAAGGAAAGAAATATTAGAAATTTACTTAACCAGCAATAAAAACAAATATATAGCTAAAAGAGAATATGCAAGAAAATATCCTGAAAGACGCGTCCCCTCCAAGAACACTTTCTCTAATATTTATCTCAAGTTTGGGGACAGCGAATCCTTAAAAGATAAGAAACGAAAAAGAAAGAAGCCCAAAACGGGAGAAGATATGGAAATGGACGTTTTACTTTTTTTTACCGAACACCCCAATAAATCTACTAAAGCTGCTGCAGAAGAATTTAATATTTCTCAAGCAAGTATAAGACGTATATTAAAACGTCACAAATATAAGCCTTATAGTATTTTACCAGTTCAGCTTTTAACTGAAAATAACTTTGCCGACAGAAGAGCTTTTTGTAGAGAGATGATTGAGAGAGCAGAAAACGACAATAACTTTTTAAAAAACTTATTTTGGACCGATGAAAGTAGCTTTTCAACGGCTGGACTTTTTAATAGGAAAAATGCACATTATTGGGCGTCCGCAAATCCACATATTATAAAAAAGATAAAAACCCAAGGATATAATACAATAAATGTGTGGTGCAGTATTCATCAAAATACAATTGTGGGTCCCGTATTCATTAATGGGTCCTTGAATGCAGTTCAGTATTTGAATATTCTTCGGGATGAAGTAGAGAACTATTTAGATAATATTCCCCTTGCAACCAGGAATTATGTTATTTGGCAACAGGATGGTGCTCTTCCACACTCTGTACGGAACGTAACGGAATATTTAAATGACAAATATCTATTTTGGATAGGAAGATACGGTCCTATACATTGGCCTGCTAATAGCCCAGACTTGAGTCCTTTGGACTTCTTTTTGTGGGGAACACTAAAACAAAACATATACGAAAATTCGGTGTATAATAACTCGGATGAGTTGAAGGACTGTATCAGTCAAGAAATAGAAAATTTACGGCAAAATGTTCATTTATTTGAAAACGTTAGAAATGAATTTATTAAAAGATGCCAACTGTGCCTTGATAGAAACGGAGGATACGTGGAGAACATATAGATATGTTTAATTTTAATAAAGTTCATTGGTTTTATGTTATTTATTGTTGCGCGTTGTTTTTTTTTTTTATCATTATTTCGTTATTTATGTTTTGTGTTCATTAAACTTTGTTGTTGTCATTTTAATAAAGGTTTATTTGTTTATTATAATTATTATGTGTTGCCGCATCAAAGAATTTTCATACTTTTTTTCTTAAAAAAAAAAAACAAGATGTGTCGTTATATCTCAAAATCATAGCTCTCCTGATTTATGCCAAACTTATTCCTGTGATGTGACTACATATTTGTATGAATATCTCAAGAACTATACTTACATACTTACCAAGATACAACAATTATATATTTTTGTGATCAGAAAACTGTGGGTAACTTTTTTAAGTAAAAAAATACAGGGTGTTCCATTTAAAAAAAATAAAAAATTGTTCGCCCCCTTTCAATTTGCAGAGTTTTTGAAAATTTGTTTAAATATTCAAGAAATTTATAAAAAATCATGTAAAATCCCTGTTTGAATTTTCGATTCGATTGAAAATAAGAGAAATAAAGGGGGGGGGGGGTCAATTTTAGGTGACTAACCCTGTACGGTCGATTTATGAGGACAAAAAACAATCGTGCAAACCGTAGCCTTCTGTCCTATTCCGATTCAGAGATACAGGCCGTTTCTCGAAAAGGTGCATTGTAAACTGACTCCTGCCATAATATGCAAGTGTCGAATAAAAAAATATTGTTAAGGCAATTTTTAAGTAGAATTAAATGATATTAAGAAATTATACATGTATCATTTTTACACGATTTGATTGCACTCTAAAACTGTTTTTCAAAGGTATCTAATATGTTATATAATTTTCAAGACTAATAATAGAATAATTTTTTGGGTGCCATGGCAATCAGTAAGTTATGTGGACAATGTGGTTGAAAATATATAATAATACTAGCAGTAAAAATATGGCTCGTGGATATTATTTACATGTTTTCTGTAAATTATGTTTTTAAATGTCCCCAAAACCAAAGTCTGGAGGTGTTATATCTAGAGACTTGGCTGACCATAGAACCATTGTTGGCATTCACTCGTTGTTCAATGATCCAATTGGTGAACTCTCTTCGCTGTGCTTGGTATGTTGCATAAGTTGTTGAATCAAGTGGACTTTATAAGCATGGAAATGCAAATTTTTAGTGAGAATACGGTAAAGAGTAGCTGTTAAAATGTCCAATTCTTGTGCACATGACGAATCGAGGTCCCTGGACTCTCGCGATCTGTCGTGACGTTTTGTTCTGAGCGACCACTACGAGCTCTTGTCGTGTGTTTCACATCAATAACTAAACCAGTACAATTTTTTAATTATTCTTTTCACAGTTGATAAATCTGGAACATTATTTCTACCAAAAACTGGATGCATTTTATGAATCATAACAACCAGACTTTCACCATTTTGATAATAATGTTTAACAATAAAGAACGTGTTGCTGTATCGTGTAGCGCTCCATGTTTACCAACTCCTATCTATATCCTAATGACCTGTCACAATTATTGACCTATCGAATCATGATAGCCAAAATGGCGCGCAATTCAAATTATGCGCTTTTATTGTAACACCCATTATATCTATAGATAGACACCTATTCAACTCTGAGTATTTAAATAATTGATCAACCACCTCAAGCGAGGCATGACCTGAGGCAGCATCACTTTAAGTAAGTTGATACTGTTTAAGCGGTATTTTATTAATGAAAGGCATGTTGAATTTTAAGAGAAGCACCAGCATTTAAAGTTCGCTAGTAAAAGTGTGATTCTAATATTGAGATTTTTATGATCCCGTGCCAGGCGGAAAATCCAAATCCTCCTTGTCGATTCACTGAAAGTGATAACACTAAACACCATAAACCCCATCGAATTTCGAGCACCCAGTACATTATGGTAAATATTATTATTATTATTATGTTTTGTGGATTTGGGTCTCATCAGCCACTGATCGCATGGGTAGTCCCTTGGCGATCCCCTCTTATCCGGGTCATTATCCAAAAATGCTATCCCATAAAAGGAGCAATTTGGGCACGTCCCTCGCCTTAAGCCTCGCCTCCTCTAGGATAACAGGGGTCCCTAATATAAGGCACCTCCTCTCCTCCAGTGCGGGGCAGGTGTAAAGAAGATGAACCGAGGTTTCCTCGTCTTCTCTACAGTATCTGCATGCCGGGCTGTCAGTCAGCCTCAGCTTGTGCTTATATGCATTCAGGCTACTATGGTGGCCCGATATGATTCCCACCAGGGTTCTGGCTTTGTGCCTGTTCAATTTAATGAATTCTTGGGCCCATTTCTCAATCTCTGAGTATTCGATGAAGAGTTTGGTTATTCGACAACCCGTTACTCCTCTCCATCTTTCTCTGTGCTGGTCTCTTGCCCAGTCATTGATGCGGTCTCTAATCAGATTCTCGTCCATAGAGGTTTTCCCTGGTCCCTAGTCTGGCAAGGTCATCTGCAATTAGATTTTCCTTAATGCCATTATGCCCAGGTATCCATAAGAGTTCCACCGGTCCCTTCCCTGCCAAGTGGTTCAATGCTTCATAGCAATTATAGACCAGCTTCGACTTTATCGTTGCTGAATTTAAGGCTGTCAACGTCGCCCTGCTATCCGAGCAGATACATACCCTCTCCTGGGTCCGATTTTGGTCGGCCCCCAGAACACCACATGTAATTGCAACTATAGCTCGGCCTGGAGTGCGATAGTGTATTTACCCAGGGGGAAGGTTTTACCTATCCCATCGCGCCGCCTATACACCCCCGCGCCCGCTCTGTTCTCACTCTTGGCTCCATACGTGTACCAAAGCAATGAGCGGCAATCCAGCTCGACCCTCTATCCAGTCGGTCTTATTGGTGAGGGTGATCTTATATTTCTTGTCAAACAGGAAGTGGACACCCGTACTGTCAGAGGGCATCCATAGGAGCCCCTCCTCAGCTAGCTCTCTTGAGAGTCTATTCAGGTCTCCTACCTTCCTGTTCATGTTTCCCACTCTGAGCATTGCCTTTGCAGCTTCCACTTTCAGGGTGACATCAAGAGGTGGTATTACCGTCAGTATCCCCATCGCCTCGATCGGTGTCGATCTTGGGGCTCCGGTTATACTTAGAATCAATCCTCTTAGCTTGTTAAGTGGGTTAACTTCCGACTTTAAACAGGCTCTCTCCCACCAGACCAGTGCTCCTTAAGTCAGTCTGGGTTTGAGAATTGCCTCATACATGCATTTCATGGTCTCCGGTTTCAAGCCCCAGCTATTACCAATGTAATGGTAAATAAATAACCTATAAATGCTTTGTACATGACATACATTTTTAAGTAAAAGCCTAAAATACGTCAATTTTGAAATCTGACGTGTCATCATTTGATATAATTTTATGTAACCCCCTTAAACCCCCGTAAACTAATATTTACTGCTTTAGAAAAATTATATAGAAGGACAATATCTGGAAAGGATTGTTAATTCTCTATCCAGCAATATAAGTATTTTCTTATTTTGCATATTTTTTGTCACACATCAAGTTTGAATGGTTTAAAATGTATTTGTATCCAATAATCAAGTGTGTTCAGAATTCAAGGAACCCTAAACTGTTCTTGGCTATTTACCAAACGTCTGTTTGTCTAATTTACCCGTTACTACCGACCACAGTGTATATTAAATTTTAGTTATTAAAACGACTCGATAATGAAATGCCTAACACAGTGTTGAAATTCTACCAA
This sequence comes from Rosalia funebris, assembly GCA_037954035.1. NCBI lineage: Eukaryota > Metazoa > Arthropoda > Insecta > Coleoptera > Cerambycidae > Rosalia > Rosalia funebris. The sequence continues at coordinate 4,036,820 of JAZFAV010000036.1, read as the reverse complement.
ATTAACGTTTTAAAGTACACAAGCCTTATTAAATCCACCGAACGAACAATGTTTTAAGGCTCTAAACTTTTCTTAATGCTTGAGCCGCTTCTGAAAATTTTGCATTTTCTGGAGAATATTTAATAATAAATGTAAAGTTATAAAAGTTGTTTTATTCGGGTCAGGCATTTGAAGGGTAATTTAAATCACATGGAAAAAATAGGTACCTGAAAGTACAATAAAACTTGGGGAACGATACACGGTCAATGAATGAAGTATAACACAAATTTACTTCTAACTAATGTAATCAAGTGTCTCAAGAGTTTTAATTAAAATAAGTTTTCTAATAAAATAGGTATGCAAGACTTAATAATAACACAAAATTCATATTACTGAAAATTCCCTAGAGCTAGAATGGCTCAAACAAGGTAGGTTGAATATGAGTTGGTTTGCATACTAATTTTACATGCATTTATATAGGATGTACTGGGCGATCATTTCAGTTGCATTAAGAAAATTCACATAAAATTAGAACAAAATGAAGCGCCTACAGGGTCAACAGTTAACTCATCAAGTTACGAACTTTGAAGAGACGGGTTCTGTTATCAGATGAAAATATTGCTGCAGTAAGAGACAGTGTACGGGAGTATCCAAACACATCAATTCAACGTCGTGCATTTGTTAATTGGGTGTTAGAAAAGAAAGAAGGGGATGTTGTCAACATCACTTTATTTCCTCTCTAACACCCAACTAACAAATATACGACGTGGTCTATAACTTTCAATTGTTGTGTCAACTGAATTTTGTATGCTGACTGATGCATATCTTTATTTATCATTTTTTTTTATTGTTTTTAGTTATGTACTGTACACATATACACATACCGTGCTTTCATTTTAAAACTGTACATAGGTTCCACCGTTCGGTCCTTCTCGGAAAATTAGCCACCGCTGAGATGGGGAGTTCGGCCGTACGCCGGCCGTGATGATCGATGACTTAGATTTCACATTTACCGTCGCATACGCGTTTGGCATTTAGACGAGTGAACTTCGTAGTAATACGTGTAATTTTAAATAGATTCTTTTAATTCAAAACCTAGTAATTATGACGTACTCACTTGAGGAAAAAATTGATTTGATATCATGGTCTCTTCAAGGACATTCATTACGTGCAATAAGGGACCTTTTCTCAGTCAAATATGTAAATCGTCCGATCCCTGCCTTGAACACAATATCGACAGTAGTGGAAAAGTTTAAGTCAACGGGATGCATTTTAAGTTGTAAATGCCACAAGACACCTAGAATTAACGAGGATGCTGAAATGCAGGAATTAATGGTGTGTGCAATGGTAGAAGAAGATTCAAATATTTCTATCCCCAAAATTTCCGAGGAGACTGGTTTTAGTGTGGGTAAAATTCACAAAATTTAAAAAAAAAATAAATATTCCTATAAATACGAAGCCCATCAAGAAATTTTCGATGAAGACCAGTACCGTAGAATGGAATTTTGTAACACGGTAATGGAACGTGCAAATGCGGATGACAATTTTATTTATAACATCGTGTTCATCGATGAATCCATGTTTCCGTTACATGGTAGGCACAATCCTTCAATTCTACGGTATTGGGCTATTGAAAATCAGTATCGCCTGTTAAATACAAGGACACAATATCCCGAAAAATTGAATGTTTGGGCTGGTATTTATGGGAATGATATTATTGGACCATTCTTTATTGATGGAAATTTAAATGGGGAGGCTTATTTGAATCTTCTTCAAAACCAAATTGTTCCTGCATTGGCAAACGTTAACCCCAATTTTGACAACGTTTGGTTCCAGCACGATGGGTGTCCGGCCCATAACTCAAGAATAGTCATTGACTATTTAAATACGATATTCCCCCAAAGAATTATATCTACGAGAGGCGTAATTCAATGGCCACCAAGATCGCCAGACTTGGCCCCTAATAATTTTTTCTTATGGGGGTATATTAAATCAAAGTTATACGGGCATCCTCATGAAAGAGCTAATAATTTAAATCAACTGAGGGCTAATATGGAAAATTTATTTCAAACTATTAGCCCTCTTATGCTGACCAACGTTCGTTCAGAATTTTACGACAGGTTGGGTTATTGTTTGGCGCAAGACGGAGGCATCTTCTAAAATTTTCTTTAGTTTTTTTTCTTATTCAAGGGGATATTTTTTAAGTTTTAAGAGTTTGTATTTTATTTTTAATTATTTTAAGAGAATCTATTTATTTTTAAACGTTTTATTAGAAGGCACTTTTTTTAATGCAAAACCAATTATAAAAATAATGCAAAAAAGATCATAGTTTGCTGTTAAATATGGCCAAGATATTTTTTCTTTAAATACCTTGATCATCTTTTAACAGTAAACCCATCAACATCACTTCCCATGTAGAAGTTTTTCCCCGTTACAAATACGATGTACACTCCCTCACGTGTAGAACGTGACTGTCGTAGCGCCGCTAATTATCAACACTGGACAACCTGAAGCAGGGCATGTGTAAGGAGGGGACCGTCCGCGTCCCCTCTCTACACATTATACGAAATCGACCGATTGACTTTCTGTCTAGTCAAAAAATGAAAGAACGGTATGTACAATGTATGTATTTATTTGTATTCCATATTTTTCCGTTCTGTTGACCAATAAAGGCATTACTATTATATACAAAATTTTATCAGCTTTGTTTGAAAGTTGAGTTACAACAATCAAAATACAAAGAGAAAAATATAAACCAAGGGTAACGACTTCGTTTGTATTAAATGAATCCGTACTTTTTTATATGCAAGTCTTATTCAAACAGCTGTATACTTGTGAGTCTGTTGACAATATCTTATACCTTTAGTAATAAAAATAAATGCTTCTTTATCTTTAGTAATATCGTAACTGACAATCAAGGCGTGTAGACGCGAGTTGAAATATCTTGTTGGCTGGTGTCTTACATACATATTTTATTTAACTTGAGATAACTCTTTATTGTGTTTACATTGCACTTGCTTTAGAGGCTGCGTCTTTTTCACCATAAACGCCAGCATTTTGGGTTTATTTGATCATGATCGCGATAATCGTCGTAGAACAAATTCGTGTCATTACGGTCGTTTTGATTCTCTTAGGGGTTTAATTTTTCATATCCCGTGCACTACTTCCAACTTATAGCTTTTATTTTCATAATAAGGTTGCGAACTGAAGCATTGTAATTCTAAACAAAGAAAGGCCCCGAAGTCCCTCACCGCAGTATGCCCTGCGAGATAAAGAAGTTTTAGAAAACACGAGATAAAGCACTGTTTTCGATATCAACTGTTTGTTGAAAAACAAGGAGAATACGTGATGCAATCCTTTGTGTGAAATATTAATTTAGCCTTTTTAATACTTCGTGAAATACACTTGTTTTGTGTGTACAAATATAAGATAGGCGTCTTTGTTTGGATAGACGATGTTAATATTTCTTGTAATTAGGACGGACTTCCAAAAAACTTTTTTGGTAAAAATGTGATTCTCGATTGTATTTTTATAAATATATTTAGTTTTATTATTCAATATTTTTGCGTAATCACCAATATTAAAAACTACTTCTATTTTATTCTATATATTAATTGATGTTCAACATACTCTCCCGATTAGTGGAGAAATCAGCTCAAGGAATCAATAACCAAGCTCTTAAGGAAGTAGAAATCTGCGGCAAGCTGGATTAGTAAAATATAGCTTTGCTATATAAGCCAGACTAATTTTGCATATGGGATGTCTCTGAATGTAGAGATAGAGGGTGGAAACCACTTACGGAATACATTTATTTGTGGTGTTATATGATATTAGAGAAACGCTAGGGCAGGTTGATTGTTCATCTAAAATTTAAATATACCGGGTGGCCCACGAAGTTTTGGCCAGTCGGTATCTCAAAACCTATTTGTACAATAATTTTGAAAATCGGCGATGTTAAACAGTCGAAAGCGTTGCCCATTTTTGGCATAAAGACTTTATTTCACCTGCACATTTCCGATCACGTGACATCAACTTAAAAATTTTAAATGAGACGCCCTGTATGTTATTACAATTTTGTATCATTGGTTGTAATGATACAAGATTGTATCATAAATCTCTGAAAATAACTTTCAGAGATTAATTAAATTTCCAGATCTTTCATCAAAAATAAAATCAAAAAGAACGTTCTTGAACACCATGTACATGGTGTAATCGAGGAAGAGTATTTTAATTAGCAAAGTACATTTTTTCGTACATTTCAAAGTTATGTATTTTGAGACTATCGTTCAGAAATCGGCTCTTTCAAAATTTTTTACAAACTCTGTATGTTTGTCTTTAAATAATGTGTATTACTAACAATTGGCTTTGTATTAAATGACTGCGTAATTGTTAACTGAAAAACAAAGTACACATTTAATCTACGGTTATATTATTTTCTTAAACCCCATATGACATGTAAAGGTGCGTACTCAGTGAGCGAACGAACGCCGAACGAACAACGAACTTCGAAGGTTCTGAGTTCGTTCGGCCGCAATTCGCGGTTCCCTAAATATGAGCGAACCCGAAACAAATGTAGCTATTTTCAAAAGTCCACAATTCGCTCGGCAGTTGGCAGACGGATGTTTAGCAACAAAAATGTCTGACCAAATTTTCGCGGCATCGGCTTTTATAATTATTACGGGATCACTAAAAACCAGTAAAAAACAAAAAAGGAAACGATGGATGTCAGAAATGTATCAAAGTCGTGATCAATATAGGGGATTGGACCTTTTAACTGATCTAAGAAGTGATTTAGGACAGTTCATTAATTTTTGTAGAATATCCCCTTCGGATTTTGAATTTTTACTTGGAAAAATCAGTGAAGGAATTTGTAAAAAGTCAACAAACTTTCAAGAAGCAATTCCTCCTAAGGAAAGACTGGCACTAACTCTCCGATTTTTAGCAACTGGAGACTCTTATACAAGTCTTATGTATCTTTAATCTTTAAGTCTTTACTAAGCAATGATCTGTAGATTATTTGATACTGGTTTACAGCCTTACAAAATAATTTAAAAATGTAAAAAATAAAATAATTATATTTATGTATCTAACTTGCCAAAAAGGTCACTCAAACGCTTCCATGCATCTTTTTTTTTAAATTTTGTTATGATACAAATTATTCGAAGGATTCCATAACAGTTCCTCCTTTCTGTAAGCTTCAACTAAGTCAAGAATAAGTTCTTCTGTCCATTCAATTTTATCAGACATCTTTATAACCTTTACCTAGCCTGGCACAGCTGACAGCGTCACACACAATGAAAATTCGGAGTTCGGGAAAAATTTTCAAAATGTACCCACGAATCCCGTCAACACCGAACAGCGAGTCTCTTCGATGTACCGCTCTCCGAGCGAACGCAGGCGAAGGCGAACCGAACGTTCGATTCGCCTTCGCTTTCACGTACACATTGAGCGAATTTAAATTCTAAGTTCGTTGTTCGTTCGGCGTTCGTTCGCTCACTGAGTACGCACCTTAAGTCGAACACAACAAATAATTACACAGGTCTACAAATTTTGACATTTTGAAAGTTGATTTGGGTTTGATAAATGATTATAAGGGAGTTATTTACGCTGATTTTATATCTACCTTCCGTTTTTGTCCCTCACGTAAGGCTTTTGATCAACTGAATAATCAGAATAAATTAAAAACTAAAGGAACAATTATTTTAATAAACATTATATTTAATAAACATTAAAAAACGTAAAAAGCAATGACAGAAATAGTTTTGAGTCTCTAATTTCTTCTTTTCTTTGAAAATCTCTCCCTTTTTAACAAAAAACTTCGTTTTGTAGTTTTTCTTGTGTAAATCATTCGTTGGATGTTCTCTTAAACTTATCCAGCATTTTGTTGATAATTTCCTCATACAACGGATGTCTATAATTTCGTTTAAAAAATATTACATTTTTAAAGCATATCCAAGATTCTGTTTCAATGTCCGTTATTGTTTCTTCGAACTGTTAAGTCCCGCATTAATTTTATTAATTGTGGTCTTACGAAAATGTCTTCATTTAATTTTACTATATAATTAAGAGTTGGAAATTTGCCACATAAGTACTTAAAACAATTCCCATTTTTATCTATAGTTTTTACATATCGCTTCATTAATCCTAATTTAATAGGAAGTGGCGACAAAAGAACTTTTTGCGGATCAACCAAAAGAACATTTTTTGAACCAGGTGTTAAATCTTCTCTTCGGGGCCAATCCTTTTTCTGCCAATGTTGTCGCCTGTCTCTGCTGTCCCACTCGCACAGAAAACACAGATACTTTGTATGTCCTGCTGACTAACCTAATAACAACCATACCACTTTTATATTGTTTTTGTAATAATGGTGTAATATTACGCCTAAACTTTTTTACAACAAAACAGCTACATACTAATAAATAATAAACAGACATAATAAAATATATTTCGTGTATTTCTACAACTTCTAGGCATTTTAAAACAAAATAAAAACACGACGCGATGTCACTAGTAAATGTTCACAGTGTTTCTGTAGTTCATGGCATGTAACTAAGCCAAAAAGTAAAAAAATCCATGGATGGTAAAAAAAAATCGTTTTTCGAAAACTAGAAACAGTTTCCCATCCAAATTACTAAAGTAGATTTCATTTCCATTCGATTATAACATTCGTTTTAACATAATACATGTTCATTACAGATTTACAGCCCTCTATCAACGCGTTCTTTGCCGAAGGGGTCACATCATATTCGCAGATGCTTTTTGACGTTTCCAGGAATCAAGTTTTAGTAGGAGCTAGGTAAGATAAAGGCGTTTTTTTTTTTGTAGAGGTACATTTTAATGTACGTTACCTTAAAATGCAAAATATTTGGGGAAGTACATTCAACACAGTTGCAAAGCAATTTTAAGCCCTTTTAGCGCAATGTTTTAATTAATGCGTTTAAGTATGACTAAAACTCTGGGTTATTTTGCATAGAACTAATTGTGTATATAGGTATAGTAGAATTATTTTATGAAGACCAAGTCGGCAATAAATCATGCGACAGACAGATGCACGTCTCTTTCTTCCATACCAATCCAATCTGAATAAGAGACACATACTTGCCTATAAATCATTTGCGCGCGCCGCTTATAGTAAAATTCTTTTACTGCATTCGCGTGGGAGAAGGTAAGCTATACATTGCTCTTTGTCACACGGTTTATTGCCGACTTGCTCTTCATAAAATAATTCTACTGTACATATCTTAAATATATGCAAAATTACTTTACATGCAGCAAATTAAAAAATAAAGTATATTTAACAAAATCTTATATTTTCAGAGATGGATTGTATAGATTGTCTTTACCAAAATTAGGATTGTTAGAATATGCCGAATGGCAGGCGTCGCAAGAAAAAATCACATCATGCATCTACAAAGGACAAAGCGAGGAAAATTGTCATAACTACATAAAAATCCTTCTCACCAATGGTCGGCAAATCTTTACTTGTGGTACTAACGCGTTTTCGCCGCAGTGCTCTTGGAGAGAAGTAAGTCGTTTAAACCGGGAATAACTTCAAACTAAAACCTATATTATTTTCAGATCGATAACATTTCAAACGTGACGGACGTAGTGGACGGCATAGCGAAATGCCCTTACAACCCATCCGCCAGCGTAACGGGCTTCCTCTCGGAAAACGGCGAGTACTACTTTGGCGGTACCACGGACTTCTCGGGCTCCGACTCGTTGATCTCAAAAAGTGTTGGAAGCACGTCTACGTTAAGGACGAAGCAATATAACAGTTTCTGGCTCAACGAGCCCCAATTTGTCGGGTCGTTCGAGAGCGATAAGTTTATTTATTTTTTGTTTCGAGAGGCCGCCGTCGAGTACATGAACTGCGGCAAAAATGTCTACTCGCGTATAGCGAGGGTGTGCAAAAACGACCATGGCGGAGACCATGCCATGTTCAAAGACAATTGGACGACGTTCATAAAGGCGCGGTTGAACTGCTCCGTAAGCGGCGATTACCCTTTTTATTTCAATGAAATCCAAAGTATGTCATACGTACCTGATAGGAACATCGTTTATGCCACTTTTACAACGTCCCCAAACAGTATAGCAGGTTCGGCAGTGTGTGCTTTCAATTTAACCGCGATAAACGACGCCTTTAATGGCCCCTTCAAGTACCAGCATGGCATGGGTAGTGCTTGGAGCAAACACGATATCCCATATCGGGATCACTTTGAATGCAAGGGGTCGCAATATAATAATTACTTAGTTGAAACTTCTAAATACCAGCTTATGGACTCTGCTGTACAAGCCACTACGTTAAATCCTCTACATGTGGGGACGCTGGAACGCTTCTCCCATATCACAGTAGACGTAGTCAACACTAAACTTGGCACTGTTCATGCCCTGTACGTCGCGACAGAGGACGGTTTAATAAAAAAATTAACGTTATTACCGCGGCACAAAGAAGCTTGTATAGTTGAAATTTGGAAGGCGGTGCCAGATTCGAATGTCCCAATTAGAAATATGCAATTCTTAAAAGAGACTAACTCAGTTTATATCACGACAGATAGCAAATTAATGCAAATTTCAGCGGATCATTGCAAAAGGCACAATTCTAGAGAGAACTGTATTAATGCTATGGATCCCTACTGCGGATGGAACGAAAGAGACGATACATGTTCCTCGGCCCCTAACGGCGAACCGCACAACAGATTCTGGAAGCAAGTAATTCATTCTTGTCCTATCTTAGACACGCCCGTCGATGGAGGTAAAAACATATTTCTACATTTAAACTAGGATACTAATAGATATTTGTTATAGGTTGGAGTAGTTGGGCGGAATGGTCGCCTTGTTACCACAGAGCTTCTTCTGACATGGAATCGATGGACACTTGCCTTTGTCAGACTCGCCAGTGCAACAACCCTGCTCCGGCTAACAACGGAAAGTACTGCATCGGTCCGGCTGTGGCTGTAGTCAACTGCACAGTTCACGGGGGTTGGTCAGATTGGTCGGCCTGGTCTGCATGCTCGGCTACTTGTGGCACTGCTGTGAAGACCAGATCTAGGACTTGCACAAACCCTGCCCCAGCTTTTGGCGGCAGGGTGTGCGTAGGCCAGGATCGCACCGAAGCATTTTGCGCTGAGTCTCCTCCGTGTCCGGCGCAACCCGTTGACGGAGGTTGGGGATCGTGGTCTCCGTGGTCGTCCTGCACGGCTAACTGCGGTGGAGGCTACAAGTCCAGGCAGAGAAAGTGTGACAATCCGTCGCCTTATAACGGAGGGCAAACCTGTGAAGGCAATAATATCGAATACGAAAGGTGTAACGAGCATATGTGCAATGAACAAAAAAAAATACACACCACCGAGTGGTTTACAGACCTGAATATATCGAGCGATGCTTATCATAAGAGAAGGTTCAAAATAACCTGTAAAGCCCCAGTGAAACATTCCAACCAAATAAAAATAGTGATGAAAGACGAAGGCCAGATTTGTCATTCTAGTCATTGTAGTTCTGATGAGAATGATCATTTAGGTTGGAGCACGTGGACCAATTGGAGTGAGTGCTCAGTGAACTGTGGCGGTGGCACCCAATCAAGGAGTAGGCATTGTAAAAATAGGAAAGGCTGTCCAGGTGAATCAATACAAACAAAAGAATGCAATCTCCACGGCTGCGAAGAAAACTGGGGGTGCTGGTCGGAGTGGTCACCATGTAACGTCTCCTGTGGCTGGGGGGTTAAGACGAGGACCAGAAGCTGTTTAGGTCACAACTGCAGGGGCCCATCTAGGGATGAACAGCCTTGTCAGGATCAACCATGCGAAGGTATAGCCTAACATTGTAATTTTTTAATGTTTACTCACCGGATACATACTTTTAGTTGTTTTGGGTTGGAGTAACTGGACGGAATGGTCTTTGTGTGATCAGAATAATGAGCAGCACAGGAAAAGGAAGTGTTGGCATCTGAATCCGGGAACGCAAATGTGTCAGGGAAAAGAAATTGAAACCAGAATTTGTATAGGGGGAATTTCGAATGGTAAGTAAAAGGAATGTTTAAAATAGGTAGTGGACGTTTGAGGATTTTGGAAAGTTTAGGAGATAGAAATTTAAATTAAGATTTTTCTTAAACATTAATTTCCATCTATAAAAAATAATAACATATACCATTTGTCTCTATTAATTAATGAGAACTTGTTTTTTGTAAAACTTACATTGCCAACTAATACCTGAGCCGCACTTATTTATTATTATTTATATAGTTTGGTATTTTATAACATATGCTATATCATTTGATCTAGACATATTTATACATACTTGTATTTTCAAGTATATAATATTGATTTATTAACGAGGCTGTCATTATAAAAGGTGGTCCAACCAAAACGCACGATGTTAATTGTTAATAAAACAAAAAGTTTTCAGAGGATTATCTTAATATTTTTTATTATGATAGAAGGATCTATGGCAATTATGTGTGAAACAAAATATCGGCCAAATGCTCGTCACGGCTTCGGTGGCATACTTCTATCCGATGGTCCATATTTTCAATGACTCTGAGACATAATTGAGGTTCAATGTCGTTAATGTGCCGAATTATCTCATCCTTTAGCTCTTGAATTGTTCTTGGCTTATTGACGTACACTTTTTCTTTTAAATATCCCCAAAGAAAGAAGTACAACGGTGTCAAGTCACATGATCGTGGCGGCCAATTAACATCGCCACGACGTGAGATAACACGGCCATTGAATTCCTCGCGCAAAAGTGCCATTGTTTCGTTGGCTGTGTGGCAAGTGGCACCATCCTGTTGGAACCACATATCGTCCAGGTCCATATCCTCAATTTCTGGCCACAAGAAGTTCGTTATCATCTCGCGATAGCGAACACCATTCACGGTAACTGCTTGACCGACCTCATTTTCGAAGAAGTACGGCCCGATGACGCCGCCAGCCCATAAACCGCACCAAACAGTCACTCTTTGTGAATGCATCGGCTTTTCAACAATCACTCGTGGATTCTCATTTGCCCGAATGCGGCAATTCTGCTTGTTAACGAATCCACTGAGGTGAAGGTCTGCCTCGTCGCTGAAGATGATTTTCTTTGTAAAGTCACCATTCACTTCTGTCTGTTCAACCAACCATTCGGCGTATTGACGACGCTTGAAATGGTCAGTAGGCTTCAGCTCTTGAGTCAATTGAACCTTGTAAGCGTGTAAATTCAAATCTTTATTCAAAATTCGCATCAGTGATGTTCGTGAGATGTTCAATTGTTGGGCACGACGACGAGTCGAGGTTGACGGCTCTTCTGCTACACTATCGCGAACAACAGCGATGTTTTCCGCAGAACGAACTGGGCGAGCATGCACAGGTGTTTTCACATTTCCTACAGACCCGGTTTGCTGAAATTTGCGCACAATTCTCCCAATTGTGGACACATTTGGTCGATTATGCTGACCAAAAAAGTCACGAAGTGCACGAAATGCATTTTGATTTGAACGCCCATTTTTGAAAAGGCTTCAACAATCTTAACGCGCTACTAAATTGTGTACCTCTCCATGGTTGAATTTGTCAAACACTGAAACAAAAAAATGTCAAATTAAGTTGGGCAAAAAACTTGACGTTAAGGTGTGACTCACAATTAACATCGTGCATTATGGTTGGACCACCCTTTAGATAGTTAATTCTTAACGAAAGAGAAAAAAATTGACCTATATACTTGAAGAGAAACAAAGATGATCTGACCTTTTGCAAATCCTGTGGCATAAAGGGCTGATATTTTGAGTGGACATCCCTTTAGCGCAGAAGCGTTTTTACATAAGACAACTGCAGGAAAATTGGAAGTGAAACAAGACATGGCCTTTGCTATTTTAACACTCACTATTGATATTATATCACTTGCGGTCAATATCGGGCTCATTTCTCAATCGAGGATAATCCCTATCTGAAACCTAAAAAGCCAGGTGGACAAGAGAATTATTTAAAAACTTGTTCATTTAACTCTTTTCTTTTACTTATAACATCCAACAAGACAACTACTATCGTTTTAAGATACACTGTACAATCAGTTTGACTGAATTAAAACTTTTCATTTTCAGAAATCTATAAATTAGGTGCCCAATCAGAGGACTATTCATGTGTGTCCACGGGACTATCCTTCTTCTTCATTGGAGCTATAGTTGGGCTTATGCCTAGCCTGGTCTACTTGGCATATTATTTATTTAGAAAGAAGAAGAATACCATTCCCAGCTCACCACATTATATGACAGCAGAGCAAAATCCTTACATTTCAGTGCCTACCAGGGACAAATTGTCTAAGAAACATAGTTCCACGGGATCGGGACTATACCCGTGCAATGGTACTGTGAAATCTATAAAATGTTATGTGGATGACTATGAAATTCCCACTTTGAAGAGAAATAGCCATGAGGTTAGAAATGGACATTCCAAACAATATGAGAGTGACAAGTTTCTCTACGACTGATTACATTAGGCTCACAAAATATAATTTATTTATTACAGTCCATTACTACTTAACATTCATCACTTTCTTTTTAGTATTATTTGATTCTGTGTCAGAACGACGGTATCCTTTTCTACTGCAAGACCTCTGGTTTAGTGCCATATTCCAGGGCGGAATTTTATTGATAACTTTGAGAAAAATTCAGCTAAAGTTATGTGATAAATCGTTTTATTAATAGGTTCGAATTATGAAATTTAAGATATTAGAGTCTTCTCACTCTTTTATCTTAAATTATAATTATTAAATCATTTTTGTGATATAAACTATAGAACACAGTGTTGTTTTCTTTTATAGATTTTTTATTTTAATGTTATATAAGCAATTTAATATGGCATATGCTGGTCCATAGTGACTACTAATATATATTTGTACCTGCCTATAAAAAGAAGTACTGACAAAGCTATCAGTAACTACAGTTTATTTTTCTAAGGCCATATGTAATAAAATTAGGAGAGCTGTTACTTTTCATACTACCGCAGATTTTTTATTAACCAAAAAATATTTTTACTTTTGTATATATTTATGTTGTAATGATTAATTTCTCATATTGAGAAAATAACATTTTTTATACTTATATAATATATCAAGCAGTTTTTTTACCCTTTTCCTATATGTCCTGTATATGTATATAGAATGTGAAACCAAATAGATTCATTTAATAAGAAAATATTACTAGATACATATATGTCTTTCAAAAAATAAAACCCGCCACAGGTAGGATTCGACATTTGTCCCGGATCGGAACCGAACGACATACAGCTGTTTCGAACTTGTTAGTTCTCATCAGTGCCGTACACGGTACGCCGATTCAGGACTAATGCCGAATGAACTTTATGGCGTATACATCTTTATCGATACGATCTCTGTCAGTAACATATAAGTCGGAAATCGAGAAAGGAACCACCAAGCCGCCAAGCGGTTATCAAAGTAGTTCCCGAATAGCAAAGCTATTACATAATCGCTCTAGGAAACAACTACTCCTCGGGCTAAAGCCCCGCCAGGCATTGAATTATACCCAGAAGCGATCCTCGTCCCCTTTCTCGTGTTTCTGCACGATCAGATAAGGTTTCAAAAAATAAAACCCGCGACAGGTAGGATTCGACATTTGTCCCGGATCGGAACCGAACGACATACAGCTGTTTCGAACTTGTTAGTTCTCATCAGTGCCGTACACTGTACGCCGATTCAGGACAAATGCCGAATGAACTTTATGGCGTATACATCTTTACCGATACGATCTCTGTCAGTAACATATAAGTCGGAAATCGAGAAAGGACCCACCAAGCCGCCAAGCGGTTATCAAAGTAGTTCCCGAATAGCATTCGATCCGGGACAAATGTCGAATCCTACCTGTGGCGGGTTTTATTTTTTGAAACCTTATCTGATCGTGCAGAAACACGAGAAAAGGGTCGAGGATCGCTTCTGGGTATAATTCAATGCCTGGCGGGGCTTTAGCCCGAGGAGTAGTTGTTTCCTAGAGCGATTATGTAATAGCTTTGCTATTCGGGAACTACTTTGATAACCGCTTGGCGGCTTGGTGGTTCCTTTCTCGATTTCCGACTTATATGTTACTGACATATATGTCTGGTCTACAACAATTTTTGTGTGATTCTGATTATTTACAGCCAATATGTTTTTCTTTTACTTGTTGAATTACATTTGAGACCTTTAGTAATGCAAGGTGTCCTGAAATGTTTTCCTCGTTTGTTTGTTAAACATCTCGGAAAGTGGTAGTGTTTTAGACACCAATATAGGTGTTCAGCCCATATTACAAATGTATTAATGGAACTCGTTAAATTAATGCTCCCTGGAAAAGTGATATCTAAGTGGAGGGGGATATTAATTGACCGCCAAGAAGTCCCGATTTAATGCCGATGGATTTCTTGTGGGGGCGCGTTTGAAATCTAAGGTGTGCACTGATGCTCCTAGGACATTGCTTCCTTTAACAGCCAGAATACACGAGAACATTCGGAGAATTGAGCCAGCATTATATTGGCAAGTTACTGCAAATTTTAGGTTACACCTTGAATACAGGGGAATGAAGGAAAGTATCTTGACAATGTTATTTTTCATACATAATTCTCCATACATTGTGAATTTAAATAAAAAAATAGTGAACGTAAATATCTTTTAATAACCTGGTTTTATTCACCCAAAAAGGGGAAAACATTCCAAGACACCTGTTATGTACATACAATTTTTTGTATGATGCCTATTTAATGAATAAAAATTTTTCAACAACTGCATGAACTTACCCAACTATGACTGACCAGAATGTGCATTGAGAGAATAGACGTGGGAGGCTAGAATAGTATTACAAAATAGACACATTTGTTTCCTTAAACAGACAAAGTTTTTTTGTCTTAGCCAATAATTCCATTATGTGAAAAAATAAAAAGATCAACCAAAATTATCTTAAATTGTATTAAAAAAAACCTGCCGATTACAAACTTTTGCTTTTTTTTTAAAGGTATATTCAACCCTTAGGAAACTACCCCAACTTTTCATGTTGTCAAGCTTTACTTCTATTTTTTGTATTGAGTATTATTCCCTGTTTTTTTTGAACATAGTAGTATAACACACTTAATAAAAGGAAGAGTTATTCTTAAATAAATTATGTATTTTAGTCCAGTCGTAGATTATTGAAATTTAATTAAGTCTACGCTGCATCTGTCTAAGTTACACTACACTTTTTTTGTCTTTTTTTAATAATTGTACATGTGTAGTAACATTATGTATGTTCTACAATACTAGTCGGAATTCACCTACAGTACAAAAAAAAGTTGGGATTATTTCTTACGGGTTGAAGAAAACAGAGTTTAAGTTTGCAATCAGCACTGATTTTTTATAAGATTTGAAATAATTTTTGGTTAATCTTTGCAAATACGGATATCGACTGTGAAAGATATTCTGTGACACCCTGTATATATGAGCCCAAAAATCAGACAATGTATTTCAATTAGCAATTTATTTACGGCAAATTTTAAGCATATTTTATCTATATATATAATTTATATAAGATATCTTTAACGTTAATATAATCTATATCTAAATTAGCTTAAAAAAATTGGTCAAAAATTACTAAGGAAAATCTGTAATCACTTGTCACTTAAAAAAATCACAGGCTTAATAGATCCAGAGTGCAAACTCGGTGAAAACTAGCTGGTGCACATTGAAGAACATCAACATAAAAATAAATAATAATGCCTCAAACTTATTAATTCTAGAAACAATACATTCACTTCTTCTTAATTTTTGGTGAAGTCGATTGGAAAACACTGGATGCAGACATCAGGTTTTCTATATACTGACCAAGAACCTGATTTTCAGACCGCAGTTTGAGATTTTCCTCCTTGACACTGTCTACTCGTTGGGAAAGATCATCTAATGTGTTTTGCAATTCGAGTACTTGAGATATGAGGCGAGCCTTTTCCTCTTGCTCATCGGGGCTGGTATCAGGCTCCAGGCTATTGTGTTGTGGACTAGAACTCCCGTTGGTAAATGTTGATTGTATAGAATCCATGCTTCTGCCGTGTATCATGCTAGAAGAGTTACCTTCCGACATAGAATTTGGGTCAGGCTCGTCGTTTATAATCACTAAAATCGTTAAAACGTATTGTTAAATTATGTAGCAAAAAGAGATAAAACTCACCTTGAGGGTCGTCGTCAGCAAGCGGAATGTTATTAATATCTTCGTGTAACTTTGGGCTAGCCATTTAAATACCTTAGCAGACTGTTCTCAGGAAGAACTTAACTACTTATCAGAATTCTAATAAAATCAGATGTTTGTGTCTGACAGCTAACTGTCATCAATCGCAAATAGAATGGTGGCTAAGGCTACACTACCTAGAACACCATACGAAAATAATTGAGAATTTTTTTTATTGATTCAATTAATTTTTATATTATAAATATATAACGGATTTCATTTTATTCCTATTGCCTGTTAATAAGAAAGAGTAATGAATTATATTGCAAACTTTTATTTGTTGGAGAAACGCAGGACCGTAGTTCGCTGTGAGAGTATATTTACGTGGTGTAGTATATAGGCCAAGGCATCATTATTACATTGTATTCATTGTAAGGACGCCAACAGAATAGAGTTTCTAACGATTATATTACATTTAAGCTGTAGCAAAGGCTAAATACTTGCAAAATAACATTAACTTCCTTTGTAAGCGTGCATATTTTAGATAGACTATGTGTATATTTTGGATACTCCATGTCCGACGCGAAGTTAAATAAAGTGCAGCGCTTTGCTTTGGCAAAATTCTGGATAGAATTAAGATGCTTAAATGTCAACAATACTCTGACATTAATTATCTTATTATAGCCGATATAAATCAGTTCAATGATTAATTATATGAGATAATTTAGTCAGTCTGGAACAATTAGCAGTCATAAGGTTATAAAAAACCTGTTTATGAGCAGTTAAATGATTGTCTAAATCATTGTAAAATTCAGCCTTTCATATTATCTGGATTTCGTACTCATAATAGTACATCTACTGCTCTATTTCATGTATGTGATGACTAATTTAAGGCCTGTAACAATGATATGAACTGGTATCCCATATTACTCGATTTCAGTAAAACCTCTGAATACATTAAACCATGATATTTGTGTGCCAAATTAATGACAATCTTTATAAGTACGAGAGTTTTTTTCACTAACAATGTTTCCACTATTAGTTAGAAAAGTGTACCACAGTGTATAATTTTAGGGCCCATATTTTTATAATTATATGAATCATCAGCCACATACACATTACTGCAGTAAATTTACTGTCCCTCTGCGTAGTTCTGCCCTGTTTCAACGTTCATTTAGTTACACTATCAGCAAATTATTTAATTGAATTCCTAATGTAATCAAATCATATTCAAATATTAATATTTTCAGGAAACAAGTCAAATCATTTATTTACAATAAACGTTAAAAATGACTTTTTTTTCTTAATTATTGATAATTATAATAATCATTTTCTTTTCTTCTTCATGTTACATACCATTTATTTACAATTTTATTTATTCGCGAAATATTTGAGTTTGCTGTACCTTAGAATGGAGTGGTTATATGGAAGGGCATTAATATGAATATCGCTACATCTGCTTCATTCTATTGTTTTATTTATATATACAATTATATCAATAAAGACACTTCTTCGACTTCTCTGTGTCCAAACTATGACACAGACACAGTAGTGGTAGTGCTTCCTGTATTGTTTTACTCCTGAACAATACTTAGAGTACGATCCTGGTTTTTAGAGTCGATTGTTTTAGACCGGTATTTTAGACACTGAAAGCAGAAAAGTGGCAGTGATGAAGTGAGATTGGCGTAGATGGCGCTCGAATCAAAGATTTATCAACATTAACCATGGATTGCAGGTGAAGAAAGTAAACAAAGAATTCAATTAAGAAATTAAAATATAATCACGTCTTACTTCTATACAGTGTTCTTGTACGTTTAAGTTCAAACGATTAATATCCTGCGTTGAAGTTAATAATTTGAGGTAGGCTATTTTCAAAATACAATGATAAAATTTGCATGTGGTTTCCCCTGGTAGATGCTTTATTTATCTAATGTCATATTGCAGACACATGGAAGGCTTTGATGCGATCTATTATGAAGAAGAGATAGAAAACGATGAAGAAATTGAACCTGCTGATATATCTTTGGTTCCTGATCCAGTAGTAATTCGTGGTGCTGGTAATATGACAGTGTACGTATGAAAATTATATCGTTAACATAATTCAAAGTACAAAGGGCCTGTTTTACTATTTATATTGTAATTATATTTGCAGATTTGGGCTGAGTAATAGATTTAGTACTGAATTCCCTAGTGGCTTGGTATCTAGAGTAGCTCCAGAGGAATTTAAGGAAACCGTAATGCGTATCAATGGCATTTTGAAAAAAACTCTTCCTGTGAATGTGAAGTGGCTTTTTTGTGGATGCCTTTGCTGCTGTTGCACCTTAGGCTGTTCATTATGGCCGGTCATTTGCCTTAGCAAGAGAGTAAGTATATCATTTCAATAATGATTTTTTTTTTATAATTTATTTTTTAGACACAACATTCATTAAATAAGCTATTAGAGTGGGAAAATAGTTATCTCTATAATAAGTTAGGATTACATTGGCGATTGAGTAAACAGCAGTGTGATTCGTCGTCTATGATGGAATATGTAATACTTATAGAATTCCTACCGAAAATACCGATCTATAGACCAGACTAGCAGATGTTAGTAAATCTTATTGTCTCTGTATATACATCAGTTTACTTAAAACATTAAGTTATATTGAATCTCTTATTTACTTTGTAAATATTGATATCTATGTGATAATAGACATATTGACATTCATTTTGAAATGTTACAAATTTTGTCCTAATTCGGTGGTACAAATTTTGTTAAAAATTTTTTCATAGGCATACTTGGCACAATGATTCTTCCATAATTGCTAAGGTAATTTGTTAGGTATGTAATTGATTACTACGAAAATGTTTTAGATATTTAAAATTCTTATTAGTGCAGGTGATTCGTTATTGTAATTTCAAATTAGTGCAATTTTTTTGTTTTTTTTTTGTGAGTTGATTTACCCCTACCATTGTCATTATTTCAGTTAATGTTACTATACTTTGTTTCTATGTTACTGATTACCTGTTACTCCCAATTTCTAATAAATTGTTAACAACGTAAGGAACTTTTTTCTTAATCGATAATCTATGGCCAGGAATTTCTTTTTACAGCCATTATTTTCGGAAGTTATATCGACTTGAACAATGTCTCTATTCCAGATTCATAGTAAGGTATCCAAAAAAGGTTATTTACAATAAACAAGTAATAAAAATTGTATATAATAACCTCTATGTTCATAATATTGTGTCAATTTATTATTAATGTTCTCCATCCATTATTCGTGGGGCAGGAAACTTTAGCAGGGAATATTACCATCGCCTTAGTTACCATGTATATTGTTCAATCTTTTGCATTTACCTCTTGAGAAATTTATATACGTATTACATAAATTAGTCACTAACAACAATATAGGATATATTCTATGTTTAATATTAAGCTCGATCAAATATTAAAATTGCACACAAGTGTGGATTGTAAAGTTTCAAATATCTCATCATTTTTTGTACTACTTTGTATTCAGGCTGAGAAACTTATACCCCAGAATTGTACATAAATTTCCAATTGTTACAAATTCTGGAACAAGATATACTTTAATAGATTTTGCGAATTGTGAGTGTCCTTTGTGCAGGCCGCGGATATGCGTGCAGAGGACCGCATGCGACCCGCAGAGGCACATTTTTTACATTCCCAGGTTAGATGATATTGTACTAAAGCCCATCACTTAGCATAGAGGAGAGACTCCACTCTGCGACGGCTTCAGTGTAATATCATCCAACCCATATTTAATTAAAGCTCACGTATACCATTATTTCTTTACGTATCTATTTTACTCAAAAAAGTTCACCATCAGAGTTTACATTCTGTATAAACCACATATGGCCATATCCCGTCACGTCATACTATCAGTCATTGAAAATCAATATCTCTTGTCGTAACTTTTAGAAATAATACAATTGTAAACTGCATATTTTTTATAAAACGACTATAAATCACAGTAATTCAAGGACATTTGTATTTTTCTGCAAAGAAAAAAGGAAAAACTGTCTTAATATAATTGAATTATCTCCATTATCTTAAGAATCAAGAAGTAATTAAACTGATGTCGGTGATATCCCTAGGTGATTGCCTAGTTGTTTTTTTTTTATATAATAAAAGTACTGATATGTTTTGTTTTCTGGCCAATAAGCGATTATAGAATTAGAACGGCAATCAAAAATTATCTTGATCACAAGTACTAAAAATGAGACGATATTAAAATAAAAACAGTATATATTAAATATTAGTTACATATAAATGGATAAAACTAACGATTAATTAGATTAGCCATATACAAAAATAAGCCAATAAGGCACATAATTATCACATCTTGATGTGTACAGTATAACCTAAACAATCACATACTAATACTCCAATGACCTAACCCTGCAATTCAAATAAAAACCAAGTATACATAAATTAAAAATATATTGATTTCTTTCAATGTCACGTATCAGATATTTACGTTGATTTCTTTAGTCAAAAGTTGAGAGGTTTTCATAAATTTGGAATTCGGTCCACAAAGTTTACTGGAAATTGACCACACTGTCCATTTGATTCACCGTAATACCATTCGTCACTTATTTTTCGTATTACTTTGACTAATTGACCTGGCTTTAACCTTAAATCTTCCTCCATTTGAGGGACAAATTCATGTAAAGCCATCACCATGTTATCATCTTCGATTATAGGTACTTGTATGTCAATGAAATTGGCTGGAAGCATACCTTCCTTGTCTAGCACGCGTCCATATAGCCATTCATTATTTATACGCCTTAGTAAAATAATAACATCATTTGCCTGAAAAAAATTAAGTATATGTATATGCACATTCTGTAGAATAAATCTGCTCGAATTCATTAAAAATATTCATTATTTAAACGTAATACAAATATTTATGTTTGACTTATAAACAACTACTTTGAGTAAATAATAATTTATTTAAAGCATTCAGTAAACTATCACGAAAATATGCCAACAATAAATATGTACACATATTTTTGATAAACACATTATCTAGGGTAATAAATTTTGTTTAATCTACCCTTTAACTTTGGTGGCTTATATAAGTTATTTATCTTTTGATGGGTATTAAACAATAATCAGTAAAAACAAAAAATTAGTATTATATATTTTTTTTTTCAGTGTGACGTCTAATAATAAAGGCAGATATTAATAAATTTGTATTTATTATATATAAACATTAAATGAATTAATAAAAAATTATATACATATTTACTGTAACTCTGTATTTTATATCAATGATGTAACTTACTTGGAATGAAAGGTCGTTTGGATCTGTTCCTGGATAATCATATAATGCTACGCCATAAGGAATATTAATATCTTGTGCCTCTTTAGGAGGGCTAGGTGGTGGAACGGAGGGCATCGGTGGTGAAGGTGGATCGCTATCATTTTGCTTTTGTTCATTTGTCACCCTACACTTGGTAGTTTGAGGTCTTATTATAGTTGGTCCAAAGATAGGCGGTATATTAATTTTTGGTATATCGTTGTGCTTTGATAAACCAACTGGCCGTGGAAGACTTTTTGGCATACTGTTCTGTTTTTGAGGTCCAACTTGATTGGGAAAATTATTTAGTGTACTGCTAGGCGTTCCATATGAGCTAACCTGACTGAATGTATTACTTAGAGCATTATATTGTTTCGTATTGTTGACTTGATGTGAGTTATTAAAACTAACTGGCCACAGGTTATTTGTAATAGGTATATCATATTCAAAACTCTTCTTACTAGATGCTAGGCTACTTGTACTACTACTAAAAGAACTAGAAACACTCCCCCCAAATGTAATATTTCTTTCTACAGTTGGTGAATGTGGTGGACTCCATTCTATAAGATTTTCACCATTCAGATTGTATGAAGACTTACTTTTGTATTTGGAAAAATTTGGGGGTGGTGGCCTGGGTGGCGGCTTCTTCTTCGTTTTTTGTCCTGTTTTCAATTTGTGCGTAACAAACGACATCGTAATTAAATCTAAACTAAATTAAATTTTTGACACTTGTCAGAAGCAGTTAAAAGGATGACTCACTTTTAGAATATTTCGTAACACCACAAAACGTTAAAAATTAACTCAGTTTTTAGAAGACGGCATGACAGGTGTTTTTGAACCAACTTCAAATCCGAAAATATTTGTATAGACAGGAAACTGTCGAATAACGGTTCTCATATTTTTCCACCAAATTATCCAATCACATTATTTTTTATTTCAATTGGAACTGTTTTCAACTTTTGTTAATATGAAATTACGTGCCATTTGTGTTTGTTCGATTTAAATGAATCTCTGTCAACTGTCAAAATCCGTAAACTGTAGCCCATTTGCAAATTTGTGAACTACCTTTTAAACAACTTAAGAGGTACTTAGACTGGGCTTACTATCCTATGTTATATGAGAAATAGCCATATTCTAAGTAACATCCTCGCCCTGTTTTTTTTCTGTTATCAGCATCCACCTACTACCCGGGACCCACCCTATCGGAAGCGTAGTCGCAAGCGATGTTTTATAGGAATATGTACCTATAATATAGAGGCATAATCGATGAGGATAACAAAAAAGTACAATAAACAATAAAAGTAAGTACATTTCACTTTTCTATTAATAATTAATAGCTTAAAATGTGATGTTACATTTATTTTAAAGAGAGACAATGGATTTTATACAAACAGTAAGTTTGAATTATGAAAAATTAAGAAACAAGGATGTGGTAAACATTTTATGGAGGGAAATTCTAAAAGAACAACGTTACGATTCTTATCTTGACCAACTTATAGAGTATAGTTTCCACTTTCCAGTTGATACTGAAGCATACTTGGAGGAATTGAACATAAAATTTGATGACTTATTTAAAGAGAATTTACGTACTATTGATGGTCATCTTAAAGCGTACATAATCACATTCCTCTATTATTGTACAAAATGTGACGATCAACGAGTATCTCTAAAAACTACAGTGATGGCTTCATCTCTCTACCTAAAGTTAATAACTTTGCCAGGAATTGGCAAGATATTTTTTGAGCGAAATATGTATAAAATTCAGTTGTTCGCTTGCATTTATGTCGCCAGAGATAACACGGTACCAACTAGTTCAAAAATTTATTTGATGAAGTTTTTTAAAAAGTACTGCTTACAAGAACAATTGGATCCGTTTTTATTAAAAGGAACTGCTAATGTTTTTGCGGCAGTTTTAATGATGTCATGTGGGGAGTCTATAGATGATATAAGAAATGGTTAGTATTTATTATAGGTACTGTTGGAAGTTTTAATATAATATATTTTAGTTGGTCCATTGCCTATGTATTGTATAAACATCTTAAGAGAAGTAATTTTGAATGAAGATGATGGCGCTCGATTAAGGTGTATTTTGGAAAGTTTGTTTAGAGGCTTAAGGAAGTGTATAATAGGAAATGTACCTAACAGGAAAGCAGCAATTGATATCATCATTATTTTTATAAGGGATGTGTTACAAGATGAGCTGGACGAAGACAAATTTCAGCATCTTTTAGATGCATTTTGTGCAATATGGGGACATGAGGATTTTGAAAGCTATCAAGTCTGTAATCTTTTACTGATCAACTTTTACTATAACTTTTTTATTGTAGGAGGCCGTTGTAATAATGAATTTACTCAAGGTTCAGTATTATAAGGAACTGGTAAGGAAAATGGTGGTGTACTCACAGTCCAGAAGTCATAAAAGATATTTAGTGAACATAATGCACTTATTATATGAAATTGCATTGAATTTGCCACCTTTTGCCCTGAATAAAATAGAAGTATTGTACTTTTGTGCTGTTAGGAATGTTCTGCATCAATTCATGAATAAGGACCGTGCAGTTGCAGACAGGGCTATTGGAGTTATTACACAGATGTGTAAACTAAAGGATAATGGATTACTTAGCAACATGTTCAATGTAAGTTCATATTATTATTATTATAATATTATATAGGTTTGGGCCTCATCAGCCACTGATCGCATGGGTGGTCCCTTGGCGATCCCCTCTTATCCGGGTCATTATCCAAAAATGCTATCCCATAAAAGGAGCAATTTAGGCACGTCCCCCGCCTTAAGCCTTGCCTCCTCTAGGATAACAGGGGTCCCTAATATAAGATACCTCTTCTCCTCCAGTGCGGGGCAGGTGTAAAGAAGATGAATCTAGGTTTCCTCGTCTTCTTTACAGTATCTGCAGGCCGGGCTATCAGTCAGCCTCAGCTTGTGCTTATATGCATTCAGGCTACTATGGTGGCCCGTTATGATTCCCACCAGGGTTCTGGCTTTGTGCCTGTTCAATTTAATGAATTCTTGGGCCCATTTCTCAATCTCTGAGTATTCGATGAACAGTTTGGTTATTCGACAACCCGTTACTCCTCTCCATCTTTTATTGTGCTGGTCTCTTGCCCAGCCATTGATGCGGTCTCTGATGAGATTCCGACTTATTCCCACTGCAGGTTCTGGTCCATAGAGGTTTTCCCTGGTCCCTAGTCTGGCAAGGTCATCTGCAATTAGATTTCCCTTAATGCCATTATGCCCAGGTATCCATAAGAGTTCCACCGGTCCCTTCCCTGCCAAGTGGTTCAATGCTTCATAGCAATTATAGACCAGCTTCGACTTTGTCGTTGCTGAATTCAGGGCTGCCAACGCTGCCCTGCTATCCGAGCAGATACATACCTTCTCCTGGGTCCGATTTTGGTCGGCCCCCAGAACACCGTATGTAATTCCAACTAGCTCGGCCTGGAGTGCGGTAGTGTATTTGCCCAAGGGGAAGGTTTTACCTATCCCGTCGCGTCGCCTATACACCCCCGCACCCGCTCTGTTCCCATTCTTGGCTCCATCCGTGTACCAGATGTCTCCATTGAGCGGCAGTCCAGCTCGACCCTCCATCCAGTCGGTCTTACTGGTGAGTGTGATCTTATATTTCTTGTCAAACAGGAAGTGGACACCCGTACTGTCAGAGGGCATCCATAGGAGTCCCTCCTCAGCTAAGTTCATATATTATTGCTCGAATATTTCGAAGCTTATGGAAAACCAACCGACATTCTGTTCCATCCTTATCAGTATTTTAAATAATATTGAACAATATATTGTAAGTGAAGCAGTGGCGGCTCGTGGTGATTTGTCATGGGTGGGCAACAACTAACTATTAGTAGGTTATATAGTGCAAAATAATGAAGTAGAATATAGTAAAAAAACTTTGACATCACTCTATGTTAGTCACTGTACAAATATATGTTAAGATTTAAAATTCTTTCAGCTTTCAAGTTGAAAATGCATAGCACTAAAATTGCATAAAAGTAGTACAGACTCTTATGAATACTACACAATTTTTATATTTACACATTTTCCAATACATTAATAACCAAAACAATTTTACTTAATAATATAACAAATACTGTTATACAGAAATTCACGTTCGCCATGGTATAAATAATAAATAAATACAATATTAAACAAAGACAAATGTAAAGTACCAACTTCCACAGATAGAACGCCGCGCCGCACTAATTTATTATAATTATTGTTAAAGAACCGTTAAAATTTTGAAAATCCTAACCTACAGAGTACAGACCTCGCTGAGATACAACGCTCTACAATGTCTCTGAAAACTGACCTCGGAAATACGGAGATCGGAGATTCTCGATTCCTTCCCCGCTATGCCGAAGGCTTCTTCAGTAGAGTGGTCTAGCCCACCCGTGTCAGCTTACTCGAGAGTCGAGTAAGCTGTGCCCATGTTTCAAATAGTTTCATGTAGTTTACACGTGTATAATTTTGTTTTTATGTCTTCAAAGTTCAAATCATTCGTAATTCTATTAATTAATTGATTCTATTCATGTGTTTATTGTTTATTTAATTTTGTATTCCAGATTCCCATGTTTCTATATTATTGTGAAATAATTTAAACTTTCAAGGGATGTTGAAAGTATATCTATGTCAATAATATCGATATTAATTTTAAAACTAGTCTTGGTAGACACTTATTTACTTGTATTTGTTTATTAAAGCAATAAATATAATTTTTTATTCGTGCGAGGC
This sequence comes from Rosalia funebris, assembly GCA_037954035.1. Lineage (NCBI taxonomy): Eukaryota > Metazoa > Arthropoda > Insecta > Coleoptera > Cerambycidae > Rosalia > Rosalia funebris. The sequence goes on along the minus strand of JAZFAV010000036.1, from coordinate 4,010,632 downwards.
GCTTGCGCTGTCTCATATGTACTTACAAAGCCAGGAAGGCGTGGCTGCCCACCCGGCGGCCCGGCACCCACCACGCTAGGCAACCACGGTAATTATTCCACGGTTAGAAGAGTGAATTGGTGCACTTCTTGCACTGCAATTTTCCACCACGGTTGCGCTGTTAGTATTAGTATATATAATCAGAACTTTTCATTGTATTATTGTTGTTATGTAATATATAGTGTATTTAATTAATTACATATTACATAATTATATCTTCAATAATTTCTATAAACGATAAATAACGACCTTTGGAATTGTGTGTTCCTCTTCTAGGAAACAGCTGGGTGGGCACTGCCCACCCTGCTGCCACCCCTGACCAGCCGCCACTGAAGTGAAGTAAAAAAGTTATTGATTCGGTAATACTATCAGAAAGCGATTTTCAAAATGCATATTCTAGTAATAATATACCACTTTTAATTCTCTTTATTTATAATAAAAAGGGAGTAGGTATACAGAGTTGATGATATTAGGAATTTATTTTGGCACACTGTATTTTCCTGGAGAGGAAACAATGTAGTTTGCTCTTGCTTGTAGAACAAGTTGCTCAGATATGCAAGGAAATGTTTCGTGATATATAAATTTGTTTGAGGACTATTGACTTTATAAAATGATTGCATGCCGTCGCATAAGATTGCGTCAAGATCTGAGGCCTATCCTAACTTATGCAACGTACAGATGTTATTTCCTGTATTCTGTGTGACGTGTGTGCAAACATTCTCATGCTAATTTACATGGTATAAACAAGAAAGGGTATTATACTTTGAATCCATTTACTTACAGCAAATGGATTCAAAATTACTTACATTTGTTGAGTTGTTAATATTGTTTTGTTAATAGTCAGTTTAGTTTTTCATTTTTAAGTTACCATAAGCTTTATTTCGTCTAGACATGTCTCCCATTAAAAATTAATCAGCCAATTTGTAAACATCCTGTATAGTGTTTGTAATTTCAATGGACAAAGAACTGAACTCATTGGGTTTTACACTACTGTCGTTTGAGGCAATAAGGAATATGTGTTTTATAATATTGCAAATAGAACAAAGTAATTTGTCCTCTTGTATACATTATTTCCATTGTAATAAAGGTGGATAGGGGCTATATAAAAATAGATACTTTTGGCGTTAGCACGGATAAAAGTGCATTTTGCCTCGACCGGGAATCGAACCCGGCTCTCCCAATTTCCGGTTAGTTGCTCTGACCGCTGAGTTATCGAGGCACACTCATTATCCCTGCTAATGCGCCAGTTTAATGCGTCACTACAGTACTCCCTCCCTGGAGACATGGTTTGTCTCGATACATTTTAACGGAACGTGACCGCGTTCGCCATTCTTACGAACCGTTGTTCGGTAACCCCCGGGACTATAGGGCGATGGATAGGACGGGAATCGAATCCGCGAATTTGAGATGTAAGGGAGGTTGCATATACTTGAATGACGAATCACATCACGTCGGGGTCACCACTTTGGCGTTAGCAAGGATAAAAGTGCATTTTGCCTCGACCGGGAATCGAACCCGGCTCTCCCAATTTCCGGTTGAGTGCTCGATCAACTAATCTGCTGAGCTATCGAGGCACACTCATTATTCTTGCTAATGCGCCAGTTTAATGCATCACTACATACTGAAAATGAGAAAAGGCTGTAAAGACATAACTTCTTGAAATAATCGACAACAACCTACAATCCAACTTTACTGCAATTTTTTAGCAATTCCAATGTACTGGGAAGTTTGTGAACATCAGCGTGGAGGCTCTCTTTTTGGCAATTATTAAAATCGTTGATGAAAAGTGGTGTGCTTCTCCGCGAAACCAAAATCTGCTGATTATACTTGCTAAATTTCTATCTCATACTCGGAACGTGAACGTCGAATTGATTAAAAATGTGAGTTAATATTGTTTTTCTAAGTAGATTTAATTTTTTAAAAATCGACATTTTCAGGCACTAAAAGCTATCTGTAAAGATGCATCGCCAAATTCTCTGAAGCCTTCTTTACCGATCCTTCATGAACTATTTTGTGTTATGGCCCTTAAAGAAGAAGAGCCAGTGGCACAGGCAGTCCTAAAAATAATCTTTCTTAATGCCATGCACCAAGATGCCACTTCAGTGGAATACGTTGATGTATGTATTCACTAATCCTTGAATTTACATGCCATATGCCAGTGTTCTTTTTATTGTAGCACATCTTCCAATCAATGTTAAAACCAACTGTTATTGACGGAATAACATATTCCCAAAAATATTACTGCAATATATTTTTGGGTTCGTATTTCGAATATGAAGCTTTGTTCGCTAAATGCCAAAAACGGATAAGGTATATGTGTTGTGTTGTATATACAATTCTATACTCTATTAATCGAGAGTAATTAATATCCATTTTTATTCATTTGTACCTTTTAAAATTTTAGAGAAAACGAAGTTAGTTGTGCTATAGATAATTTGGATTATCATGAACCTGGGAGTGCAGTGTTACTGTGCTGCCTTCTAGATCATTGTGTTTACACTGAAATAAAGAACCTTGTAAAATACATCGTCGACAATTTTGAGCAAGTAAGTATTTTCATAGACAACAATATTTTTCATTTGTATGACATTGTGGTCGTAGCTTTCTGGTAATGTAAGCGCAGGATTTATATGCGAAGCTCTGGATAAAATCTTAAATAACCGAATTACTACAAATTTTGAATATGCACAACTTGATGTAATCCAAAACTTAATAATGGATGCATTTTTCCAACAAACCTTTCCCGTACCAAGTATTAAGCCTGCCTTCGAGTTATTTCAAACCATTAGAAAAATTCTGAGACTACCTGAGGATGAAGAGAGGCTGGCTCGTCTTTTGGCTGTTACATCCGAGAAAGCATTTCGACGATTACACGGCAGAGAACCAGGAGATAACAGCGTCTTCATGTACCTCAGTGAAGTATGCCTTTTATTGAGAAAACTTCCAACAGATAATGTCCTGCAACTTCTCCAAGCTTGTATGAACGATTCTATGAGGATTTCAGGTTTTCACTAATCGACTATGTTCACATCAATAATATATACTTTATTTATTTTGTAGTATTAACAACATACAAGCCGGATATATACATTCAACTTCTCACACTATTTACTACATTTGCAATGATGAAAAAGAGAAAGGTGCCGTTAGCTCTAAAATATTTACATCAGAATTTAAAGAACGACGAAAAGATTGTGAAAGTTACCTCTTTTAAATTGCTCTTTTCCCTCTGCCAAGAGTGAGTAAACCACTTTGAATCTATTTTAAATAATCGTCAATTTGGAAAACAATTCAATCTTAAGGAATCTTTGATGTCAATTTGATTATTGTTGTTTTTGCCAATATCAAATGCTTTGTTCAGAAGTAATTTTTAAAAATACTTTTTTTATGTGAATCTTATGATGCTGCTATTAAATGATCGTAAGATACTTGGATGATTTCAACGCACTATGGAAAATAATTATAGTGTCAGTTCTTGTCCTCATCAAAATGATATTGCTTCTTATTGTGTATTAATTAATAATAATAATTTACAACGGAAATGAGTAAAACAACTACTACGTTCGACAATTATGTCATTTTCAAACGATGATTCAACTAAAAGGTGGTCCAACCAAAACGCACGATGTTAACTGTAAATACAACAAAAAGTTATCAGAGAATTATCTTAATATTTTTTATTATGATAGAAGGATCTATGACAATTATGCGTGAAACAAAATATCGGCCAAATGTTCGCCACGGCTTCGGTGGCATACCTCTATCCGATGGTCCATATTTTCAATGACTCTGAGACATAATTGAGGTTCAATGTCGTTAATGTGCCGAATTATCTCATCCTTTAGCTTTTGAATTGTTCTTGGCTTATTGACGTACACTTTTTCTTTTAAATATCCCCAAAGAAAGAAGTCCAACGGTGTCAAATCATATGATCGTGGCGGCCAATTAACATCGCCACGACGCGAGTTAACACGGCCATTGAATTTCTCGCGCAAAAGTGCCATTGTTTCGTTGGCTGTGTGGCAAGTGGCATCATCCTGTTGGAACCACATATCGTCCAGGTCCATATCCTCAATTTCTGGCCTCAAGAAGTCCGTTATCATCTCGCGATAGCGAACACCATTCACGGTAACTGCTTGGCCGACCTCATTTTCGAAGAAGTACGGCCCGATGACGCCGCCAGTCCATAAACCGCACCAAACAGTCACTCTTTGTGGATGCATCGGCTTTTCAACAATCACTCGTGGATTCTCATTTGCCCAAATGCGGCAATTCTGCTTGTTAACGAATCCGCTGAGGTGAAAGTGTGCCTCGTCGCTGAAGATGATTTTCTTTGTAAAGTCACCATTCACTTCTGTCTGTTCAACCAACCATTCGGCGTATTGACGACGCTTGAAATGGTCAGTAGGCTTCAGCTCTTGAGTCAATTGAACCTTGTAAGCGTGTAAATTCAAATCTTTATTCAAAATTCGCATCAGTGATGTTCGTGAGATGTTCAATTGTTGGGCACGACGACGAGTTGAGGTTGACGGCTCTTCTGCTACACCATCGCGAACAACAGCAATGTTTTCCGCAGAACGAACTGGGCGAGCATGCACGGGTGTTTTGACATTTCCAACAGACCCGGTTTGCTGAAATTTGCGCACAATTCTCCCGATTGTGGACACATTTAGTCGATTATGCTGACCAAAAAAGTCACGAAGTGCACGAAATGCATTTTGATTTGAACGCCCATTTTCGTAAAACGCTTCAATAATCTTAACACGCTGCTCAATTGTGTACCTCTCCATTGTTGAATTTGTCAAACACTGAAACAAAGAAATGTCAAATCAAGTTGGGCAAAAAACTTGACGTTAAGGTGTGACTCACAATTAACATCGTGCTTTATTGTTGGACCACCCTTTATATAAGAATAAAATACAAACATTCTGTTGCTATAAAATATACTACCCAAATACTATATTATAGGAACAGAATGTTTGTATTTTATTCTTGGTTGAATCATCGTTTGAAAATGACATAATTGTCGAAATTGCAGTCACATTTCTGTGAGAATATAGTGGTATAAAAAAAGTAGTTGTTGGTACTCATTTCCTTGTGAATTATGAACTACCACAGAGTAACGGCTTCCTCGATTAATTTCTTAATAATAATGATAATAATACCAACTAAAAAATAGTGACTCTTGAAAGTATTCCTTAACTTAGTGATGTCTTTGCAAGATACTATAAGGTTTTCTTCAGGATTGAGTTGATAAATTACGTTTTAGAATAACTCACGAATATGCGGAAGTTATAAAGTTTGCATTTAAAGAAATGGTTGTTGCCGATCCTTGTTTAGTAAGGATTTGTGCAGGTGTGTTGGAAGAATTAATACACGATGACTACATAAAATTGTGCGCCGAAGACTTCTTTAGGTTTATTTACATTCTGGGATGTGACGACCTTAAAATCTTCATGAGGGACGTGTTAATGAAACGGTTTCTGCTATCTAATCAGAACGATATAGCAAAATTCTATATTCAATCCATCAGTTATATTAACATGTGTACCAAAGTATGATAGTCACATTGTTTATTCAAAAATAATTGGTCTTTATTGTAGCTGACGAATTATCCAATTTCTCCCGAGTTCTATGAGGACTTGGTTAGGATAAAGCTCAAAATTGACAAACCAAAGGAAATATTAGCTTTCTTGTTTGAGAAATTACCAATACGTAAAAAATTTCATATCCTAGTGGAGATTTCCTCAGTTATAGGTGAGGTAACAAAACATATCTTAACATTTTTTCTAGTTATTTATCTGAATTATAGAGGAGTTATTGCATGGCCATTGCAAAGTTGATAACACATTTTTTAATGCTTTGTTGCATTTTCTTGCAACTTTTAAGTTTATGAAGACAACGAGTCTTGAAGAGAATCCAGACAGACATTATTATCATAATATTTGTAAGCAAATCGAGAAACAAATTGTACGTTATGACTCAACATATAAAAAAGAAAGCTATTATATGGTAAGCATATTTTATTTTTATATCTTTTATTAGTTTTTATTTATTCTTTTACAGGAATTTGAAAGTGAAATTAAATATTGTACATTAGCCCTTCTGAAACTTTTGTTTTTTGAAAATGAACAGTTGGCTATTAGGATTCAAGTTCCACTTTTTGATACAATCATGCATTGGATTGATTTCATAAAATCAGAGGTTAGGTCTACCATACATTTTATAATGTTGTCATAAACAACAACAACAACAACATTCCTGTGTGTTTTCTAGATTGTCCATTATGTACATGTGGAGAGGGGGAAAGATTATGACCCATATTTTGCCAAGTTGGTACAGTACTATAAACGAAATAAAGGCCGATTCGATATTCCGGATAGGTAGCTAGTGTGATATGTTGTTTTTATTTTGAATGTTTTTAGTTTTCTTTTCTTTTTTTTTTTTTTCTTTTTTTGTTACTAAGATATACGATTATTTTTGTATTTAAGAGAAAAAACTAATTTTGGTACACAAAATAGTATGTTATTGACTTGCAGTACAACGTAGACACCATGTAATTTTAAGAAGTTTAAATCTTACCTCTATGTTCACAGAGGTACGGTTTTGTCAATATTATGGCATGCGATTTATCAGAAGTGCCCTTGCACAGATTTATATTATGTATTTTCTACTGAATGAACTTCCGTAATTGTCATTTTTATTATAAAAGAAATAAACCAAAGTGAAAAGTATATATCGATGTTATTATTTGTCGTTTCTTTGTTAGGAGACTAAATACATATTTGTGTTTGTATTTTTTTCAGCCAGCTTAGTGGATTCAATTTTGAACGAGAAGTCAAATATAATGTTGTTTTCTTGATACCAGGTAACTTATACAAACAGTACGTACCCGATCCACGCTAGGCATGTTCAGAAGACTTGGTGTATATTGTTTCACCAAAAAACTGCAACACTTAAATGGAGAATTATACTACAGCACTAAGATAAAATATCTATGTATTTGTAATTTGATGTTATTGTCTCTGTTTCTGCTACTGGAAGTGGTGGTTCGTGAATAAAAACATTTTAAATTCAAGAACTGCCACTGATTTGTCATCACTTCTAGAAATTATTGATATAATTGGAAAACTGATATTTTTTATCCATGTAAAAACAATGGAATTAAATTGTTTTAAACGTCTTTATTACACCTTTTTGTTATTGTAGTAGGTGTTTTGGCGATTCACTGCATAGGTGTTGCATGCGGATCAGAAATTGATTCATAAAATGTTCTTGAAGATGTTATATGTAGTTGCTGGTTGTCATGTCAAGAAGGGATTTGGATTTCTGTCAGTTGTGACTAGCAAGGCGATGCCTGGAAGTAATCGCTGTGGCCCTACTTCTGATCGTGGATATGTGGTTTGATGATTAATTCCATGATATATTGTTGTGCACTGTTTTTGATTTTTTTTATTCCAAAAACAATGGAATAAATTGTTTTAAACTTCTCGAGTACAATTATTTGTTATTATAGTAGGTGTTTAAGCGATTTACTGTATAGGTGTTGCATGCGGATCAGAAATTAATAAATGTTTTCACCAGTTCATAGTGTTCTTGAAAATGTTGTGTATTTTTAATGTTTGTCATATCAAGAAGGGATTTGGATTTCGGTCAGTTGTGACTAGCAGGGCGATGCCTGAAGTAATCGCTGTGGCCCTACTTCTGATCGTGGATATGTGGTTCGATGATTAATTCTATGAAATGTTGTGTACTGTTTTTAATGTTTTCCATGTTTGTATTCCGGTTCAATTTGTAACCTTCCGTTAAATTATTTACTATCCTGTTCTGTAATTGGCAGGGAAATGATTGTGGACTGGAATAAAATATTATATGAGAAACATACAGTTTTTATTATAAACACGAGTAAATCTACAATATTGGTTATTTGTTAAAATATTCTTACGATATCGTACAATATCACATCCATTTATCACATACACAGAAATATAAATAAACTATATTAACAAAATGCATAGTGCATGCGCAAATGGTATAATAACTAACAAAATATTTATTAAACATGGAACTATTTAATAAGTTTTGTACCAAAAATTTCTATTAACTAGTATCTCACACCCCAAGATATCTAACATCAATATAAAAATATATTTAATTTAAAAACTATTTTCCCGTATTTATAGTTTTTATTTTACAATAGGGCACTTTGTTGCCACATATCAAACCAAAATCACACTTAAGGCTATTTTGTAAAAAAACTTTGCTACATTTAAGTAATATTCTCAATACCACACAGCTACTCGTACAAAATTTCAGTACAATTCTACTACAACATATCAATGGTGAACTCTTAAACGCTCTAATGTTAAGTTTCGTGAGCATTAGAGTTTATAAGACCACCGAAAAAACAAAATTAGGGGGAAAATAACTGTTGAACAATTTAAATTTGAGAATCTATAAATATAACTGGTAAAAAAATCACACATAGGCCTCTATGCCTATGCAATTGACATAATTAGCTCGTCATATTTTCTATCAAACTAAATTTGTACCTCTGTAATTATCTTAAAAGAAAATCTTACCTATCAAGAGTTAAAAAATATACGTACAACTAAATTTAGCATGTTACATCCAAAACGTACTTTTATTTCACAATAATCAATTATTTATTGTATATTTGTGAGCAGGCACGTGTTAATACAAAATAAAGTGACCATCACCCACAGAAATGTATCTTTCACAGAACTTTTAATAGGCTTGAACGTCGGTTATCGGTAATTTATTGTAGTTTCTTTGCTTTTGAACGAACATGACAATTTCAGTTTTCCCCTATTCGTGGTTTATCAGACTTCTGAAACACCATTTGTCATGTAACATGCTACGAAACTAACAAATACTATCATAAAAAAATATGACAACACTGTCTAGTAAAACTAATTAAGAAAATACACAAATTAAATGAATCTAAAACTCATTTACGCAACTAACATTACAATTAGTAACAAGTCCCATGAAGTAAAATTACTATTAGATTAAGAATGGCCAATGTGAATTTTTTCCCAAGTTTGAGAATGAATAGCGAGACATTTTTACTATATCAGGATTATACTTGGAGCGACATCCATCCTTAGAATTCACAAAGTGATTAATCGGGAATTATAAATGTGATTAGATTCTTTAACTGTGCAAATCGACCCGTCAAAAAATATTCAAAAAATCATGCAATTTCCTTGGTGAAGAAATTGGGAAGGAACATTTTAAAAATGTAGTAAGTTAAATTTTGTTAGGCAGTATTTTCTTTCCCAACCCTTACTACCTAAGAAATACTCACGCTGTACACGCAGTCCCTACCTGAATAACTTATGTTTCTATAAAATCATTCATATTTTATAAAAAAAAAAAAAAAAGCTGCTATCAGAAGCAGTAATACAGTTGTCTGTTTTAATTAAGGTTCTGTATCATTTTTACATCACATTGCATGGAAATAAAATTTGAAAAAAGCAATTAAACATAACACATTCTATCACAGAACTAATACCAACGAAAATAAGTATTTAATGGTGTTCTTATTACCACATCAGGATAAGAGGTTTATTCAGTCACTATCACTATCTAAGTGTGTCGTCAAGGAGTCAATGCTGTCATTAGACGACACACTGCTACGCACGTTCGCAAAGCGGCCCAAAACCTCCTCTTCATCTGGCGAAGGAGGCACCTTGGTTACTCGAAACCTAAGAATAAAGGCTTATCAAACGATATTACAAGACATATTTTTCACCTTACCTGGACTTTGGTCTTGGGCTGGGAGTGGGGCTAGGGCTAACGCTGGCGCTACTGCAACTACTGCTACTCTCTGTTACCTTCACTATTTGGAATCGGCTCTTAGGAGCTGGACTGGATACTGGTGAAGGTATAGGCGATAAAGCAGGTGAACCGACTTGAAAAGTCGTCGTCGCGTCTGGCACAGTGTATTTCGGTTCACAGCTCAGCGACATCTTTCGTGATATCAACTGTGAAATGTTTGTGATTTCTTCATCGTCTGTGGAATCCACGAATGATTTATTTACAGTGCATATTGCGAACAACTTTTTCACCAACTGAGAGTACGCTTCTGGATCCTACAAAATAATACACATAAGTAACTTATAAATGATATTTCTAAAGTACTAACGTTACATGACCGGTTGTTCTCGTCTATCTCGATCTTATTTATCTTCGAATTAGTCAGCGCCTGGCATAGCTTCTCTACGCCATTAATTTGGATTGCCTTATTGCCTTTCAAATTAATTTTCTAAAAGTACAAATAATACAAATTAATGAGTTCTGTGAAACTATTATACATGGAATGTAAATTATCACCACTCCAGATAGTCATTCCAGGTACGGACTCGCGCACTGTTATACATGTTTTCAGAAACCGATAATGTTCCTTTAAATTGCATAGATATTAATTCTTTGCAAAATACAGTTATGTACAGCTTGTCAAGAATAGGAACGAGTCTCAAAACTGCGATATTGGACCGCCCACGAGGTGCGCAGTAGGTGGCCTGGTCTTTACTCAGCCACATTGAGATCTTCGCAGCGTGAATATCGAGTATGTATGAATATACACAAAGTTCGATCTGGCCACGCGTAAAGTGCATCCTTTTCCCTTCGAATGCTGCCTCACTCTTTCTTCTACATATACATAGAGAATCTCGCACTTTCTCCTACTTTTGACAAGCTGCACTCGCGTACTTAATTGAAACAATGTCTATATATCACAATTCAAATAAACAGGGATATGTTCAAGACAGAATCTCCAATACATACATGCATTGCACTTGTGACTTTGACAATCAGGTATTTACAATTGAGCTTAATCTACAGGGATCATGTACAATTGTATAAAAAATGAAGTGATATCTAAAAGGAACATACTGTAATCTGTTACAAGGATTTTACTAGACACATCTAATGTTGACATTAGAACATGATTTTCTAATTTTAATACATTATTAAGACATTATTTTTAAAAGCACCAGACCCCTCTATCCTCACAGCTTATTTTATCGTGATTTTGCATGAATGTATATAGGGCAGCATTATTACATAAAACAAAAAACACAGTTTTAAGTGCTGCTCTAGTGGTGTCTGTACATATGGAGCGATTGTTTTAACTGCAAATCATGTTTTACAGAACCACACTGTAATCTAACTTCAGATCACTTGAAATAGTTGTTAACAGTAGAATTTGTTGAAAATAATAATATATGTATCAGTCAGGGTACATAAGTCATTAATATGAAGCAATACTGTAACTTACAGTAATGAAATTTAGAAATTATGTGGATAATGATAATGTTGTCAGTTTTTCTTGAACTGACAGGAACCTTCCAAACTAAAAAAAGTATTTTACGATCAAATTAAGAGAATAAAGAATGAAAAATTCAACGTCTTTTGAAATACCTGCCTTGAAATACTTAAGTTTGCTGTTCCACAAGGGAGTATTTTAGGACCATAGTTGTTTACTTTATTTTTCAATGATATTGTTTGAGGACTGAATAATTAAACTTATTTGCTAATAACGCTTTACTAGCCCGTAGTGATTGAAATCTCTTTTCCTTTGTTATTTCAATTCAACATTAGTAAAATGGCTTTTATTAATGATGATATTTATTTCTCAGGTAATATGAATCAGAATTCAGAAATTCTCAAAATGATTCTCACGATCATTTTACTAGAAATATAAATATATGTATATTTAAAGTCGATTATAAAACTACAATTCCTTGTTCTTTAAAGACGTCAATGCTCTTGGCTCTTTCGGAACTTACTTGACACAGGGAAATAATTTAACGCCATGACAATGAAAAATGTTACATAGTAATGGTTTTCAAGTTACATATACCGGGTGTAACAGGATGATGATATGCCTAACTTTTCTCCTTTAGTTTTGAATATAATTGATTGAAATTTGGGATATCCTATACACATAATAAGTGGCACTTTTTGATATACAATTGATTTTTATTTCACTTCCGGTTTCGCCGGAAGTGACACTAACTTTCGATTTTGAAATAGAATACCCTATATATTATTGCATTTTTGAATTCTGCATAATTTTATGAATCCAACGATACCAAATAAGTGACATTTCAAAAGTCAACATTTTTTATAATCTAATTTTTAGTTTTCCATTTAAGTGTGCCATGACGGTTCCGATTTATTCTAAATGGCCCGTGTAATGCTACGAAAATCGAAATCCCGTCAAAGATACTAAATCACGTGATTTATAAACAAATAAAGTTTATCAAAATTGTTTTTGGGGCAAAACTCAATTTTTTCAAATGGAACCATATTGGTACCGTGGTACCATTTATTAGTACTGTTAATACGAAATTTATTCATATGTCGTATTAAAATGTGCAATAAATATAATCAAAATTACAGCTAAAAGAAAATTTTAGTATTTCCTTATTTTCTTTTAGCTGTAATTTTGTTTGCATTTATTGCACATTTTAATGCGACATATAAATAAATTCCTTATTAACAGTATTAATAAATGGTACCACGGTACCAATATGGTTCCATTTGAAAAAATCGAGTTTCGCCCCAAAAACAATTTTGATGAACTTTATTTGTTCATAAATCACGTGATTTAGTATTTTTGACGGGATTTCGATTTTTGTAGCATTACACGGGTCATTCAGAATAAATCGGAACCGTCATGGCACACTTAAATGGAAAACTAAAAATTAGATTATAAAAATTGTTGACTTTTGAAATGTCACTTATTTGGTATCGTTGGATTTATAAAATTACGTAGAATTCAAAAATGCAATAATATACAGGGTGTTCCATTTAAAAATCAAAAGTTAATGTCACTTCCGGCGAAACCGGAAGTGAAATAAAAATGAATTGTCTATCAAAAAGTGACGCTAATTATGTGTATAGGATATCCCAAATTTCAATCAATTATCTTGGAAACTAAAGGAGAAAAGGGGGGCATACCATGATCCTGTTACACCCGGTATATGTATGTATGGCATATATGTACATATATATATTCGTATGCATGCATATCGATTCCTCAATATTATTTTTTTTTAATAAGGGGGACTTAATATAATGTGTTATGTTCATAATGTTTATATTATATGTAAGGATGTATGTTGAATATCATTGCGTATCAGAAAATTCCTATTTAAATAAAGATTCTATTCTTTTATAACACACCTGTCAAATATTATATTGCGAAATTTTGCTAAAAATTCAATGTAAATATCGGTACACACAGTCCGATTCTGTTCCTAATCCATGAAATGACTACCTGAGATGTGGTCTCTAATCTTCATTGCCTAACCTGCAATGATTGGTTATGCGGGATGGCTTCGGCCAGGGCAAGGATGCCTTTGCAAGTTAATAGAGTGCATTGCAATCCCAGGCCTTCGAGGGAAGTAGTAGAAGGCAAACTGCCGCTTATATGAATAAGTACTTCGTCTGTTAAGTTATTGTAGCCGATGTTGAGAGTGTGCAAATTTTTACATTCTACCTATAGCAAAAAAAAAAATTAAAACAATAAAAATGGCTGAAAACAAACGAAACCGGTACTTACAATAATATTGCTTACGATTGGTCCACTTTTTTCAGTGATTTGATTGTTGAATACGATGAGTACGGACAGACCGAAACCAGGTGTGTTCTGCTTGCAAAGCCCTTTCGCCAACGACTCTAGTCCACGGTCTCCAATAAAATTGTTACTAATATCGAGTACTTTCAAGTGAGTGTTGTTTGTAAAAAATCGCGCCAGTACTTCCGCTTCTTTTGTATATAAACCAGTTGACGGGAGATATAGTTCTCGCAGCGTTTGATTAGTCATTAAATTCTCCACTGTTTGGAAACACATGTTAGAACTTTATATACCAGGCAGATGCACTTACCTAAATAGAAGCTTGGTAGTTTGACCAGCATGCAGCCATCAAATTTAAGCATGGTAATATTACAATTATTCTTCACTGCATTTAGTAATGAGCGCATGTACGGTTCATTAATAACCATTTTCTTAAAGGATAGTGACTCGAGCACCATAATATTATTACAAGCACTACAAAAACATTTCCAAGTGTCATCATCGTCAAAATTCATTTCTATCTCAAAATGACATACGGATTCGTAGAACTCTAACATGTTCAGAAATTCACTCATAGTTTCCGGAGTAAATTTACAATCGTGTAGAATAACTGTGTGAAAATTGGTAACCTTTAACAAATCTTCAAGGGTCTCATTTACCTCTGATGTTATTTTAACAGAATTTAATCTTAACGTGGCTGAATGATTTGTATTGTTTTTTATTTCCTAAAAAAAAAAAAAAAAAAAATATAACTTCATTCTCACAACTATTATATACTAAGCGTAGGAAAGCAATTTTAAGGTTTATTATATTTAATATAGAGATAATTTTATTTAAAAAGAAAATTATCCTTTTGCTTTAGCTGTATATTTTCAGAATTATTGAAATTGTGCTTTTTCCAACATATTTTAATTTAACACGTTCATCGCCCAAATAGAACAAAAAAAAATTTCCTCCCGGGCCCCAATCCTATTTTTTTTATAAATCTTTCTATTATATGTTGGCGACATCAAATAATGTTGTAAAAAATTATTTTGGCCACATTAGAGTAAGAAAAAAAAACATTTTCAAAATGAGAACCGGCGTATGAGTATCAGAGCGCCTGCGTGGTTTACGCCGCGTGACTCATATGTCGGGTCTCACGTTTCTGCGAGTTTAGACTTGCTTTTCGTATGCTCGACACATACGCGCAATTACCGACGGTCGGTCAGTTCATTCTAATACGTTATAAGAGGCAGTACTACATAAAATGAGTGGTGATTACGAGAAAACTCAGGCGTATTTGCAAAAGCGATGGAATGAGTTGCTCTCTGAATCAGAGGAAGAACCGTTTGAAGGTGGTTCTTCAGATGAATACGATCCTGAATCTGAAAATGAAAATTCTTCAGATGAAGAAATCGTACCACAGAAAAGAGTTAAAAGGTAAGATTTGTTTTTAATTTATTTTATTTTACAAATATATAAAAGTTTTCCTTTTCGAAAATCAATGTTTGTAATTTC
This sequence comes from Rosalia funebris, assembly GCA_037954035.1. NCBI lineage: Eukaryota > Metazoa > Arthropoda > Insecta > Coleoptera > Cerambycidae > Rosalia > Rosalia funebris. Next base: position 3,995,481 of record JAZFAV010000036.1, on the reverse strand, counting down.
ACGTTTTAATTCTTCCATTGAAATAAAGAATCATTTTTACAATACCTATATCTTTTAGGTCAATAGATGATGTTTCTAAAGAAGCTGGACCTAGTCAAGAAGATTTGAACGTTGTTTTTCCTTCAACGTCTAGGCAATTTTCTCAACTTGATAATGTACAATCCTCTGTAGAACATACTATAGAAGCGGTTATTTCTAAATATTGCGCGGTAGATGGAAATGAGTGTGAGGATAACGAAAATGTGGAAGACATAATTTGGTCGCCGGTTACAGGGACGTCTCTAAAAAAATTTGATTTTCTAGTAGATACCGTTGGCCCCACAGATGAGATTGCGGAAACTTATTTAGCAAAACGTCCTCATGATTTCTTCAACATATTTTTCAATGAAGATGTAGTCGGCCTCATTGTTACTGAAACAAGTCGCTACGCCAGACAAAAAATCGCTGCAGGGATCCTACAAAAATCTAGACTACATAGATGGAAGGACGCCGATGCAAATGAAATAAGGATATTTTTCTCTGTGTGTTTATGGATGGGCTTAGCAAGATTTCCTAAAATGGTAGACTACTGGAGAAAAAATTATTTATATGAAAGTAAAATACCTGAAAAAATGTCCAGAAATCGGTTTGAATTACTTTTACGGATGCTTCATTTTAGCAACAATGAAGATGCGATTGCTAATGATCGTTTGGCAAAGCTGAGCCCTTTACTGAAACTTGTGACTGATAAATTCAAAGAAGTATATATACCAGAACGTGAAGTTTGCATTGATGAAACCCTAGTTCCATTTAGAGGACGCCTCATCTTCAAACAGTACATAAAAAATAAACGGTTCAAATTTAGCATAAAATTGTACAAAATTTGTTGCAAAGGAGGTTACACTTATGATTTGAGAGTTTATTGTGGAAATGATAAGGATCCAAATGTAAGTGCATCAACAAAAATTGTATTACAACTTATGGAACCACTGTTTCATGAAGGCAGAATTCTCTTTACTGACAATTTTTATACAAGTGTTACCCTTGTTCGAGAGCTTCTAAACCGAGAAACTCACTTGGTGGGTACTCTTAGAAAAAATCGGAAATTGAATCCTACTGACGTAACAACTACAAAACTAAAAAAAGGAGCAATTATTGCGAAGGAACATAATGGAGTAGTTGTTCTAAAATGGCAAGACAAACGAGATGTACTTTGTCTTAGTACTTACCACACAGCAGTTACTACAAAGGTAAAAAGACGAGGCGAACAAATTGACAAACCTACTATTATTTGCGATTATAACAACAGTAAATCTTTCATTGATCTATCTGATCAACTAAAAGCTTATTCAACGCCCCTAAGAAAGGGGATAAAATGGTACCGTAAACTTGCATTTGAGTTATTACTAGGTACTTCCTTGGTAAGTGCCTATGCTCTCTACAAAAAGATAACCAAAGATAATATATCCATAACAGTATTCAAAGAGCAGATAGTTGAAAGTGCATTGAATACTGTAGAACCAGACATTTGTGAAAATGTACAACACGTTTTAGATGAAGTGCCCTCTAAGGATCGCCGCAGATGCGTTATTTGCTACGAAAAAATAAGCATCAATGAAGGTCGGAAAAAGGCACAGTTGCAGACACCAAAGTCCAGGTTCCAATGTCAACAATGTGCAAAACTGTTTGTCATGCTTCTTTGATGTTCATAAATGCCAAAAATAATCTAAGTATATAAATTTCAACTTATTTTTTGACAACTTTGTATTCAAGATAATAATAAAGTAATGTTTTGATATAAATTTTTTTAACTTCCATTATCCTTGGAACGAAACAAAAATTTTTCAGGCTCAAAAGTTGTTTGGGACCCCCAGGCCCCACATTTCAATAGTCCATAAGTTACAATGTAATGCGTGATCCATACCACGGTTCACAGAGCATAAAGTGGAAACAAGTTGTGACGCCCGTATGTTGAGTCACAGAGCCTGGAAGACTATTTGAGTTGAGAACCAAATGTCGGTTCACATGGCGATTAACGTGTTAATGGACAAACTATGAAATATTTAATTTATACATACAGGATGTCCCTTCAATTATACGACTAAGTTCAAATGGAAATTCATAAGGCAAAATGGAAAATAGACATTGTTAATGTGAATCCGATCTGTTTTATTAATGGACAAAAAAGACATTTATACTTGCTCAAAACTGTAAGGTCAAAATTTTATTTTTGTTGAATGTTTCTAATTCATTGTTCACCAATAGTAATAAGAACAAGTCATGAACAGGATATGTGTCACATTTACAAAGTAGTAATATCCGTCTTGTGCCAATAATAGGGAGAATTTAGATAAAAATAGCAGTTTTTTATTCAAATAAATAAGACACTCCTATTTATGGTATACTAGCAATAATACACCAGTATTACATTTGCTGAACAAAATGAATTGTTGTGGAGTCTAGAAAATTGGATTTAAAAATAATTTTTAATCCAGTAGCAACTGAAATGGTATAATTATAATTATTTATTATATGTGTTAATGTTGATAATAGATGCAGCTCGATATAATGGATATCATATTCACACGATATGATCCACACTATGCGCCACGTGAAATGTATTTATAACAATATCCAGTAGTACAGTTAGTGCGATTCAGCCTGATACAATACATTTTAGGGCGAATATTCAAGATTTAGAAAAAGCTTTTGATAACGTAAGATGGGAAAAAATGTTCGAGATACTAAAGAGCGCGGGAATGAAGTATAGAGATAGGAGAGTAGTACACAATCTATACAAAGAGCAAACTGCTGTTATAGAAGTAGAAGGGGAAAAAAGGGAAGTAGGTATTAGGAAAGGAGTAAGACAAGGATGTACGCTATCACCACTAATTTTTAATCTGTACATCGAAGAGGCGATTAATGTGGTAAAAGATAGTGTAGATTTCTGGATTAAAGTACAGGGACAGAAATTAAAAATACTGAAATTCGCGGATGATATAGCAGTATTAGCATCTAGTAAGGAGGAATTAGAATCAGCATTGAATGAAATGGAGGCAGTGTTGACAGAGGAATACGGAATGAGGGTGAATAAAGACAAAACTAAAGTGTTAGTATGCAGAGGGCGCGAGAGCAGAGCAAAAACTAAAGTACAAATTAATAATGAAAGATTGGAGGAAGTTAAAGACTTCACTTATTTAGGAAGTAAAATAAATTGGGATCGAAGAAGCGATAAAGACATAAAACAAAGAATAGCGCAGGGTCGAGTAGCTTTTAACAAAAAGAAAGCACTTTTATGCTCGGGGGTAATAAACTTAGAAACAAGGAAGAGATTTTTGAAAACATATGTATGGAGCACGGCACTATACGGCTGCGAAACCTGGACGGTAGGGGAAGCAAGTAGGAAGAAATTAGAAGCTTTTGAGATGTGGTGTTACCGAAGAATGATGAAAATACCATGGACTGATAAGGTTAGAAACGAAGAAGTATTGGAGAAAGTCGGCGAGAAAAGAAGTATGTGGAAAAACTTAAAGAAGAGAAGAGATAGAATGGTAGGCCACTTGCTGAGACATGGGGGAATAGTCCGCGATATATTGGAGGCAGAAATAGGAGTGAAGAAAGGCAGAGGTAGGCCGAGATTAGACTACTGCTCGCAAATAGTAAGGGATGTAGGTTGTAGCACAATTAGCGAAATGCGTAGGTTAGCACAAGATAGGAGAAGCTGGAGGTTAGCGTCCAACCAGTCTTAGGACTGATGACCTAATGATGATGATGATTCAAGATTTAACGCCAAAAGTAATGTGACATGTTATATTAAATTGTATTAGACAGCAGCCATAAAACATTAGAAATATCGTTTCACATAATTTCTATTAGATATTTAAAAAAACCAAGCAAAAACGATTTCTCAAATGAAAATGAGAGTCTATTTAATCAAATATAAAATTCACGATATGTTAGAAGTATTATATGTAAAACAATTACATATACCGATGATTAACCTCATTTAAAGATATCAGAAAAGGTTGAAAATTACGGAAAATATCGCGTAAACTAAAGCGCTAGATTGTTGCTAGATATTTATTTGGCAGTAACATATAAGTCGGAAATCGAGAAAGGAACCACCAAGCCGCCAAGCGGCTATCAATGTAGTTCCCGAATAGCGAAGCTATTACATAATCGCTCTAGGAAACAACTACTCCTCGGGCTAAAGCCCCGTCAGGCATTGAATTATACCCAGAAGCGATCCTCGACCCCTTTCTCGTGTTTCTGCACGATCAGATAAGGTTTCAAAAAATAAAACCCGCCACAGGTAGGATTCGACATTTGTCCCGGATCGGAACCGAACGACATACAGCTGTTTCGAACTTGTTAGTTCTCATCAGTGCCGTACACGGTACGCCGATTCAGGACAAATGCTTTTTATGGACAGTTTTATTTTTTGAAACCTTATCTGATCGTGCAGAAACACGACAAAGGGGTCGAGGATCACTTCTGGGTATAATTCAATGCCTGACGGGGCTTTAGCCCGAGGAGTAGTTGTTTCCTAGAGCGATTACGTAATAGCTTTGCTATTCGGGAACTACTTTGATAACCGCTTGGCGGCTTGGTGGTTCCTTTCTCGATTTCCGACTTATAAGTTACTGACAGAGATCGTATCGATAAAGATGTATACGCCATAAAGTTCATTCGGCATTTGTCCTGAATCGGCGTACCGTGTACGGCACTGATGAGAACTAACAAGTTCCAAACAAAAATATGGGTAATCAAAATTGTATCCCTATTTATACCAAATTTATTCAGATATTCAAAAAAAAAACCGGAACATTAAGTTTGTACAATCAAGAAATAATGTAATGGAACACTTTCAGTACATTCCCCTGTAATATAGGCAATAATTTGAGCTAATCTCAAAATGTGTCCCCTATTGACCGAGAACACAATTAATTTGAATTATAATAAAAAAATATAGAACCTTATTCAATTTACACTTGTTTGGTGATCCTACTTGATAATTTATTACAAAACAAGTCATACTTACATTAATTTGAGATTTGATTAAATCCAACTCGATTGTTTTGTGCTTTTTACAAGAGTTTTGATAAACCTGGAGAATTTTTTCAGCAGACATATCTTGAGCTAAAAATACACATTTTGGTACACGGTGGAAACCATATTTGTTAGGACAATAAAAACAATTTTTAGTTACTGTAGATAATTTGACGAGTTAAAGTAATTCAAAATCAAGTCCACTTACTGATGATCCAAGGAAAATCGTATTCTGGCTCGCAATATCTCACCAAAATGTCCGTATCTGTAGGAAACGAAACTTTACGTTTACAACTGGTTGGTGAACAACTGAAGGAAGGATCATAATTTGTGGGTTGTCCTCGGAGAATTGAAGTACGAGCTGTATTTGGCAGAGAAATTTGGTCATTCGTACCCGTCGTTGTCTCAGTCTCTCTAATTATTTCTGGAATGGCAGCTAAACTAGGGACGTAGTCCCCCCCTGCACCAACTACATGGGCAACGCTTTCTATTGCAACTTCTTTGTTTTGTACTTCTCCAGTTTCAACAAACTTGTCTGCTTTTATAAGATCAATAGGGTTTTCCTCGTTCTTCGTCTTGGTCTCGTTCTCCATATGTACAAAATCTTCCTCCACAATCCCATCATCCTCATCTGACTTTCCGCTGATGAATATATGACAACATTGTTTTTCATAGACGTATAATTTTTTGAAAATGAAATATAACGGGATGTGAAACTAAAAATATGTACCTGATTCCATATTTTTATTTCATAATCCGCTATCTGCTCATTTTCAAGAAGCTCTTAGCAAAAGTGTACAATTTTTTTGTTAAAAAAAATATCAAGACTGTAATTTCCATATTTATCAAACAAGTTACCTAGCATCGGAAGTACTATCGTCACTGGTTGTTCCATTACTTGTAGAAATTGAGGCAAGTAGTGGATAATTCTGCACTGGGATAGGTTCAAGCGGTGTATCTAACTGATCTTCATCAATCGAAAATGATTTATCCAAGATATTCTGAGCTGAATTGAACTTTTCTTTGGCTTTGGATGCTGAAAAGTTAATTCTATTAACATACAATGTACGCGGTGATTTAGAAAATTTTATCATAAATGATAAAGAGCCAAGAACATTACACCTTACATAAGAACAGATACCTCATTTAAAAATGTTTATTTTTACATTAACTAAACTAAAGATCAAAAGCAAATTACAGATTTTTAATTTACTTTTCTGAACGGACTTATTTAAAGCATTTACAATTAGTTAGCCTATGTTACACAACTACAAAAACACCCTATAAAAAAATAGGTTCCTATCCCCTTGACTTTAATATTGTATCACTATAGAGTAATATTTAATATATACCATACAGTTTCCATTCTTTAATAGTATTGCTTATACTCGTATTATATGGAAATATTATAAATATCACTTAAACCAAAATATTTTGTTTGTAGGGACTAAAATACTACTTTATGTACAACTTCAAAAAGTTTACTTGATTTAGTCATTCATGTTTTCAAGATATTCCAGGAATGGTATTATAACAGAGTTATTTTAGCCATTTCTTCAAATTATTGTTTTAGTTACTAATAATTTAATTGTATAATAATTCCCACTGCATGAATAATAGTCAAGCCAAGGTCAACTTGTTTCCCGATTTAGATATGATTGCCCAACTGATACAATTGTTGAGAAGATGAAGATCTTAATTAATATCAAACACTATTTTTATTTCATAACATATTAGATAAATAACCCAAAAATTAATAAAACCTTTCCAATTTTTAGGGTTTGTTGTAACTGCATTAACTTTATTACTAACCTCAGAACTCTTAAGACTATTGGCTAGGAAAACATTAAAAAGAATAAGTCCTATTACAGGACCTTGAGGAACACTGTTAACATTTCTCAATTCCAAAAAAATATTATTTACGTATACGGAAAGGCAAATTGATTCAAGACAGTTTTTATCTATTAATAACTACATAAAATTTGTCGGTAATAATTTTATAAACTACATCCAGTTATTGACAAATAACTGAAGTAAGCTATTAACATCAACTAATAGAGAATAGTACGTAATATTAAATTACATGTGAAAAAAATTTTTTTTTATTTTTAAGACCATTAAATTGTTCATGAATTTGGTCCTAATCTGTTTTACAAGTTACCACAAAAAAAATTGGTTAAACAAGTGTATATGTCGATATAAAATTAATTAATTTACAAATTATTAGAACAAAATACAAATTTTATATGTACCTCTTCCATTAAAGAAAATAAAAGTAAAGCACTCTATTATCACTTGAATAAACATAGCTACGCATAGAATAACACACTACACGGCAGGTAAATCACAAATGCACTGTGCTGCTTTTAACAATAGAGATACTGGATTCTTAGAATAATAACATTAAGAGATATTCTCATACAAGTCTGCATGCACTTGTATGAATAAATACCTAAACAATAACAAACGTTAAGCGCCAAAACGTCTAGATTTGATCACGGTCTGTTATTTAATTTATGAATTAAAAGACAATTACTGATTGAAGAATAACTGTTCTCTCAGTTTTGCTGATTAAATTGTCTGGGAATTATAAAAATAAATTGAGTTACACTTTAAAAAACGTAGTTCGAACAGTGTTATTTTAAATAGATTAGGGCTGTGATTATTTAAGATAAAATACATACCAATGTGTAAATCACATACTGTGGATTCTTCTGAGTGTTCACTCTCATCTTCAGCAATGGGGCTCTCAGTGATACTTTCTGTACCACTATCTATGAGTAGAGGTGTGTCATTTTCTTCGCTAGGGGCTAGATCCATAACTTAATATTATTACGGACCCTTCTTTCTATTATGACCTAAAAGATGATGAGTGCTCACAATTTCATTTATACTGTTTCTAAATTCTGTATTTATTATGTTTTTAAACTTACATCGTTTACGAACCATCCTTATAATTGTCACTGAGCTCTTTTGTACTATTTAGACTAGGTAGTTCAATAGAATTTAAAATACACTACAGATCATCGCGTCCTTATTCTAAGTAGATATAGATTTATCTTTATTCCAACAAATTTTTCAAAAAGTCAAAAATAATCAACATGGACACACCAGCGCCAAGGGGCTCGATTTCTGGGTTCAACTTTCATACAGTTTCAGTCATTGCGGACATTATTCATAACGAGGTGTAGGTTATGTTTTCAATCCTAAAACTGATTTTGGCATCAAAAAAAAAAGAACATTTAATCTCCAGATATTATCTATAAGCAAAGTTTATTTTATGAGTATAAATTATTTGTGGACACGCTTTATTCTTTCACTCCTTTCTATATGCAAAAAGATTTTAATTGAGTAAAATCCTTGAATACAAAATTTAGGAATACCAACATAAATATGAAATAAAAACTTTACGCGTCCTATGTTTACGTTATTCATAAATATTTTTGGAAGTACATAAGTTAATTTAGGTATAATCTATCATTTGGTATAAGAATATATCAACTTTTATGTAGATATTTAGTATTTTTTGTATGTATTTGCTTCCGAGTTTTTATTCTTCAGAAGTTCGAATTAGTATAATCACTTACACCATAAATGTAAAACGTCCGCTAAAGCCCGCGGGTTTAAATACATATTGTTCTTAATAATTGTATAATTTTGGAAACCTAGAATTTCTCTTATATCCAAAAAGTATTTTGCGTTTTTAGGGGCAAATATGTTGGCCAATAATCAATGGCAAGGCAAATTATAATAAGGTCATGTAAAGAGCATAATTATATAATTATACTCTTTATATCATAAAATAAACAGTTTCAAAACCTTAAAACGGACTTTTCCGCATGTAAAAGGTGGTCCAACCAAAACGCACGGTGTTAATTGTAAATAAAACAATAAGTTTTCAGAAAATTATCTTAATATTTTTTAATATTTTTTAATGATAGAAGGATCTATGACAATTATGTGTGAAACAAAATATTGGCCAAATGCTCGCCACGGCTTCGGTGGCATACCTCTATCCGATGGTCCATATTTTCAATGACTCTGAGACATAATTGAGGTTCAATGTCGTTAATGTGCCGAATTATCTCATCCTTTAGCTCTTGAATTGTTCTTGGCTTATTGACGTACACTTTTTCTTTTAGATATCCCCAAAGAAAGAAGTCCAACGGTGTCAAGTCACATGATCGTGGCGGCCAATTAACATCGCCACGACGTGAGATAACACGGCCATTGAATTTCTCGCGGAAAAGTGCCATTGTTTCGTTGGATGTGTGGCAAGTGGCACCATCCTGTTGGAACCACATATCGTCCAGGTCTATATCCTCAATTTCTGGCCACAAGAAGTCCGTTATCATCTCGCGATAGCGAACACCATTCACGGTAACTGCTTGGCCGACCTCATTTTCGAAGAAGTACGGACCGATGAAGCCGCCAGCCCATAAACCGCACCAAACAGTCACTCTTTGTGGATGCATCGGCTATTCAACAATCACTCGTGGATTCTCATTTGCCCAAATGTGGCAATTCTGCTTGTTAACAAATCCACTGAGGTGAAAGTGTGCCTCGTCCCTGAAGATGATTTTCTTTGTAAAGTCACCATTCACTTCTGTAAATTCAAATTTTTATTCAAAATTCGCATCAGTGATGTTCGTGAGATGTTCAATTGTTGGACACGACGACGAGTCGAGGTTGACGGCTCTTCTTCTACACTATCGCAAACAACAGCAATGTTTTCCGCAGAACGAACTAGGCGATCATGCACAGGTGTTTTCACATTTCCTACAGACCTGGTTTGCTGAAATTTGCGCACAATTCTCCCGATTGTGGACACATTTGGTCGATTATGCTGACCAAAAAAGTCACGAAGTGCACGAAATGCATTTTGATTTGAACGCCCATTTTCGTAAAAGGCTTCAACAATCTTAACGCGCTGCTCAATTGTGTACCTCTCCATGGTTGAATTTGTCAAACACTTTTGACAAAGAAACTTGACGTTAAGGTATGACTCACAATTAACATCGTGCATTATGGTTGGACCACCCATTAGAATATCTCTATCTCGACATTGAGTGACCGAGAAAAAATAAACCAACACATAAATGCAGAATATGTGTTTTATGCGACAGTTCTACTTTTTTTCAAATAGTCCACCATCGTGCTTTCTCATGGCCCATGGACAGGATGGGGTGTGTCCTATCCACCTCAAAATCAATAGATGTCGTCTGATAGACGTCCCTAATCAGAATCAGTCTAAACCCGATCGATCCGACACGATTTAATTGAGTGATCGTGCTAACAAAATAAATTTCTCAAATAGTCCACTATTGTACTTTCTCATGACCCATGTATATGGTAGAGTGTGTTCTATCCACCTCAAAAATAATATGTGTCGTCTGGGAGACGTCCCCAATCATAATCAGTCAAAACCCGATCGATCCGATATGATTTAGTTGAGTTATCGTGCTAACAAGAATAAATGCCGACGACAACGACGACACATACACACAGCAAACATTTTTTAAAAACCATTTTATTTTTTTGGTTTTTAGACCAAAAAACGAAAAATAAACCCAAAAAGAATTTTGTTTTTTCGCTTTTTTTTTACACGATTATATTCCGTGAGTGCGGAAAAGTAACATGATATTGCGACAATAATATTACAAACATCACGTAGGTATCTAACTTTGATTTTAAAAGACAAATAAAATTTGAATAAAGACAATGTTCAAAAAAATGTGTGAAGTGATACCTAAGAGATTACTAAGACATCGATTTACGTCTACTCTAGCTACCACAAATCAATGATTTAATGACGAATATAGACGTCATTTAGACAATATATAGAAAAGATATAAATTAGTTAGTTACGTGATCCTATCTACGTAGGATCACGTAAGGGCATAAATGGGTATTATATTGTTTAAGGTATCTACACATAGATAAAAGATTTTTGGCAGATTTAATAGGTGAACAAAAAATGAGCTTTAGAATTAGATTTATAAAATAATTAAAATTAGAAGTTGTTTCAATTTCAGTTCACTTTTTTCATAAAAAAGTGGAATGTAAACGGCCTGATGCATATAATCTAAAATACTTTTATTACAAAAAAAAATACCTACCTTGTAATATAACATGACTAAGTTAATGGATTCCAGTGCCGTACTAGACAGAAATAGCTACATATGTATGTTTCACTGTTTCACCCACCTGTTTCACACGCACATAAAACCATAATTATTTGATCCATCAATTTGATGAAGTGAGAATAGCTTGCATAAATTGTAATTTATTAAAATGCTCATAATAATATTGTTAAAATAATTTGATTATACAAATTAAAAAAATTATATGTCAATAATAATAACGCAATAATCTTAATTTGATTCCTGCAATTTGTATTCAATTTTATGTAAGAAATAAATTGTAGTAGTCAAGCAAAACAATAAAGTACTTCAATAATATACAAATTAGACATTTTCATAGATTACTCATTAACATTGCAATATTGTTTTGGGGGAACAATGTTCTTTACACCCTAGTGCACACTGTTTATATCATATATTATAAAACTTTCAACGATTATTATTTAATATAATTATTTTTGTGGCGACTAATGTTTTCTTGCTCTACGCTACTGACTGACAGCATTTCTAGCGTTCTTACTCGTTGTTAGGTAGTGCACATGCGTGAGTTTCAAATTTGCAAAGCAAAACATCAAATCGGCCGATAAGACGTATGTTATTGTTTTTCGTGAATTGTAGAATGTGAAATCGTTTTAGAAAAAATGGCCAATATATTTAGATACATTAAAAAATCCACTGTATTCCTTTCGCTTAGCGTTACCGTGTATTTTTGTATATCCAAAGTCATATTCGACAATGTGTACATAACCTCAAATATGGTTGTTGATGAAGAGTTCCATGTATCCCTCGGACAGTCCTATTGCGAACTTGATTTTTCTAAGGTAAGTTACATGGAAAATTCTAATTTACGGTGTACTGAAGAAATATCTTTTAGTGGGATCCTAAAGTAACTACACTGCCTGGGCTCTATTTGATATCAACGATGGTTCTGACTCCGTTTAATAAATGTTCAGTTTATGCTTTAAGATTTGTATCTTTGCTCGCCTCCGTCATCAATATATTTCTGTTTTACGACTTGAAACGATATGAGCATGAAGTGGTATGTCATTTTATTTTCACATTACATATGTATAAGAAACGGCACAATTTTGTGAGGTTTTTCACACATAATTCCACACATAAGTTTTAAATCATTTTAGTCAAATTGTAGTTTATGAAAATAGAAGCGAATTATTAATGTGGTAAATTTCCTCACAGAAACGTACTGGCTGCATGAATTTGTTTACATCGTATACCTATTTTTTTATAGAGCGAATGGAGAAATATTTTATCAGCTCTTACTTTGGCATTACTTCCTCCACTTTATTTCTTTAGTCATCTTTATTATACTGACGTGACAGCCCTTACAATGGTCTTGTCAATGTTAATGTTAAGTGAGAGAGATTACCATTTTGCTGCTTCAATCTTTGGTAATATTTGCCATATTATAGGTATACATTTAACTAATAAGAACTATATTTAAGGTTTATTTTCTGTCGTCTGCCGACAAACTAATGTTGTTTGGGTTGCTCTAGTAACTGGAAAATATGCTTTAGGAGAATTATATAGAGCTATAATGCTTAGACATATTACAAGAGGTGTTGATGAATGTGCCATACCCGACAAGGTAGGTTATTATTATTATTAGAGAATTATTGGTATTTTAAACCAGCTTTTTAGAATATTGTAGAAACAATATAGCCACAATTACATAAAACTAACAATTTTTTTTCAGAACTTCTTTCCATTCATAAAACAACTCTTGAGATGGCCTAGTAGCATTGTGATGAACATATCCATACAATTTTTGCTCGACTTCGCCTCCTATGCATCGATTCTATTAACATTTGTGGTATTTGTTATTTCAAACGGTAGTATTGTTTTAGGCGATAAAACTGCCCATGAAGTTGCATTGCATATCCCGCAATTATTTTATTTTTCGCTATTCTGTTTGCTATTTGCTTGGCCTTATTTTGTTGAGGAAGTTATAAGTTTTATAATTTTTACCAAACGTCATAAGTTACTTATCTTAGGTTCTGTTGCTGTAGGTTTATTTATAGTACATGTAAATACAGTAATACACCCGTACCTTTTGGCTGATAATAGGCATTACTTTTTCTATTTGTGGAACAGATTTTATGGTAAATATGCTCTGTTTCGTTACTTAATGGTTCCGGTGTATGTTTTTGCATGGTATGCGATAATAAAAATGATATATGACCGGAATGACATTAGATTCTTTATTCTCTACCTTCCTTGTGTTTTCATTGTACTTATTACACAAAAATTGATTGATGTTAGATATTATTTCATACCATATATTCTTTTTAGACTTAAAATAAGAAATACTACTTCTTCAGTTTTTAACGTTGTTCTGGAATTTGTTACATATTGTGTAGTTAATGCCATTGCATTTAACTTATTCTTCACGAAATCTATCATATGGGATGACTATGAAATTCCTCAAAGATTAATATGGTAGTCGTAAGACTTTAAATTGTTCCTGTTCGGTTTTGGGTAATAATTTGTTTATTTTTTCTATTTTGTGATAATGTTTTACCAAATGTGTTGTTTTCTATATATGTAGTGGTAAATCAATCTAATTTGGAGAAGATCATTTGAACACGTTCCTGTAGTTGCTAGAAAGAGCTCCAATAATTTCCACATTGGATTGAAAGTCTATTTTGTACTCATATGCTTTAATTTGCTGTTACTTAATGTTAATTAGGTTAGTGCATGTTACACTTGCAACAAGTTAACTGCAAAAACACATTTTAATCTGTTTGTGATTTATTATTTTTAGATTGTTAGTTAAGTCCTAAAATAAAGACTGTGCTATGTTATTTATTTAACACTTATTTATATGATCACAGAATGTATTCTAAGGTTTATTTAATAAACGATGTTTCTCAATGTTATTATCCTTTTATTATTTTACTTTTTACACTGTCAGTGATAAAATAAAATATATTGAGATTTGAAGTATATTTATAATACATTTGGATTATTTAGAAGAATTGCACATGTTTAAACAAGATGTGAAATCTATTATATATATATATATATATATATATATATATATATATATATATATATATATATATATATATATATATATATATAAATGTTTATGCATTACACTATTATGACTTGTAATTTTACTTTTTAAGTAAATTCGGTTTTTATGTTCATGAAGACACTTAAATTTATATCTGTCTTTTCATGATTTATTGGTATTACAATTCTGGTTCTTTGTTTATCATTTACAGGATTAGTGTTGACAATAACTTTAACAAATAACAATAATTTTGAAATCAGGTAAAGTTTATTAATAGCTTATTTATTGTGACGTTTTATTTTTATTGTATAAATATAAACACATGAATGTTTATACAACAAATCGTATAAATATATAATTTTTCCATTTACATTACTTATGTGATTTTTTGTCACCTGTGTTCTTTTATACACTATGGTTCTTGGTACACATAATTTTTTAATTCCCTTTACAGCTACTGCTTTGAAGTTTTTAAATGGAATAGGGATATGCGTGATCCCCAGTTGGAGCGTGTTATATGGCAAATGCGATTAGCTACTGATTCGTGATCTTGGTTCAATTCCAAGTGTCGGCACTGGCAATGTCCTTTACATTTTTCTCACTAATTTATCTTGCTTTCTAATCAATGTTCTCTAATTTTTAGATCATAATAACCCGATTTGTATTACCACATCTATTAAAACAATGAGACCAATTTTCCATGACCGTCCAAAGATTACACGTTTCTCACCGCGCGTTTCGCCAAGGAAGTTTGAATTATCAGAAGATTATTAAAACAATGAATTTTAATCATCTGGACTCTCAACTTGGTTGGCTAGACGCCCGCTGAGAAATATGCAATCTATCAGTGTCTGTGGAAAACTGGTCCCTTTTTTTTTTGTTACTGCATCGAAGGTTCCAGTCCCTTTCCAAGATTATATATATTTGTAAATAAACCATAATTAATATTGACAGAAACTATTAATATATCACATGTTAATATAATTGAATTTTCTAACAATACTGGTGTAAAGCAAAAGTGTTCTTGGGTTATATAATTTTTTAAAAGCCAGGTTGTTGCCTTGGCGCACGTAGTAATTGATAGTGAATGTCAAGCAAGGGTGTAATATCCATCATTTAAATGGGTGACGGATCGGTTCGGTGGGTTCGCAGAAGCTTCACAAACTTAGGCGAGACTTGTGCAGAAGATATTAACCCTCTGAGATGTAAAACAGCAAACCCTTTTTCTGTTATATATTAGCCTTTAATTAGGTAAAATGTTATAGTATCAA
Source organism: Rosalia funebris (assembly GCA_037954035.1). Classification (NCBI taxonomy): domain Eukaryota; kingdom Metazoa; phylum Arthropoda; class Insecta; order Coleoptera; family Cerambycidae; genus Rosalia; species Rosalia funebris. The sequence goes on along the minus strand of JAZFAV010000036.1, from coordinate 3,980,002 downwards.
GGGTACTTCTGGTGTCGGTAGGCTTCGGGTAAGCATGGATATAAGTGGATGTGAAATAATGGTATTAAAAATATATTAAAAATTCGGCATTAAGAGAAAAGTGGGGAATGTTTCTGTATGGGATTTTCTAAATGGTTAGAAATTAAATATTAAATTATATAAACAAAATTACCTCCTAATTGTGGTCTATCATACATACTAGGTATTTTTTTCTTACAGTATTTTGTGCTTTAAAAAAACCTGTATAAGTGATTCGCTCTGTGTGTTCTGATGGTTCGAAACATATACTGTTTGATAATAAATCAAAGGTTTTCTGTGGTTAACATTTTATTAATATGTTGATGTGCTATCATGAAAAATATCTGAAATATAACATACTGTAAGATTTAAGTATAATTTTTTTTCCGTATTTTTATAGTTTCCGGATCTTAACTGTATACTCTTCGATTATTATATACGTATATTGTATAACCGATTTATGTCTTTTCTCTACATTGTCCAAATGATGTCTAGGTTTGTCAATAAATCATTGCTTCCAATAAGTTGAGTAGACGTAAATCGATCTCTTTATTTTTATATAAAATTTATTCAGATATATAAAGGATAACCAATGCTACAAGTGATTTAAACGGTTTAATTTAATTGACATGTGATGTGATATCACGAAATATATCCAAAATATACTAATATAATGTTCTAGGTGGTGCACTTTCTATGTCGTTTAGTATATTTTCAAAACTACTGGTAAATTCTAATGGTGGTATTTTATATTCATTTAATTACACAATGTTTTTAAACTTATATTTTAATTAACTTTCATAAAGTATCTTAATTTATGCGTGGTAGAAGAGAAGAGAAATGGAAATAATCATGATTTAGATGGAAATATTTTGTATCTAAACTAACGGCTTTCACTCATACGACACCGGAGAATTTTTTTTAAACAATAGAGAAGTGAGCAAAGAGTAGATTATTAAGTGATACTATGGAAATAATACTGCCTCGGAAGTTCTCTCCCAATTTACATTGCTATTTGAAGATATTCCCATTTCAACGATTCAAACAATTCTGAACACCCGTTGACAAAAATCCCCCGATCGCATTATAAAGTGAAACAGGCACAATTACATAGCCTTCAAGATCCCCCAATTTAGACCCTAATGATTTTTTACGGAGATATACGAAAACGAAAATTTACGGGTATGAACGTCAAAGTGATCATAACCGTGAATTGTAGCTGTCTTAGAATATGTGATATTAGAGAGATGCTTGCAAACGTTTGAAAATAATTTCTTCATCGTTTAGGGTATTGTCTAGGGCAACAAGGAGACATTTATGAGCTTCTTATAAAATAACGTTTTAAAAGACTGCATATGTTTTGTAGTTACTTATTTGTTTACATTATTTGATATACTTATCCATAGAATATTTTCATTATTTATTTGATAAATGTTAATTTAATTTCACATTAAACGCGTGAATAAAATATTTCAAATGAATTTTAATAACATGTGATATCAGTACATATCACAAAAAAAGTACATCTCAACTTCTTAAAACGTACTAAATACTATGGGGAAAGCTATTGATAGTAAGCCTATTTCTTAGGAAGCGCTAGCCTTCTTCTAAAAGAAGTGATGATAAGAACAGACGGGCAGAAACGACAAAATTTAGTGGACGAGGAAGTAAACATACCTACCAATTTTAAACATGCATTTATCTGGGGACGTCTTTCTACAATAGAAACTTAATTCATAGCATGTCGGTTTTAGATATATGATCAGATCAGTATCCTCATATGGTGTGACTAGTATTGCATACATAGATTTGCTGTTTCTTTTCTGCCACACAGTCTATTCAAGATTCGTAGCTGCTAGCTCTGTATATTATCTAACCCGACGTCTTTCGAGACTGAAAATGAATTAATCTATCGTTTTAAGACAAAAAATCGTTGCAAAATATATGACAATGGCATCGGAGTACAAAGTTGTGCAACTTCGAATTAGTCTTTAGAGTATAATATCCATCACATTAACACGAATAATACTTTTAAATATGAATGTTGTGATAAAGCACTTGCAGGTAGATATAGGATAAAAATAATAAAAAGCTTTAAAATTATGTTTTTACTTTTTAAAGAAATTAGTACACCGTCATATAATTAGTTCTTCATAAATATTTAACAACAAAGCTTTATTATGGGTTAAAGTCAGGATTTTTCCTTAAAATAACAAATCCCTCCATTATGGGCGTTAAAGCAAGGTATTCTTCAGTAGCAAGTTCTGCCCTCTCACCGTAGGCCAAGAGAACAGGAGTTGTATGAGTTTGGAAACCGGTTATAGTTTTGGGTTTGCCGGCTTGACCAACTACATCGACAGCCTAAAAAAAAAAAATAGTAACAATTATTAAGTTGCTGTATTTCATTCAACGCAACCAACTTACCAAACCAACCCTAACTGGGACGGGAAGGGGGTTAAGGTCTTCGTCAAAGGTTACAAGCATCCTAGGTTGCATCGCTGCAGCTAATGTATACAAGAGATAATGGGATCGGCCCAAAATAACTAAAAAATGAAATTCATATTAAAACGCTCACATACACATTAACTTTACTTACTATTCTTAACATCTAAAAACCCGACAAGGGTGGCCATTAGTCCGGCGACAGCGACAGGACTCATAAGTTGTCTATCACTGTGATAAGGACTTAATGTCAATGTTCCTTTTCCTAAATGGGTAAGGCCCTGAGCAATTCGTACCATAAATAAATTGTTAGGGTCCTTAGCATGGAACTGAGCCAGTTGCCTCAGCATAGCAGCAAGCCTAGCATTGTTGGTTCCAGCACCAACTAAGCCCATAGCAAAGATAGCATTGTGTGCGACCTCTGCGTCACTATCATGAGAAAACTTGCTAAGAGTATCTAGGATGCTTAACTTAGGATTCGATACCGAAATAAGGCCTAATGCTAGAGGGACAGCTCGTCGTATGACTGGTTCACAATAACGTAGTAAATGCCCAAAAGTACGGAAAGCCATTTCACTACCTATGTCCTCGCCCATGCTTATTAAAGCAATACCTAATACTGCAATAGCTTGCCGGGCTGATAAATCTTTGTCTTCCTTAGTGTCCTTTTTGTCTTTGTCTTTGGAGTTTTTGTCGGTACTTTCAGTACCTTCATAATGTTCAGAACATATATGTAGTAAATGCTGCACTTTTAATACATTTCCTGTACCGGCATAAGCGCAAATGTCCACCATAGTCGTCGCCATAGATCTGAACGGTTCTGGTATAACCTCTAGGGCAGCGATGATTGTGTCAACACCCTCTTGCTTTCCTAGATGGCATAGACCGAGACCCAAAGGTAAAAATCTTGCGTATGTATCCTTTAACTCTGTTTCAGACTTTTCCATAAGAGTTTGCATAATGGTAGTACTGACTTGAGGATTGCCTGAACCAACGGCGATCATGCCACAAGCTAAGGCCGACATACCTATGACCTCCATATTGGACGTAGGGTCTGAGAATACCGGAGTGAGCAAACTAAGAACTGCTTCCCGGTTTGATCCAACGTAAGCCAGACCTAAGCCAACAATAGCACCTATCCTCATAATATTGGTGTTGTGCAGGACATAGTCACTTAACAAGGCCAAAGCAGGGTCGCACTCATTACGTACTCCACAGTTCACAATACCACAAGCCAACAAGGCACCAGATTTAATGTGATCTTCAGAAGAGTAGAGATACTTATCAATAGGTGTTAGACCACCATCCACGTCCCAAAGGAGGACTAAACCAAGAGATGCTGTTGCACTTAGCATGCCATGTTCTTTGTTTTTATACAACCATTTGTTTCCGTCTTCCATAAGAAGCTTGTCTTGTCCAAAGGCGGCATTGACAAAACCATTTACGAAGCTAGCTGCTAGATTCTGACGTGCTGAATCTACCTGACTACTACCGAACTGTGGTCGAGTGTTTTCTAAATGAGACTTATAAACATCTTCAGGCGTTTTGGGATCCATTATATCGAGCTAAAACAAATCTCTATAGACACTGGCATAGATAATATTAAAAAGAATTACCTCCCTAGCCAAATTCAAAAAGTGATTGTTGAGGTGACAGTTTGCCATAATTTCTATTAAGTCTTCATATTCAGGAGTGCTTTCTGGGATTTCTATATATATTTGCTGTCTACCCAACATAAAAGCTAACTGTTTTTGGATAGCACTGCAAAATAAATACATCAGTACAAAACAAATAGTTCATAAATATAAACTCACGTATCAGGACAAGAAGTAAATATTCCTTCAATAAGACTATGATCGTTTAACTGCATTGCTAATCGAAGAGCCTGTGGATACTGCAAAAACTTTCTAAACAACATCAAAGCTGTTTGAAGAAGAGTAGTATTTTCTGGATCTGCTACATATGGGACACAACTAAAAGAAAAAATATGAACCACCAATAAGATGTTTTTTAAGTAAATTATACCTTGTAAGGTATAAACAGACCCTTTGATAAATATTTTCATCAACATATTGCTCTAGTAGGTCTAGTCTTTCTATCTCCATCAGTAAATCACAGGCCTCTGCTTCTGCATTGTGAGCCATATTATAAGGTACAATCTGTTTTGTTAACATTATCAATTTATCCTTTATTTCTTTGTTCTCTGCAATATCCGTCTCGGCCCATTCCCCTGCAATTTCTCCAGCTAAATGGCTAAAAATAACTCAATTATAAATCAGTTGGAAATATGTGTTTATTACTTACCGAACATATTCATGTCCCCATTCACCAATTTTATCTAAGTTAGACAACAAGCGATATTTTAAGCTTTCTCTTCCTTCACCCATAGTCATCGCCAGCACAGAGATAATATCAGCACAAACTTTTTTGACACTTGGGTCAGTGATTTTATCATAAATTTGTTTCATAGTATCATAATGTGGTTTCATGAATTTGAGTGGTTTCGGAACAGAAGTCATGGAAGTTGTTGAGGCACGGATGTGATTACCTAACGCTTGTAGGGCAGGTAAATACAATCTCTCATCTTGTTCCTGCAGTCTTTCGACACACAAATTCAACTCTTCTTGCAATTGTTTGTCTTCCTCAGACTGAAAATTTATAACAAAAGATATGATAACATAAATCTAATATTTACAAAAAGAACACACGAAATTATAAAGTCAAGAATAAGAAACCATATAATAGCAAAATAACTTACTAGTTCATTTTTGTTTTTGTCATCATCATTAGTTTTAACTTCCACTTTAGAAGTTTCAGGTTTTCCTTCACTACTCATTTTTCTGACTTATTTTTATTATAAATAGGTATATTGGAACAGTATGACTTTGTTATACTAACTTTAACACTAAAAATTTATCTGTATACACTGGTATTGACTTATATCCAATTGCACTTTAAGAAAATTTTAAACGTCCACTATGCTTACTGTCGTCTTTTCACCAAATTGCTCGGTCATGTTGTGTCTGTCGACTGTCATTTTTAATGGCGTAGATCGCAAACAAATTTCATCAGTAATTACATGTTGTTAAAACCTAATTTTGCTTGAAATGTATATTCCGTAGATCTGTTCATTGTGTGGATTTTATTAACTCGGAGCAAATTTTTCGTAGTCTAACACATATTATTTGTATTACTGTATCTCTCTCTCCTTGCTTGGAGTTGGTAAAATCTTTAGGGATGAACAAATTTACTTTTAACGAATATAAAAATATTAGTCATATTCGTTTAGATTAAGGTTGCGTTCAATGATTTTAAGAATAAAAATAATACTGTTCGAATGTGTTATCAAACGATCATTCTCAATATTAATTTTATTCTTGTACTTCATATTTATTATATATAATTATTTTTCTCCAAATATCTCATTGCCTAGCAACTTATATTGCTAGATCAGGACCACTAGGATTAGGAATGATAACTAAAATCAGTATCTTTTTAAGATTTCATATGATTTTGGAAGATGAATTTGTTAAATTCTAGAGTTTCTACAAAGTATGAGGCATTCAATGCACAATAATGAAGTATTAAAACCTACGCCATCATCTAACTTATAAAGTGTAGTACATTACATATACATATATTTCCATAACTCCTAACAAATCTCTTGTTTGTTAGGTTTATTTGACTTGTAACAGTGCTTTTCGTTGTTTTTACAAACGAGACAATGGTATTGTAATTATGAATTATTGTAAATACATCTATAATGAATACAACTATCCCTTAGCAGAAATTCTTTCCGGGAGTACCCACTTCCTCTTTCACATGTATTTAATATAACAATAAACTTTAGTTTTATGTATACATATGTATAAAAACTGCAACTGTAAAAAAGTAAAACGCAACCAAAGTAGGTGGTTGCAAATGGTTTTTTTTAGATACCAGAGTGCCAAAAATGTGTTTATTAGAAAGTTGGCCAACTAAGTACGTAAGTACTTTAAAATTGAATTCCTATAGAAGTTCGAGTCCTAGAGAAGTTGACTCCTATAGAAGAGAACTCCTATGATGTATTTGTTTAAAAATGATATTCAATCAATCAAAGACCAAATTGTTCCCATAATATAATCAATTTATTTGAAAAAATTGTTCTGTATAGTCCGACTTGTGTTTATTAGTTTAAAATTTTTCATAAACAAAAAAATGAGTGGGTAACTGTATGCACACATAATCCATATCCGTATACCGTATAGTTAGATCTATGTAAGTAGGTGTGTAAACACACGTAAAATAGTAAACATGTCAGGTGTAGCATAAATAAGCGGTCAGAAGTAATTCTTTTAAAATAGGTAAACGATGGTGGTGGTGTGGTCTAAACATTTGAATTTCCCACAAAAGGACTTCCGGGAACTGACGAGAAATCCCTGTATCCCCGATGCAACCGAGGACTGAGGTATAGGAAATATCGATGGTGCTAGCCCAATGTAGAATAATAAATATTTTTGAATAAACATTTTAAAGTGATACTTTTTTAAGTTTTTAAGTGTTAAACAAAAATGTTGGTTCTCGATAAAACGTAAGCTATTCATAGCTACTGCATTAATTAATGAATATGCAGGAAATCGGATATCCATTAGGACACTTTTGGTTACTATTTTCAATGGAGTGAGTTAAATAATTTAATTTTGTTGAATTTTTTGTATGTCACCTTATTTGTTATCAACATTTTTTGTCGATTTGAGTCTCTTTTATCATTTAATTGACATTTTTTAGCTCTAATTTAAACAAGGCCTTTGTTAATGAAGTTACATTGTTTCTAAAGAAGTTATGCATCTCTTTTTATTGTTGAATGATAAACATAAGTCTGTAACTTGTTTTGCTTTTCTAGAATGAAACATAATTGAGGAAATAACACGTTTTTACTGCTTTTCTAATTATAACTTTGGCATGTAGAAAAATTAATGTTTTGTTTTGTGTTGTGTTATTTAAAGAACAAGGAGGAAGTCATTCCTCCAGGGATAGTAATATGGTAACTATGAATTCCGATAAGGCTGCCACAAAGCGCAAGCCGGAGCCTAATAATGGGGGCTGTACCGGAGTGAGTAATGAGGATCCGATATCTGTCCAACCAGTTGCTGTTACTGAAGAGTCGCCCAATCATCTGCTTTACAAAAAGGTTTACAATTTTTCCTTACCTACATTCAACAATTCCCAATAAATGATTAATGTATTTTGTATCCTTCTTTAGTATAAATTTTAGAAGTCCTAGAAAAGTTATACTAATTCTTATTGAATATAATCTGTGTATATGTAATGGACTGCCATTTACCTGTATTTTTTAAAGGTTATCGAAAATTGAGTAATCATGTTATAACATTTGCAGATGGAGAAAATCGTTGAGAAAATGCAGGACGAGGTGACTGGCGTGCCAGTTCGAACTGTAAAAAGTTTTATGTCAAAGATTCCATCAGTCTTTACTGGGTCAGACCTTATAATGTGGATGATGAAAAATTTGGATGTTGAGGATCAACAAGAGGCGTTACATTTGGCACATTTGATGGCATCCCATGGCTATTTTTTTCCCATAGATGATCATATGCTTACTGTAAAAAATGACAACACGTTCTATCGATTTCAAACGCCTTACTTTTGGCCTTCGAACTGTTGGGAACCTGAGAATACGGATTATGGTAAAAGCGAACATAGTGATATTAAACATACTATAATAAAAACATTAAATTTTGTTTTTAGCCGTGTACCTCTGTAAACGAACTATGCAAAATAAAACAAGGTTGGAACTAGCTGATTATGAAGCAGAAAATTTGGCAAGACTTCAGAAGATGTTCTCAAGAAAATGGGAATTTATTTTTATGCAAGCTGAGGCCCAAAGCAAGGTTGATAAAAAAAGAGACAAGCTAGAACGGAAAGTGTTGGATAGTCAAGAAAGAGCATTTTGGGACGTACATAGACCAATGGTAAATAGTTGAGAAAATGTTATACTTTATGTCATATATGTATATTTTTAGCCGGGCTGTGTTAACACAACAGAAATTGATATAAAAAAAGCTTGTCAAATGAACAAACCGATACACGGAATAAAAAATATACATCTTGTTCCACCTAAATTGTCTCCATCTACTTCAGGTTTACCTCCTAAAAACTCTGTGGAACAGCTTAAAAAACAAATAACTCTTCTGAAAACAAGACTTGATCGAAGAAATATAAAGATATCAAAGGCTGCTGAATCGTAAGTTACAAGGCAATGTTTCTTATAAGCCAACTCATATTTTTATTTACAGGTTTGTGGCATATTGTGAGCAATATTTAGAATATGACAGTTTTTTTGTTGCTCCAGAATATCCAAATCCATGGATATCGGATAGTTCTGAGTTATGGGAACAAGAAAAAATTGCAAAAGACATATCAGCTCGTAGAGTTAAACGTTGGGCTTTCAGTTTACAAGAACTGCTGCAAGATCCTGTTGGGAGGGAGCATTTTGTACGGTTTCTAGACAAAGAATTTAGTGGGGAAAATTTAAGGTATATAAAAATTGGTAATTGTTCTAAATCTTAACGATGTTTTTCAAGGTTCTGGGAAGCGGTTCAAGAACTGAAAGCCTTACCTCAAAGTCAGGTTCAGAGTAAGGCCAAAGAAATATGGACGGAATTCTTAGCACCTGATGCCAGTTGCCCAATAAATGTTGACTCACGTTCTTATGAACTAACTAAAAAAAATATGGAGATATTAGACAGGTGGAGTTTTGACTGTGCAGCGGTAATACTTTTATATAACCATATTGACTCTTGGATGCTAAAAACCTTAATTCCAGGCCCATGTATATCATTTAATGAAAAGTGACAGTTACTCAAGGTACTTGAGATCTGAGATGTATAAAGAGTTTCTGAATGGATCCAAGAAAAAGGTAAGCAAGGATAAGTAAGTAGGTGGTGGTTGTTTGGAACATAAAATAAAATATAGTGGTTCGTGTATAGAGCGGGCAATTTTGGTTCGGGGTTCAATGGCGCCGACCGAGCTCATCGCGCTGGCGTTCGTGTCGGCTGATCGTCGGCCTTTCGTTGCCGCTGGGTCTTTCTGCAGTCAATATCCGTCGTCGATATAGCTCGAACCCATATTTCTTAATTAATAACTATTGTTTTACGGTTTTAATTGCATGTTGTGCGTTGCTGCATCATTTTGTATAATTCGTAATTATGTCGTATATACAAAGAGATAACAAACGACAATTTGCTGACTACGTAAAAGAGGTTATAGGAGAATTTACGGGCTTTACGACATTGCTAAAATAATGTTCTGGAATAAGTAGATTTTTAATTGGCAATTAAAAAGTCATACAATATCGCGAAATGAGGTACCTTTTATAAAGGGTGGTCCAACCAAAACGCACGATGTTAATTGTAAATAAAACAAAAAGTTTTGAGAGAATTATCTTAATATTTTTTATTATGATAGAAGGATCTATGACAATTATGTGTGAAACAAAATATCGGCCAAATGCTCGCCACGGCTTCGGTGACATACCTCTATCCGATGGTCCATATTTTCAATGACTCTGAGACATAATTGAGGTTCAATGTCGTTAATGTGCCGAATTATCTCATCCTTTAGCTCTTGAATTGCTCTTGGCTTATTGACGTACACTTTTTCTTTTTTAAATATCCCCAAAGAAAGAAGTCCAACGGTGTCAAATCACGTGATCGTGGCGGCCAATTAACATCGCCACGACGTGAGATAACACGGCCATTGAATTTCTCGCGCAAAAGTGCCATTGTTTCGTTGGCTGTGTGGCAAGTGGCACCATCCTGTTGGAACCACATGTCGTCCAGGTCCATATCCTCAATTTCTGGCCACAAGAAGTCCGTTATCATCTCGCGATAGCGAACACCATTCACGGTAACTGCTTGGCCGACCTCATTTTCGAAGAAGTACGGCCCGATGACGCCGCCAGCCTATAAACCGCACCAAACAGTCACTTTGTGGATGCATCGGCTTTTCAACAATCACTCGTGGATTCTCATTTGCCCAAATGCGGCAATTCTGCTTGTTAACGAATCCACTGAGGTGAAAGTGTGCCTTGTCGCTGAAGATGATTTTCTTTGTAAAGTCACCATTCACTTCTGTCTGTTCAACCAACCGTTCGGCGTATTGACGACGCTTGAAATGGTCAGTAGGCTTCAGCTCTTGAGTCAATTGAACCTTGTAAGCGTGTAAATTCAAATCTTTATTCAAAATTCGCATCAGTGATGTTCGTGAGATGTTCATTTGTTGGGCACGACGACGAGTCGAGGTTGGCGGCTCTTCTGCTACACTATCGCGAACAACAGCAATGTTTTCCGCAGAACGAACTGGGCGAGCATGCACAGGTGTTTTCGCATTTCCTACAGACCCGGTTTGCCGAAATTTGCGCACAATTCTCCCGATTGTGAACACATTTGGTCGATTATGCTGACCAAAAAAGTCACGAAGTGCACGAAATGAATTTTGATTTGAACGCCCATTTTCGTAAAAGGCTTCAACAATCTTAACGCGCTGCTCAATTGTGTACCTCTCCATGGTTGAATTTGTCAAACACTGAAACAAAGAAATGTCAAATTAAGTTGGGCAAGAAACTTGACGTTAAGGTGTGACTCACAATTAACGTCGTGCATTATGGTTGGACCACCCTTTATTAGGCAATCGAAGACAGGGTGAAATTTTAATTGCAAAATAAAACTGCGGTTATGTGGGCAAGACGGCGGATTCTAACAAAATTCTCTTAATGCTGTACACTAGTAGACTGTAGTAACTTCTTACATATTATTTCTACACTTTATGCGTTACACCTTGTGGCAGAAGAAATTCGAAGTTTGATAGTGTTTTAAGGAAAGATTAAGATTTTATCTCATTAAGACTTTGTAATAATTGTGCATCTACAGATCTATTACAGAATGCTAAAGATTATTTTAATTGTGCAATTATTACATCACTAGATGTCGAACGGTTATTCTCTTTATATAAGAATTTTTTTTTCATTACGGCGAACACATTTCGATGAAACAACTGTGGAAATTACCTTATGTTACAGATCTTTCATCGGTCTTATCCAGCTTGTGACAATGCTGCTTAACAAGGTAAGTGTTTCGATGTTTTATAAATTATAACTTACTATTATTTGTTGTTTTTTTTTTATGTTATGTGTCTACTATTATGCGCACGCCCTATGGTACCCGGACAATTTTGCCCGCTCTATTTGTGAATGACTTTGAATTTATCTTATTTCCCATACTTGCATTCAAAATATTTTGGAAATCTATTTTTGCCTTATGAAAATGGTTGTATAAAACTGTAGTAAGTGTAATGTGTAGATGAGAAAAATAATTTGTATCTGTTGCTTTTCAGACTTCTGTCAAAGGGATTCGTTCAATAGTTTCATTTTCAGCACGAAAAGACAATGTAACTTAGAACAAGTCTAATGAGAACTGTAAATTCTATCGACAATACAAAAAAGCTATTGCCAGCTTTTTTAAATTTTTTTATTCCAAAGTTAGCGAAATTGTTATCTGAACAATTTGGTTTATTCTAAGAGATGGGATTGAATGAAATTGATATTCAAAGAGATATTCAGAGGTTGGTTATAGTGACCCAGTATTTGTTGTTAAAGATAAAGATTCCATGTTATTGTTTGATTTTCTAGTGTAAATGTTGATATTAAATTTTGTAAATAATAAGGATATTAAATTGTAGCAAATAATAAGAAAAAAGTCTGTTATAATAGGAGATTTTGTTACCTTAGTTTATAAAAAGTACCATTGTGATAAAGTGCACAAAATGAAAATATTCTTAAAAAAAAAAAAATATGATACAACATAAAAATATATATTTATAAAAATAGCATGTGTGACCCTATAAATGTATGCGTATGTATGAAGTAGCAGAGGTAACTATGATTCGTTTTTTTGCAATACTGTGTCACTGTTACCTCGTTTTTTTTTTGTATTTTTTTAAAGTTATGTTTAAGCCAACGCAGTGTGGGTTTTACCTATGAGAACGAAAACACTGCCATTTTAAAGACGGTATTAACAAATCGAATTACAGTGTATGGGTACCCGCCCAAAGTGTACAATATTTTAATTTACGAATGCTGATATACCATTTATTTTTCCCCTAATGGTAACAACGATTCATGTACCTCTAACTTGCATCTATATAGATACCTCTATTAGATACTCAGACAATCGATGTAATAGTTTACGTGTCTGTGTGGCGCATCTCCATGTGCTGCTATTATATTGAAAATAGCCTGTTGTATCTTTTTGAATGTAGCTCGTTTAATGGTAGCAAAACGATGATATTTCTGATAAAGCAAGGTATACAATGTCATGTATCTTAAAGGAAAGTTGCCAGTACTGGAAAAATAAATGAAAATAGAGACAAGGTATATAGTATTTTGTGATTAGTAGACGACAAGCAGAACAGTATCCTTAACATTTTAATAGCTTGTAGTGCATTGATTAAAATAGTACTGCAAGCGTAGATACATCTAAATAAATTTGCATTTAACCTATTTATTTTTTTTTTTTTGTGTTGAATAGTGTATCCTCAATTTACTAATTTACACCATTCAAACAAGAGGTTGGTAAACCCACAACCTATCGACATAATCCTATAATACGTGGTGTACAAATAAGCTTTAGAGAGTATTATTATTACTTACGTTGTAAAGGAATTGAGAACGTATAATTCATTTGAAAATGTCCATAACTAGGAAAATTACGTGAAAGTAAAATAAATGATATAAAAATTGAGCGCTTTTTATTTTGCTTACCTCCCATATGCTGCCTGTTTTATATAGGTGTTGCTCTTGATCTAGACCAGTCATGGGCAAAGTACGGCCCTTCGGGGTAGTCAATCCGGCCCGCGACATGGTTTCGAATAACCCCTACAATTACACCTAGAATAGGACAAAATGTAATTTCTACGTAGCTAGAATAGAATAATGGTTTCCTTCTCATCGCGTTTTAAGTACGGTATTATCTGAGTTTGCACGCAACCCCGCGTAGGCGTAGTGCAATACGTGTGTTGCTCGGCTAAGTTCGGAACGAATCGGGCGCTACCATTTTCGTTTCGTCTGTTCTCAAGGTTAGTGTAGTTCGGACAGTCACGTAGACATTGTCAAGTCACCTCTGCGGCTGTGTGTCTGGCTTGTGTTTCTATAGTTTTGCTTTGTTAGTAGTGTTTTTTGGCATTTTTTTGTCGTTACAATGGCAAGTAAAAAACGTAAAGTTGATTCAGAATGTCGTGTTTTTAAAGATGAGTGGACTTGGAAATACTTTTTCACGCCTATTACGAATAAACCTGTGTGCCTCATTTGCAATGAAGCTGTAGCCGTATTCAAGGAATTCAACCTCTCACGGCACTTCATGACAAAACATAACAATGCCACTTATGAAACTATGACCGAAGAAGAACGGAAGCAAAAAGCAGAAGCTCTACGTAAAAAACTGCCAGGTCAGCAATTTTTGTTTAAAAAACAAAGCTGTTCTTAAAAGCTAGCTACACATGCCAGTTACGTTGTGACATTCAATATTGCAAAAAGTAACAAAGCATTTTCTGATGGTGAATTTGTAAAAAGTTGTATGCTCCACGTATGTGACATTTTGTGTCCTGACAAAACAAAGGATTTTGAGACAGTAAGTTTGTCTAGAAAAACAATTACTTCTAGAATTGAGTAATTGATAAGCAGTTTGTCTCACAACTAAAGTCAAAGAAAGTGAGTTTAAATTCTGTTCTTTTGCGTTTGATGAATGTACGGACATAACTGACACAGCTCAGTTACTGATATCCATAAGAGGTATTGATGACAACTTTTGTGTTACGGAAGAATTAGCTTGCATGCGTTCATTGAAGGGAACGACAAAAGGGTCAGACATTTTTCAAGAATTTCAAGAAACTATCACGTCTTTGAAAGTACCTTTGACCAATATTTGTAACATTACTACAGATGGAGCACCGAATATGACAGGGACGAAATCTGGTTTTCTAGGCATGTTTAAGGAATCATTTCCTGGGAACGAAGTTGTGTTTCTTCATTGTGTCATACATCAAGAAGTTCTGTGTAAATCTGCTCTAGACATGAAACATGTGCTTGATGTTGTTATTAAGCTTGTTAATAACATTCGTCACGAGCACTCTATCATAGACAATTTCGAGAGTTTCTTGACTCATTGCGGTCTGAATATTCTGATGTACATACTTTACTACACTAAAGTAAGGTGGCTCAGTGCAGGACTGGTTTTCGAACGAGTTTGATATCTAAAAGACGAAATAATATCTTTCATGGAAGAAAAAGGAATGGACGAGTGTAAACATTTAAAAGATATTGTATGTCTTTCGGACATTGCATTTTTTACAGATCTTCTCAGTCACATCAATAAATTAAACCTTAAAACTCCAGGGAAGAAATCAATTAATCCATGATATTTGGAGTCATATCAGGGGTTTCAAAATGCAATTGAATCTATTTTCCAAACAACTAGTCAAGAAAGACTTTACTCATTTTCCAAGACTAAAAACTATTGCAGTTAGGGAAGACAAACTTAGGAGCTATGAGAAAAGCCTGAAATGTCTTCATGAAGAATTTGAACGACTGAAGATTCCAAGACTTCAAAGTTATTGAACAGGACCTGGATATTTTTAGCATGCCATTTAATGTGGATTGTGAATGAGTCAAACCAGAATTGCAGCTCGAACTGATTGAGTTGAAATGTAACACTGAATTGAAGCAACTATTTCTCAACGTTTCTAAAATTGAGTTCTACAAGGCCCTGTCAAAGTCAAGTTTCCCAAACATGAAATTTCACGCTCAGAAGATAATTGCGATGTTTGCATCTTCCTACATCTGTGAACAGGTGTTTTCTACTATGAAGCTTCGTTATAAACCGATTGACTGACCACCATTTAGCTTCACTACTGCGAATCAGCTCATCCCAGTTTCTACCAGATTATGAACAATTTTTAGAAGCTCAGTCACAGTTTCATCTGTCACATAAGCCATACTCTTCTAAAGAATAATCAATTTTTGTAACTTTTTTTTCTAATAATATAAGTATAATCTATATATTATAAGTTTAAGTTTATCACTTATAAAAATCTGTTTTGTTCAATTTCTTTTCGGCCCGCCTAGATAATTTTTTATTTTATCTGGCCCTCCCCTTAAAAAGTTTGCCCATCACTGATCTAGACAGTTAATATTTTTTATGGAATGTGGTCGTCTGTGTCATTTCATCTAATTTTACTCCAGTTTTTGTGGGTAATTTTCCAAGATTATAAATTATTTTATTGTGCAATTTACACACAGAGGGGAGGGAGGAAGGTAGAAAAACACTTCAATAGAGGTATCATATTGTATTATGCTACATGATTGTGTGTATTACAATACCCTATACTTATATAGTAAAAAAGTCGTCCACAGCCCCATACATCAATAAATAAGTGAAAAGTAAATCGGGATATGGTAACTGTAACGATACAGCATCGATATAAAAAAGTATCACAATCATTTTCTCACAATCTAAATGTAAAATGCGTAACAAACGGAAACAATACTCTTTCTTATTGCGGATTATTAAAAATAATCGTCTTCATTAGGAACAAGGAACTTTGTAATCTAATCCTCCGACAACGCAGAGGCTCTCAATATTTTTGTAGTTTCAACATCAAAATCTTAAACAGACCTTTTATAAAAAAAATAAATATTTGTACGTATTTACAATGATTTTTATGGACTTAATCTTCAAAGGTTATACGGCACACCTTTCCATCGCTATTGCCAAGTTTCGTTTTGCGCCTTGCCTTAAAATATTTGCAGGCTAGACTAGAATTTTCTTGAGCATTATGAGATTTGAGTTGTTATATTTCGACATGTCGAGCGGAAGCGAGGGTTCATTCTTCTTAGTCTGCGTGTGCCACACCAATATCTGCAATAAATTGTTGTTAAAATCGATTGTAACACCAACCATTTCCTGATCGTTAACTTGTACCGACTCTTACCTTTGTGCAGTTCGCTGCTAAAAGTTCCACTTCCTTCGGTTCGAATGGAGCCAAGCTCTTTAGAAAGCCATCCTCTTCGAATCCAGGCTTAAAAGGCATGGAAGCATGCGGGCGTTCTATTAAAAATTCAACTGATACCGCAAAGCCTGCCATGTCGACTGCAAATTTTCGTCCTCCTATCCAGCCATCGTAGAATCCCGAGAATATTCCGTTTTTAACTATCGGCGAACTCACACCCGCCTTTGTTATCAAACCAACTGGGAACATCGATACCTTTTTTGTGTATCGTATCTAAAATTCATCTTTTACGACAAATAATAATTATCGTCTTTCCGTACTTACCTCTTGGAATAATTCCAAATCGTAAGTATTATCGTCGTCCGCAAAATAGAAAACTCCAGTCTTGGCGTTCTCCCTTACCCAAGATAAGCCCCTGTTGCGGTTCGAGACGCCCCGAGGTTTGGGACCCTTCGTCTTGGATTTGTACTGGGAAGGCATCGGAGCTAAACAAAAGACGAGCCGTTCTAATCGAAACTTCTCGCGTTTGTCGAACACTTACCAACCGTGTAATGATACTTAAGTCCTGACTTTTTTAACACGTTCTCGATGAGATCATTCGTTTCATAGGCATCTTCTATCACCAGCCACGTCAAATTCGGCACTAGCATCAGGGTGTGGGATAACCTAGTGAGTTCTGCTATCTGCTCGGGCCTTCTATAGGTAGGAGTGATTATATATAGTGGAGGTAATTTGAGACTTTCAGATAGTGCTACATAAACACACTGGAAAAGATGACATTGTTAAATAGCAGTACTTGTTTCTGCAGTTCTTTAAGAAATACAGATCAGGAAACCACAACGGACGGTGGGTCCCTTGATCATTCCATGTCATTATGCAATTTTCTTTGTGCATAAGGACCATGGATATTGTAATATTACGTGTCGTTTATTCCTCTGAACCTGAAGATGTCCGAGGTTATTTAATAAGGATGGGGGTGGATATTATTATTATTTGTTATGACATTGAAATGGATTAGATTACAACTAATCGTGACAAATTATTAAATTTATTGTTTTAACATATTGTTCAACTCTTTGAATTATTAATCAGTTGATTATTAGGTTAATTTATATTAATTATTCGAAATTGTGGACATGTTCCCATGAAATATAGGCAATGATTGATTAATTTTGAGTTAATTATGTTCTTAGTTTCGAAATAACCGCGGCCTTTATTAAGTAACATAATTTTAATTTATTGTCTTATTTCAAGGGAATGTATCGAAAGTATCATTTTTTCTTCTCAGTAGTAGGTACATAAAGATTTTCTATTTTTGTGGCATAGGTTAACGTTATTTAGCGACAGCCAGCAGGTTAATTTTAAGGTATGCCGAGAAAATATTTAAAATGTTAATTTTATTGAAAATTAACATGGAGAGGAATCGCTGAAAGTCCCCGAGGTGTTTAGCGGTTAACCCACTGAACTAATTTAAACAAAATTTGTTGTGGTACATAAAATTAGAAGAAAACTCACCGGCGCTTGTGCTGGTACTTTTTTTTCGACGATTTGTTGCGGTACTTCATTATTGTTTTGTTGAGGTATCACCCAAGGGTTGTATATGTGATATTGCACAAGGATTATGAATGCACAGACAAATACTGTAAGGTAAAGCTTCATAGGCACCCTCATAATTTTGGGAGCTATCTTTTGCTGAAACAAAAAAGAACGCATGTAATTAATCAACATGACAAATAAAAATAGAAAAAAAAACTATTATGAGACCTGTTAATCGTAGCCACATTAGATTTTGTAGATGAAGTAGTTTTAATTCTCGATAACTGTGATTATTAATTAAAAAATAAAACGTGCTATGTTACTGATTATTACTTAAGGCTCATTGAATAGATCACAAGTCGATAATTTATCGTTTATAAGTAATTTTACTAAAAAAAAAAATAAAAAAATAAATCAAATACATACTCCTGTTCCGAAGACTTATGTCTGCGTGGAAGTGACGCTTCTAAAAATACACCTAAACATTTTGACTCTTTGACTTCTAGTAAACATTTGATCGTATTTAACATAAATAAAGATGATAACACGAAAAAAAGCACTATTTCCTTGTGTTACTTATCACATCCATATTTCCTGTCGTAGAGTTTGAGGACTCGAATGTAACGATTTAATGTTATTATTCCTAATACGGCTTTATGCGTTGAATTAAAACATATGTTACAAATGGTGACAAGAAAATTGGTGTCATATTGAATTTAATCTCTGGCTAGTGGAATCATTTGGACAGACAAAACAACTTGGTTGAATTGCCGATTATTTGTTAGCAACAATAAGAAGTAAACAAGGCGTCTGCGATTATACAGGGTTAATCTAAAGGAGTGACAGAGCGTGGCTTGAACAATTTGAAGTGAAGTGAATTTCTGTGAATCAAAACGAAATAACGAGTTTTTAGTCTTGATTTCGGCTTTAATAACTTTCAGAGAAACTACAACGATTAATGAATGATAGTTATTTTTATGGTTATTCTATATTCATAACTCTGAAAGTAATAATGTAAAGTTTATTAATTATTGCAGTTTCTCTATCGAGGGTGGTTATTAAAACTGAAACATAAGACTAAAAAAATATATTTTATTTTATTTGGCCGAAAATTATAATGATTAATTTTTGAAGTTATGTTCTTTATCTCAAAATGGTCACGTTCTCTATTGACTAAAAGTATAGTTTATTTAGAAATGTATTCAAGATTTCTTATAGTTAAAGGAAATGTATCGAAAGTGTCTCATTATGTTATTTCTTGATGGTACATAATAGTAAATATAAAAAAAAAATGTGGATAATTCTACGAAATAGGTAGATACAATCGGGGTCGAAATAAGGATACAAGTAAAGGATCTTTCATTCAACAAGGACGCTCGATTTTTAAACGTAAATAACATAAGTTGTGTATGAGATACCACTCAATTTTTTATTTGAAAAAATATTTTATGGCATTAAGTATAGAATATAACGTCGTTAAAATCCACTTCGTCCGTCTTTGCGGCTTTACTTGGTGGCACGTATTCGTGAGGTCCAATTTTTGATGACTTTGTCGCATAAATCTGGCTGAATTTACTGGATGACGCTCATTATGTTGACTTTGCGGTTCACTCGTACCTGCGATTTAAGATAACCCCAAAGGAAGAAGTCTAAAAGCGTTAAATCGCACGATCTCGGTGGCCACTTCATGTCCATGCCCTCAAAAGTTCATAACCATGCCCTCAAATCGCTCGTGCAGGATATCCATCGTGATGCGCATGCGCTGGTGCTGATGCGCATGCGCTGTGTGGCACGTAGCGCCGTCCTGTTGAAACCACATGTCGTCGGTATCCATATTATCCAGTTTAGGCTACAAGAAGTTGCTTATCATCGATCTGTAGCGCTCGCCGTTGACAGTTATGTCAATGCCAGTTTTGTTTTGGAAGAAGTACGGACCGATGATTCCGCTAGACCAAAATCCCCACCAAACAGTGACTTTCGCGGGATGCATTTGGTGCTGGTGTGGATCGGTATCGTCCCAAATCCGACAATTTTGCTTGTTCGTATATCCATTCATCCAAAAATGGGCCTCGTCGCTAAAGATGATTTTTTTGGCGAAATTTGTGTCAATTTCTAACTACTCCAGAGCCCAATCAGCGAACACACGACGTTGTCTATGGTCGTTTACCTTAAGTTCCTGGGTCAGTTGGATTTTATACGGATGCAGACCCAATCCCCAACGCAATATTCGCCAAGTTGAAGTCGCAGGAAGGCCAAGTTCTTGTGAATGACGAGAAATTGACTGCCTCAGGTTTTCCCGTACACTTTTACGCACAGCAGCGGTGTTTTCAGCAGACCTTGCGTTTCGGTGACGTTCGGGTGTTGGCTGATTATTTATCAAACTGGTTGACTCGAATGTGGCCACCAAATGTCGAATAGTCGACATGGCGGGACGGTTGTGGTGAAGA
This sequence comes from Rosalia funebris, assembly GCA_037954035.1. Taxonomy (NCBI): domain Eukaryota; kingdom Metazoa; phylum Arthropoda; class Insecta; order Coleoptera; family Cerambycidae; genus Rosalia; species Rosalia funebris. The sequence goes on along the minus strand of JAZFAV010000036.1, from coordinate 3,959,501 downwards.
TAAAAATCACGTAATGCGCGGAACATTTCTCGAATGGAGCACTAATTTTGAAAATAAAATTTGATAATTTATACACATTGTTGAACGCTATAACCTTTCATTGTGATTTGCCATACATTACTGAATAATTGACAATAAATTTGACAGACGTTGCTTTAACAACATGACGTCCCTATTGAAAGACCTATATTTTATAGTCATAATGAAAACGTTTAGTTCTACAAAGTTTGACATAAAATCGAACAAACTAATATAATACCGACTTCTACAATTGTTGAACAGCTGCCATTAACACTTCATTACTACAATATGTTTTTAATAATAGTACTTTTTATTTGTAGCCTAGGTTAATTGTTACATTAAATGATATTTAATGATACTGGAAGTTATTTGTATGTAATATTCCACGTTTTAATAATAAATATGACTATAAATACGCAATAGATATGGAATGCTATGAAATTGTCATAAAACCACATTTGTTTGGTAAACGCGCTTTTCTGGATGTGCAATTAACAAATACTACAAATTATTATATTTATTCGTTTTGTCACTTACCAGGGACACTATAATTAAAATAGAAATCAATGTTCAAATAATATAAATAATTCCATAGTAGGTAGCAGAGCAGAGCTGTCAGATACAGAAAGGACAGTAATTATTGTAACCATTACAGAACTTTTTCTTCAAGTTCAATCACTTTTGTTGTATGTAGTACATAAACCTCTGATGTGTGCTGCTCAACAAGAATAGGAAAAAGTGTGAGATTCTCTAGATATGTAGAAAAAAGAGTGAGAGAGCATTCGGAGGAAAAAGGATCCACTTTACGCACGGCCATATTGAACTCTGTGTACATTCACATTCAATATATATTCATCGATATTCAACTCTGCAAAGGTCTCAATTTGACTGAGTGAAAACCTATTCTGATAACGTATTCTGATTTTTTTTTAATTTTCGCTTTGAGGCTTCTATGCATTATCAAGAACGTTCTATATCAACAGATGTAAGAGGTTCATATACATATTTGTTTTCTGTATAGTATTATGTAGACCGGCGATAATTAATTCATGTTGGACATGGGGGAATATCTTTAAAATACATATCAAACAAATATATATCTAATACAAGTGGCAGACTGTTCAAAGTGAGATCCTTGAATTGAGTGGTCCTTCAATCGAATTCACGAAATTTAGCTAAACGGCAGATTTCACCTCAAAAATGGAACTCCATGAATTTTTATAGGCTCCATTTTTCAGATCGATTTTCCGATTTTCTCGGAGGGCTCCTCCGAGAACATCGACTGAGTTAAGGTCGGACGAATAAGGTGGCCCAACTACAAACTTAGGGTATCCTATAATTTTAACAGTTAACATACCTCCAAGCCAGAAGTATTCCTCACCTGTGAATATATATAATTTTATAGGGATATATTTTTCTTTTCTCAATTTTGCTGTTTATAAGAGCAGCAAAGTTCCTTTTCGATATGACGTCGTCGGATAGAGGTCCATAGACCGAGCTGTGATCTCTAGCTAACTTCAGTTGAGCTGTAACTGAGTGGATTGAGGTACTTGGATCAATCTTGAAAAACTCTTCTATTAAATAAATAATTTCGTCTGTAGCTAAACTGGTATAAGACCGAAACAATCAGGTCTTTGATCATCAAATCAAGCAATAGCTCCAAACTAGTAAAATCAAAGGATAGTCATCAATCCTAAGACTGGTTGGACGCTAACCTCCAGCTTCTCCTATCTTGTGCTAACCTACGCATTTCGCTAATTGTGCTACAACCTACATCCCTTACTATTTGCGAGCAGTAGTCTAATCTAGGACTACCTCTGCCTTTTTTCACTCCTGTTTCTGCCTGCAAAATATCGCGGACTATTCCCCCATGTCTCAGCAAGTGGCCTACCATTTTATCTCTTCTCTTCTTTATGTTTTTCCACATACTTCTTTTCTCGCCGACTTTCTCTAATACTTCTTCGTTTCTAACCCTATCAGTCCACGGTATTTTCATCATTCTTCGGTAACACCACATCTCAAAAGCCTCTAATTTCTTCCTACTTGCTTCCCCTACCGTCCAGGTTTCGCAACCGTATAGTGCCGTGCTCCATACATACGTTCTCAAAAATCGCTTCCTTGTTTCTAAGTTTATTACCCCCGAGCATAAAAGTGCTTTCTTTTTGTTGAAAGCCACTCGACCCTGCGCTATTCTTTGTTTTATATCTTTATCGCTTCTTCCATCCCAATTTATTTTACTTCCTAAATAAGTGAAGTCTTTAACTTCCTCCAATCTTTCATTATTAATTTGTACTTTCGTTTTTGCTCTGCTCTCGCGCCCTCTGCACACTAACACTTTAGTTTTGTTTTTATTCACCCTCATTCCGTATTCCTCTGTCAACACTGCTTCCATTTCGTTCAACGCTGATTCTAATTCCTCCTTACTAGATGCTAATACTGCTATATCATCCGCGAATCCCAGCATTTTTAGTTTCTGTCCCTGTACTTTAATCCCGAAATCCACTCTATCTTTTACCACATTAATCGCCTCTTCGGTGTACAGATTAAAAATTAGTGGTGATAGCGTACATCCTTGTCTTACTCCTTTCCTAATACCTACTTCCCTTCTTTCCCCTTCTACTTCTATAACAGCAGTTTGCTCTTTGTATAGATTGTGCACTACTCTCCTATCTCTATACTTCATTCCCGCGCTCTTTAGTATCTCGAACATTTTTTCCCATCTTACATTATCAAAAGCTTTTTCTAAATCTACAAATCCTATATAAGCGTTTTTTCCTTTTTCTATTGTTTTCTCTAACATTACTCTTAGCGCCAGAATAGCTTCGCGAGTTCCCCTATTTCGCCTAAACCCGAATTGGTCTTCTCCTAGTATTTCCTCCGCTCTATTTTCCATCCTCTTCTGCACTATTCTGGTTAAGATTTTTGACGCGTGGGAAGTTAGGCTAATCGTTCTAAAGTTCTCGCATTTGTCGGCTCCTCTCTTTTTCGGTATAGTAACGATAATGTTCCTCTTATAATCCTCCGGCATCTCACCCGTTTCGTAGGGATAGTAAAAAAAGGATAGTAAATAATAAATAAAAAAAAGACAATAAAATACTTTTTAGTACTGCGATCCGAATGAAAATATTTTTTATATGTGTATAACTTTAATAATGGTACCAATAAATCTTTAGAAGTATACTAAAATTCGAGTAGTTCACACTGAGCTCCATGTATACAACTGACTAATACAGTTACCGCGGTCATAGTATGCATTAACAATCAATAGCTTACGTAACGTCGCACAATAGTTCACTACGTGTATAGTTTAAATATAATAAAGAAGTGTGATATGACTTTTTGAAAAATTTTTTCCGTCACACCGATGGTATTGTATATAGATTTTTGTGCACAGGCAATGCATTTTCTAGTCATGTAATGAACAGGGTATATTTTTAGTAGCGATTGCGTGATCCATTATATTAAATTGATCTTGTGTTACTAAAAATTGTATTATCGCGACCATGACGTGCAGTGTTTTCCGAATCACGTGGGTTTAAGGACAACATCGGCACTGTAACTATGTTCCCCCGCGCGTAAGCACGTTTTGGTGGCAGCATACATTTGGAAAAACTGTATAGAAAGCCCGTCTTCGTTCCGCTGACTTGGAAAAACGTTTGTTTGTTGCGAATGCAAAACCGTCAACTTCAATAAACTGTTCGAATTTCCTCCGATATCCGGTGGATACTAGAAGTTGGTAGAGTAAACGCTTTATCTGTAGTATTTACTACTGTATTATCATACTACACATTATCTACAGCTGTACTGTTTATTTAGAAACTCGAATTTGGAAATCAAAAATATCAGTTTACAGCAAGATTGGTCGTATCTTGATGTAGGATTTCTCTCCACAACTCCTAAAATCCATTTCCATAAATCTTATGTGTAAGATGTGAAATATGATTAGATTTAGGTTTACCGACCAGATATAGGGTCTTTCAATATGGACGCTCGAAAATTGTTAGGTTAAGGCCATGTCGTTAAAGAAACATCTGTTAAATTTGTTGTGAATTGTTCAGTAGTGCATGGAAAATCATCATGGAAGGTTATAGCGTTCAACAATGTGTACAAATCATCAAATTTTATTTTCAAAATCAGTGCTCGGTTCGAAAAACGTTCTGCGCATTATGTGATTTTTCTCCTCGCCACAACCGTCTCGCCGAGTCGACTATTCGACGTTTGGTGGCCAAATCGAGCCAACCAGTTTAATAAATAATTAGCCAACAGTCGTACGTCACCGAAACGCAAGGTCTGCTGAAAACATCGCTGTTGTGCGTGAGAGTGTACTGAAAAACTCGAGACAGTCAATTTATCGTCGTTCACAAGAGCTTGGTCTTCCTGCGACTTCAACTTGGCGAATTTTGCGTCGAGACTTGGGTCTACACCCGTATAAAGTCCAACTGACCCAGGAACTTAAATTAAGCGACCATAGACAACGCCGTGTGTTTGCTGATTGGGTTCTGGAACAGTTGAAAGTTGACCCAAACTTAGCGAAAAAAACACATCTTTAGCGACGAGGCCCATTTTTGGATGAATGAATGTGTGAACAAGCAAAATTGTCGAATTTGGAACGATACCAATCCACACGAGATACACCAGCACCAAATGCATCCCGAGAAAGTCACTGTTTGGTGCAGATTTTGGTCTGGCGGAATCATCGGTCCGTACTTCTTCCAAAACGAAACTGGCATTGCCATAACCGTCAACGGCAAGCGCTACAGATCGATGATAAGCAACTTCTTGTAGCCTAAACTGGATGATATGGATACCGACGACATGTGGTTTCAACAGGACGCACGGCGCCACACCGCATGCCATGGACACCGATGGATATTCTGCACGATTTGAAGGCATAGTTATCTCGCACACCGGTCGGCGATGTGAACTGGACACCGAGATCGTGCGATTTAACGCCTTTAGACTTCTTCCTTTAGAGCTGTCTTAAATCGCAGGTCTATGCGAAAAACCGCAGATAATTGATGCCCTCAAAGTCAACATAACGAACGCCATCCAGCAAGATTTATGCGACAAAGTCATCGAAAATTAGACCTCTCGAATACGTGCCACCAAGCAAAGCCGCGGCGGACATTTGAATGACGTTATAATCCCATGCTTAATGTCATAATATATTTTTTCAAGTAAAAAAAAAAACTGAGGGGATATCTCACACACAACATGTTTTATTTACGTTTAATAACCGAGCGTCCTTATTGAAAGACCCTTTATAATTACTTACAGGTGTCATGAACAACTTCTGAAATTGTACATGTTGGTCCATGTTGTCACATCATGTAGAAAATGAGGAGTTTTATCCAGAGACATTTTAGTTGGGAGGAAGCATTGCTCAGGAAGGAATAAGGCCAATTTAGTCTTACGTCAAGATCCTCACTAAATGCAAAAGTCATACCCAACAACCACCAAAGTATTGTATATGTTTGGATTAGAATGACAAGATTAGAATTGCAAGTAAAGTAACGCAAGAGATTTATTTAAATTTATTGCATTTGGCCTTATTATTTCCTTGGTAACGCTCTTTTCCAACTTAACAGTTCAAGCAGACAATTGCGTCGTATTAAAAAAATGCGTCACAACAACGGGTTGTCGTGATAACAGTTTTAACAATGACAAGTGAAGTAAAAAAAATGTTCTTGATACATCATAACATCACGTACCAATTTATTTCAAAGAATGAATCGCATACCTACAATTTTAATTTAAATATGATTATAACACAGTTACTAAAATTAAAGAAGTATACCCCTGATTGTCGATATAGTCGCTGTAAACAATATGCACGAAGCCTTAGTTTTGTCAAGTATGGTCAAAACCAAATGAACTGATGACTATAGAATATTAATACCACTAGTACAATGCTTTTTGTTTTATTGAAAATGAACAAAAAATATTTAATTTTATTCCACATTTTGCGATACGTTATTATTTCGTAATTTCCCGCGATAAAAAAAAAATTATAACGTGTATAATACGAGTATCTGCCAATTATAAGATATATCCAGAGCTATGTTTAAAGCATAAACATGCTGTATACAGGAAATTAATTAATTGGGCGATAAATTTTAAGCGTCTAATATATTAAATACTACCTACCAGAAGAGGTTTCATGTTTAGATTCATTTTGTCGTGGTATTTTTCTTCGTTGCATTTAATTAGCGGTATTGTGCGTCACTTTAACATTAAATCCAATTTTTAAATACGGGCACAATTTGTAAAAATACGTCATAGACATCTACTACGAACATACTTTCGGACTGTCGAAATGTCATGATTGTCGTTGAACACCTGAACGTACCAAATAATTACGTTGTTATGAACGTATTAAACGGTATTAGTTTATCAGTTAAGCTGGGTAAGCATCCGTTGCCACGGCATCGATCATCTGATAGATATGGTCGAGCTATTTTTTTCCTTTTCTCTTTTTTAGCAAGGTAATTTTTGCATCTCAGGATAGATATTTTGTCGTCAATTGAACAAGATCTCCATATATACGACATTTTTGGCATATCTATTATAGTACTTACGCATATCACACACATCTACGCATTTCTGTGTTTTATTGCGATACCAACTTACTGAAAACCTCAGATACTGAATGTATTGTATATTACATGATATTGATTGCGTATCAGTTTAAAATAAGTACGTTATACAGAGTGTTTCGAATACGTGTGGCACCGAAAGGGTTGAGTTTTTTAAACGGAATACCTTGCATGTTTTATGTAAATTTATCTTCACAATGATGTGGGTCTTTCAATAGGGACGCTATAAATTTGTTAAGTTATGGCGGCCCCGTTGGTAAAGCAACATCTGTCAAATTTATTGTGAATTGTTCAGTAGTGTATGGCAAATCACCGTGGATGGTTATAGCGTTCAACAACGTGTGCAAATTATCAAATTTTATTTTTATCCTGGCTACAACCGTCCCGCCGAATCGACTGTTCGACGTTTGCTGGCCAAATTCGAGTCGACAGGTCTGATAAATAGTCAGCCAACACCCGTACGTCTCCGAAACGCAAGGTGTTCTAAAAACATCGCTGCTGTGTGTGAGAGGGTACGGGAAAATCCTAGGCAACCAATTTTTCTTCGTTCACAAGAACATGGCCTTTCTGCAACTTCAACTTGGCGAATGTTGCGTCGGGACTTGGGTCTGCACCCGTGTAAAATCCAACTGACCCAGGAACTTACGATAAACGACCATAGACTACGCCGTGTGTTCGCTAATTGGATTCTGGAACAGTTGGAAGTTGACCCAAATTTCGCTAGAAAACTCATCTTTAGCGACGAGACCCATTTTTGGATGAATGGATATGTGAACAAGCAAAATTGTCGAATTTGGGATTATACTAGTCCACACGAGGTACACCAGCACCAAATGCATCCCGAGAAAGTCACTGTTTGGTGCGGATTTTGGTCTGGGGAAATCATCGGTCCGTACTTCTTCCAAAACGAAACTGGCATTACCATAACCATCAACGGCGAGCACTACACATCGATGATGAGCAACTTCTTGTAGCCTAAACTGGATGATATGGATACCGACGACATGTGGTTCCAAAAAGACGGCGCTACGTGACACACAGCGCATGCCACAATGGACATTCTGCACGAACGATTTGAGGGCATGACTATCTCCCGCAGCGGAGACCTGAACTGGCCACCGACATTGTGCGATTTAACGCCTTTAGACTTCTTCCTTCGTCGAAAGTCATCGAAAATTGGACCTCCCGAATACGTGCATCAAACAAAGCAGTGGCGTACATTGAACGACGTTATAGTGCAATAAAATTGTTAGTAACTTAGGTAACTAATTCATGCATCCATTGTCAATTATTTCATTTTAAATATTTCAAGTATTTATATCTATAGCTATTAAAAATTCACAATCACAAATTCTCAGGACTGCCTGTATGGGGCTAGGAGAAATTATTTTATACTATTTAGTCCGTTTTAAAAACGTGCTGTATTAATTTTTTTTTATTCTAATAATGTTACGATTCACGATCACAACACGTACAATTCACCGCGAGGAATGCTCACCTACTAAAATGTGACCATTTCCAACGTAATCTCATCGAATTTAAGTAAACGTATACGTGTGCCCGTAGCCGCTGTCATGATACACAAGTTTAACCTAAAACTTCAGGCTACGGTGGTCCGATAAAGAGTCTAGCGTGTAGAAGTTCTTATATTTTTATAGAATGAAAAAGGTATAAAGTTTATACTTAAAATAATATCTTTTTAGCAAGTTTATAATTATAAAATGAACAGAGAACAAGTGTTCTTTTTCTTAAAAAAATTAGGTGGGCATGCGCCCCTGAGTCTCTTATTACCACGCATTGGTACAATTCATGAAAATTCGTATCTACTAACATATTCCATTAACTTGTCTATACGTACCGTACGTGTTTTGCAATAAATCTAAAATTTATCTCCAAGAAACTGCTGCATTCTCTTAGCTGGAGCTTAGACTTGGCATTTTTAAATGCATCGGTCGTTGTTGTTGACGTATTCGTCACACTAATAAAAATCAAATCTGTCATCTCTTTGTTATGCGATGGTGGAAAGACGCTTAAATGTTTGATTGCGTCTATTTTTAGATCAATTCGTATTATGACGAATAAAACAATGGTTCATGCCAACGGTGCATGAATAGAAACTTGGAATTTTAAAGAATAGTCGTAGTAATCAATTACACTCATTTGCAAATAATATTGTATAGGGATAACAGTTTTTAAATAGTTCTCGTACTCTTTTAACTTATCAATCATAATTGATAACAGTATTGATAATGTTTATATACGATTACTCATCGTTAATATTCAAGTTGATACCGTCCATCAATTCCTTTGATTACGATCAGATATGTTGTGCATTGTTGTTATCCATGTATCCAAGTGAAATGTGATTAGACTGATTAGGTAGTTAGTAATAAAATAAATTTAAATTTGACCTCGATCTCACTGTTTTGATGGCAATACCTTTCTCACACTTTTGTCACAAAGTCACAAAATTTATTATACCAATATCGCGAATTTCGGATTCGGATTCAATAAGGGAGGGTAGACAGTCGGAGACTGCGGGACGAGAGAAGACTTATAATATTTCACCATGAGAGGGGCAAATCTTTACGCCAAATTGCACAAATAGTGAACAGAAGTCACTTTACAGTTCAGTACGTTGTATCCCGCTAAAAAATGAGAACAGAGTAAAGAATAAACCTAAAAACTATATCTGGAGGAAACTAACGGAAAGTGACCACAGGTGGATAATAAGGAAGGCAAAAAGAGAAGTGCGGTAAAATTAGCTCTAGAAGTACAACATTATCTAGGGAAAAAGATACACCTGGAAACAATTCGGGTTATTTTACGAAACCACGGTTTAAGGAATTGTGTGGCTAGGAAAAAGCCCTACATTTCCAAAGTAAATCGCAGAAAGCGCTTAGAATATGCAAAAAAGTACGAAAATGAAGATTTTCATTTCTGGAAAAACGTTCTTTTTGAGGATGAAAGTGAATTTTGCATTTTTCCAATTACCGGTAAACGTCGGGTGTGGAGAAAAGTAAAGACTGAACTTTTGGAACAAAACTTACAGCCAACAATAAAATATGGCGGTGGGGGGCTAATTGTGGAGGTGGGGGGTTTGGGGGTGTATGAGTTAGGCCGGTGTAGGAAATTTAGTTTTTATAGAAAGTGTTATGGATCGGAAGATGTATTTAAATATTTTAAAACATAATTTAAAACAAAGTGTTGAATGTTTAGGAATAGTAGATAAGTAGATTCATTCTGTTATTACCAAGATAATGACCCAAAGTATAAAGCTTACAAAGTTCGAACCTGGCTCCTGTGCAATTGTCCCAAAGCATTGGAAACTCCTCCACAGTCTCCGGACTTTAATGCAATCGAAAATTTATGGAACCAGTTGAAAGTAAATTTACGCAAACATAATATTACCAGCAAATCTCGCCTAAAAGAAGTTCTCTTAGACGAATGGAATAAAATTGATCCTCAATATTGTGAAAACTTACGTTCGATGCCCACGAGACTTAAAGACGCCATAAAAATCGTAGAGGCCATACAAAATATTAATACATATATTACTTATTTATAATATTTTCTAAATAAAATATTGTAGTGTACGAGTTACGTTTTGAAATATATTTAATTATACTTTACTTCTATTTTGTATTTCCTATATTTCTTGTATTTTCTAGAAGACTTGTAAAAATGTACTTTTACTTTGTTGGGTTATTTAATACATTGTTTATTTCCTAATTATGTAGTTTTCATTTAAAAAGTTCTTATTTTAAGAAATGTAATTTAAAAAGTTCATGTTTTGTGCCTCTGTACGAGTTCGGATTTGAGTGAGTGTATACAACGAAATTAAACAGAATTGATTGTACCTATATCGATTCAAATATTTCAAGTCTACGGGACGGCATCTCAGCTGCCGCGGACTTGATCGAGTGTAATGCGACTGATGCAGCATTCACGGTGAGCAGCTTTAGACATTGCGTGTCTAGTTTGCTAAATATTATTTGCTTTTTTCCAATGCCAAGTTTTATTCAATTACTCTCATAATAGTGTAAGGTAATATCTACAGGTAATATATCTCCAGATAATATCTACAATAATAGGTAATATCTACAACACACCATTATGACAATATAAGGCTTTTTTATTTTTATTTAGGCGTCGATTTTATTTCACACATTACTAATACCGAGTACAGCACAGAAGGGTTGCAAGTTGCTCACTTCCAGAATCGAGATGAGGTATTACGCGTCTAATTATTTTTAGTAAATATTTTTTTTTTTGTGAAAATACTCGCGAAAGTGGCAGTGATAATCTCGATATAATAACGTGGTATCTACAGCACACTATCCTAACAATAGTTAATTAACTTTAATTGACTAAAAATTAATTTTTAATTAATAATTTTTGTGTCCATTTACTCTAGCCATTTTCTACGCCACTGGTAGTGAGTACGCACCGGAGGGAGAAAGTTTTCGCATTATCGGGCAATGCAGAACCGACATACCTACTTATATTGCGCCCCTAGCGCCCCTACTATTAGTGATCATAAAAGAATATGCGTGTATATGAAAGTGATAATTTTGATATGACAGTGGAATAATGTCTACAACAGATGCGGGACTAAACAACTTGGTTTTATTAGAAAAACAAGTATGCCAAAATTATTCCTGGGTGTTACCTACTGACAAATATTTATCTTTTTTATGACCTCCATAAAATTCATTATGGATTGCTCAGCTTCACTTATTTGCACACTGATAGGGCTCAAGGTTATCCGCAGGAGGATAGTGTCTCACGTAACAGGGTAAATACCATGTGATCCATATTTTCTGCGAAAATCTGCGATAATGAAATATCAAAATATCGTTCTGAATTACTATTCCATGAGATAATCTATCTTTATCACTGGCCATAAATTGTATTTATAGTATAGTTAACTATCTCTCATGTCACTGGGACTGAGTACCGATAATGTGTAAATCGTCTTTAAGAATGTTACCTTAAATATACATACATTTACGAAAATAAATACATATACATACATTTTTTTTCGGATTTTTGTCATACGACATATTGCCCCGTTGGAAGGCAACTAAAAATTGATTTTATACCTACCTACTCATTCATAAAATCTGGTAAAAGCCTGTCTGTAAAACGTCTAGATTTTATCGGTAAAACCAGATATGAAATATTGTATTTTGATTTATCTTTAATGTGTATGTACTATGATAATTATGAAAGTATTTTAAGTGCCTTTCTGATAATATGCTACTAACAGGCCAACGGCTTATCAAATGTATTTGCACTTATGGTCAAACTGTTTTTTTATTTATAGATTTGTTTGCTACAATCTTTTACTTAATGTTATAATTTCTTCCCGTTTATTAGTTAGTTATTGTATTCACCTGTATTGACTTCGTTTTATCCAATTCACCTACTTTTTAATCCGGGCATTTTTATGGGGTCTTTGATGATTAATTCTTTATAAATTTTATTGTATGTTTACTAATATTCGTGAAATACTTCTGTTATCTAAAGCACACTTTAGTGCATTATGATGCATTAAAAATAACGGACTAAATTTTCCACCGCGGAACCCCGTGACAGCTAATCCTCTTCGCTAATCTATTAGTGTTTTGATACCGACGAATAACTTAAACTTTTAGTAAATGTCGCTTGTTGATTTTTCGCTATATAATTATTAAAATTTAGTCTCATAAAGCAGATCGACCTTGTAGGGCAGACGATCATTTCAAATGGAAAACAAAGTGGGTAAATATCGTAAAAAATAAATGAACAAACAGTGTGGTAAACCTAATCCCTAATCAACATAACATATATCAGCAGTTACGATATACTTATTTACCTACGATATACATATACAGGGTCTTTCAATAAGAACGCTCGATTTTTAAATGTAAATAAAACAAGTTGTGTGTGAGATCCACTCAACTTTTTTATTTGAAAGAACGGTTTATGGCATTAAGTATGGAATATAACGTCGCTAAAATGTCCGCTGCGGCTTTGCTTGGTGGCATGTATTCGGGAGGGCCAATTTTCGATGACTTTGTCGCATAAATCTGGCTGAATTTGGTGAATCGCGTTTGTTATGTTGACTTTGAGGGTATTCATTGTTTGCGGTTTATTTGCATAGACCTGCGATTTAAGATAGCCCCAAAGAAATAATTCTAAAGGCGTTAAATTGCACGATATTGGTGGCCAGTTCACGTCGCCGGGGCGCCGGTGCGCGAGATAACCATGTTCTCTAATCGCTCATGCAATAATGTCCATCGTGGTATGCGCTGTGTGGCACGTAGCGCTGTCCTATTAGAACCACATGTCGCCGGTATCCATATCATCCAGTTTAGGCCACAAGAAGTTGCTTATCATCGATCTGTAGCGCTCGCCGTTGACGGTTATGGCAATGCTAGTTTCGTTTTGGGAGAAGTACGGACCGATGATTCCGTCAGATCAAAATCTGCACCAAACAGTGACTATTTCGGGATGTATTTGGTGCTAGTGTATCTCGTGTGGATTGGTATCGTTCCAAATCTGACAATTTTGCTTGTTTACATATCCATTCATCCAATAATAGGCCTCATAGCTAAAAATGATTTCTTTGGCGAAATTTGGGTCAATTTCCAACTGCTCCAGAGCTCAATTACCGAACACACGGCGTTATCTATGATCGTTTACCTTAAGTTCCTGGGTCAGTTGGATTTTATACTGGTGTCCTAAGTTCTTGTGGACGACAGGAAATCGACTGCCTCGGGTTTTCCCCTACACTCTCACGCACAGCAGCAATGTTTTCAACATACCTTGCGTTTCGGTGACGTGCAAGTGTTGGCTGATTATTTCTGTTGTGTAGTTGGCTGTTGGAAGGTTTCTCGAACGGAGCACTGATTTTGAAAATAAAATTTGATGATTTGCACACACTGTTGAAGGCTATAACCTTCCATGGTGATTTGCTATACACTACTGAACAATTAAATTCACAATGAAGTTAATAGATGTTGCTTTAGCAACAGGGCCGCTATATCCTAACAAATTTCGAGCGCCCCTGTTAGGAGACCCTGTACAAGCAAATATACAAATTATTTGTAATAAATATACCCATGAGGTGCTTAATGAAAATGCTTCTGTAGTCTATCCAAATACGTAGAAGTGTATTGTATAAAAAATAATAAAGAAATAGCGTGAATGTTTTTTTGAATTCAATTTTGTTCTCTAGAAAGTTGTTTGTTTGTTAAGTGGAAAAATGCAATTTTAACCGACGACATATTTGGACTACATACATATATTACTACTAGCATATTGGACTACACTGTAGATAATCTGTCGTAGTAAAACTTTACCACTTTTAATGGTGTAAAATTTCACTATTTCTGGTCTAAACCTTAATATCAGTGTAATTAGTAAAATTTTGCACCACTATAATTGTAAACGTTTATACATTTTAGGTATGAAACTAATATAACCACACCACGATATAGAACACTTTACTCCGCGTGGGGTAGCTTAAAATCCCTGCGTGGTACTTCATGTGTTTCTAAATTGAATATAAGATCTTAAACATTTTGCTCTAAATTTTTTAATATTTACGAAACTCCTAAATTTGTAATAAAGTAAATTTCAATTTAAGCTGCGCACATTTAATGAAATCTGTTATGAGTTACGAGCTTCGTGGGATGTCAAAGAGATTACTTAAAATATTTACGTCATGTTAAATTCACGTGTATGTACATGTAGGTCAAATATACCCAAATAATCTGAAACGTCTTCTGAATAATGAATATACTGTCATTGGTCAGTTGTCTTTGTTGAATAACAAAACATTTTCATTAAAATGTATATAATTTAACATATTTAGCATCAGCATCATTAATATAAAAAATGACCTTCATAAAACTATATAGAATGTTTCAGTTGGAACTATAGGATTTGAATTCGCGCCATTTGTATTCTATCAAAGTTAGGGTGTAAATATTGCCATCTACATACGATACGACGTCAACATACCGCGATTAACAGTTCAACAACTAGTAGTTTGTGTACAACTGTTTTATGAAAGTGAGCGATCATTTACAATTGAATTAAGAAAAATGAAGCGCCGACAGGCTTAACGGTCCGTAACTTAATCAAGAAGTTTTAAGAGACGAGTTCTGTTATTGATAAGGCAACACCAATACGTCTTCGTCGTGGTAGGTCAGATGAAAATTTTGCTGCAGTGAGAGAAAGTGTACGGGAGTATCCAAACACATCAATTCGAAGCCACCCACAGCAATTGAATCTGTCAGGAGCCACCACGCGTCGGATTTTAAAGAAAGATTTACGTCTGTCAGGAAGGTAGGTGATGCTGATTTTTGCATCAGCGATGTAGCACATTTTAATCTTGACAGATACATCAAGAAACAAAGTTGTCTAATTTGCAATGCTGAAAATCCACATGCCTCACCGCTGAACAAAATTTTGTTGCAAAAATCAGCATTATCTTCTTTTTCTTATGTGTGGTGGCTCTTGACAGATTCAATTGTTGTGCACGACATCGAATTGATATGTTTGGATACTCCTTCCCGTACACTTTATCTCACTGAAGCAATATTTTCATCTGACCGACCACGACGAGGACGTATTGGTGTTGCTTTATTATAACAGAAACCGTTTCTTCAATTTTCTTGATTGAGTTACAAACTGTTAACTCTGTAGGCGCTTCAAATCTTGCCAAAAGACTATTCGAGGGAAACCAATAGGTGGATACACAGTGTCTGATTTGAACCATAGTAGTTCCAGAAACCTTCTTTGAACCATTTCCAAGCTGTTAATATGACATCGATAATAAGGATTCCATACTAAAGATCCGTACTCAAGTTTAGATCGGATAAAAGCAAAGTATAGAGTTTTCAATGTATCGGTGTTAGAGAAATCCCTGCTAGTTCTTATTAAGAAACGCAGTGTATGCAACGCTTCAGACACTACTTTAGTTACGTGAGCTGTGAAAGACATCTTTTTCAAAAATTATGCCGAGGTCGTCTCTGAATATGCTAGGTCTTTTAAGAATAGAGCCGCCTAACCTATAATCGTATATTATTGAAGATAATTTAGTGTAATAGGACATAACATTACACTTAGATACGTTTAGATCTAGTTTGTTACTAGAACACCAATTAAGAAGATAGACAGATTGTTCTGCAGAAAAGCACAATCATCCAGGAAAGTAATAACCTTAAAATAATCTAAGGTCGTCAGTATATAACAGATAATTGACAGATATTACAGTGACAATGTCGTCAATAAAGATATTAAACAGCAAGGGGCCGAGAAGAGAGCCTTGGGGCACACCTGACGTGGCACCATACTCAAGGGACCTGAAACCATTGAATTCAACGTACTGTTTTCTGTTAGAGAGATAGGACTTTAGAAGGCTCAATAAATTTGTTGAAAATTCAAATCTTGTAAGTTTATTCCCTAGTATATTATGATCGAGCCTATCAAAAGCTTTGGTGAAGTCGGTGTAAATGACGTCCATTTGCTTGCGTTGGTCAAGAGTTTCAGCTATGCTTTGGGTAATACAGATTAAGTTAGATGTTGTAGATCGTCCTTGCATAAAGCCACGTTGATACTCAGAAATTTGCGTACTTACATTAGGATAAATTGCGTCATGAATTAATATTTCATGGGCTTTGAGAAAATTATATAAAATTACTTATATTTATAAAGTAACATCAGCATATACATATACCAATACCAATATTTCATTAGTGCAATAAAGAAATTAACGTTATATGTTAAACAGAAAAAAATACGTTTATTAGTAGTATAGCAAAGCGGGTACCAGGCCACCCTCGGATTTGTCCGCGGACATTTGATGCGGATGGCATGTGGTCATTGTTGATCTGAAGAACTCTTGGCGCAGGTATAAAACAGGTATGTATCGGTTTAAAACAGGTATGGTAACCTGTTTAATGACGTCATGTTTTTTTCCTAATACCACCATACCTGTTTTAAACCGATACACACCTGTTTTATACATGTACAGACCTGTTTTATACCTGCGCCAAGAGTTCTTCAGATCAACAATGACCACATGCCATCCGCATCAAATGTCCGCGGACAAATCCGAGGGTGGCCTGGTACCCGCTTTGCTATACTACTTTTATTCTATTTCAAATGCGTATTGTTTTTCTTCATTTACAGTATGGACAGTAACAGGCGTAAAATTGAAATAAAGCGTACACCAAAAGGTGCTGAAGTTTACACCAGACGTCATGTTGATTTTATTCCATTACTAGTATGGAAATTCACACCAGCGAATGGTAAAATTCTACCATGGCTTTGCGGTGTTCATTTCACAGCAAACTGGCGTTCGTATATGCACCCTGTTTGGCGTGAAGTTGGGGCCAAATTTTACACCACATTTAAGACAGTGTTTTATATGGAATTTATCGTGTATTTGTGATTAATCAGCTTTTAGTTAAAATCTGAATATTTGTTATTATCTAACATATTATAGATACGAGATACGTATTCTAATATCTGTATTTGCTAGAAATATAATGAAAGATGAAGCCAGATTTTAATTAAAGGTTTGTCAAGTGTTGCAATAGAATAAAAAAAAATACTGCCGCTATAATAAGTCTAAGTATTTGCTATTGTAGGTCGCATTTGCCATGAATAGGGTACGTTAACAATTAAAATTTACGTACCTCTTATGTCAAGCTGTATTGACTGATGCCCAAGCAATCATGCAAAAGTTCAAGCAGCTTCAGGATATGTATTAGAGATTTCCAATTTGCACTGTAATCACGATAATTTTGTGATTTATTTCTTCCATCGTTAATTATAATTAGTAATACATAATGTAGACTATAGTAGCGATAAAAATGTTATCTTTATACCAACTTATATCTATGTATTATGTTGCGAATTATGTACATACGTGTGACGTACTTTTGCCATGTGAATATATTATTTTTCAGTCATAGTATTGTTAGATAACGTCAGATAAATTCGAAATGTGCAGCAATGAAATGGTTATTCTGTATAGAAAATATACGCTGATATCGATGATTTGTTTACAGAGTGAATGTTTTGTCACTGTACTTTTAGTGGATGATATCGAATGTCATTCTTTCATTCATTATGAGAAATCTGATAATGCAAACATATTGCGCATCCTAGTTAGCATAATATTCGCGGTATGTGTTCACTGAATTTGGCGCTGTTTCTGTGATAAAATAAACAATTTCAAAACCTTAAAACGGACTTTTCCGCACGTAGAACACCCCTATTTCGATTGCCATTGAGTGACAGAGAAAAATAAACCAATACGTAAATTCAGAATGTGTTTTATGCGACAGATTTACTTCTTTCAAATAGTTCACCCTCGTGCTTTCTCATGACCCATGAACAGGGTGGGGTGTGTCCTATCCACCTCAAAAGCGATAGACGTTGTCTGGTAGACGTCCCTAATCAGAATCAGTCGAAACCCGATCGATCCGACACGATTTAATTGAGTGATTGTGCTTTAACAAAAAAAATTCTCAAATAGTCCACCATTGTACTTTCTCATGACCCATTTACATGGTAGAGTGTGTTCTATCCACCTCAAAATCAATAGGTGTCGTCTGGGAGACGTCTCCAACCAGAATCAGTCAAAATCCGATCGATCCGACACGATTTAGTTGAGTTATCGTGCTAACACGAATAAATGCTGACGACAACGACACACACAGTAACAATTTTTGAAAAACCATTTTTTTTTTGGTTTTTAGACCGAAAAACGAAAAATAAACCCAAAAAATTTTTTGTTTTTTCACTTTTTTACACGATTAAATTACTTTTTCGCGTATAGTGGAGTGCGGAAAACAAAATCTAAATCAGGTGTTTATCGGGTCTAGTTTATCATCGAACGTCGGCCGAGGCATATTAAACCTGTCTCAGATTGGTTTCATCAAGAAGTATTCTTTATGCGTCTCAGGAAACACTAGTCGAGAAAAAAATAAAATTAAGTGAATATACAGCGACATAAATAAGTTTAATTTTTGTCCCAATAAGCGTTTCTAAGGTATCGCTTGGTTACCCCTGTATAATAGACACAACAGTATATTTTCCATATTAATCATACCCCTACAGTTTGTTACACTAGGCAACAAAAAAAATTGCCGCAAATTTAAGATCGATTTCTTAGTACTCGAGGATTATTTGTTAAAATAATCGAAACTCCTGAAATTTACCAGATGATTGGCGGATTTTCGTGGATAGTTCTAAAAAGAGCTTGAAATTTGTATTAATGCACAATGGAAATAAGTTTGCGTCGACTCCAATCGGTCATTCAACAAAACTTACAGAACAATATGAAAATATTGACTAATAAATGAAAGAAAATATTTGGTAGATTTCACAAAAATCCATCCAATGTTTTCAGATGTGGACTGCGGTATCGTGAAAACTATTTATAATGGTTTGACATTTAATATGAAACTAAAGGTTCGATTAGTAATAGTTGTTTGGATATACCAGGTATGTAAATATGAAACTGGAATTTGCCCATAGATGGCCTAACTGGTAATATAGTTATCGTCATACCGCTTCATTGGCGCCATTTTCCTGTTTTGACGTCTGATAAAGGTTTTTGTCTCATAACAATACAAGTTTCATACAACAACATCGTTTTTAATAGCGTTGAACATGTCGATTTTTGTGCCTGGAAATTACGATTTGGGGACAGATTGATTTTCTATTATCATTTGAAGAAAACTGCTGCAGAATCGCATCGAATGCTTGTCGAAGCCTACAGTGAGCATGCTCTTGGTGAGCCACAGTGCTTTGAGTGGTTTAGAAAATTCAAAAGTGGCAATTTTGACGTGAGAAACGAAGAATGTGGAAGACCACCGAAAAATTTTGAAGATAGCGAATTGTAAACAGTATTGGATGAGAATGACGCTCAAACGCAACAAGAACCCATAGATCAATTAAATGTGAAACGAGAGGCCGCCTTCATACATTTTAAAGCCATGGGAAACATCCAGAAGATGAGAAAATGGCTTCCACGTGAACTGTAAGAAAGACAACAGGAGACCCGAGAAACCGTTTGCGAAATGCTACTCGCCAGGTACAAAAGGAAGTCATCCATCGAATTGTGACTGGCGATAAAAAGTGGATATATTTCGAGAATCCTAAGCGTAAAAGATCATGGGTAACTCCAGAAACCCGTCGATGGTAAAACCATTAACATCGACTGCAAGTTCAACTCGCTATGGACGGAAGACAATGCTCTGTGTTTGGTGGGATCAGAAGGGTGTGATCTATTGTGAGCTGCTAAAACCTGGCCAAACCGTTAATACTGAACGCTACCGACAACAAATGATCGATTTTAATCAAACTTTGCGTGAAATACCACCAGAATATCAAAAGAGGTAACACAAAGTGATTTTGCTTCGTGATAATGCGCCATCACACACAGCAAAACCGGTCAAGGAAACGATTGATGCGTTTAGTTGGGAAATACTTTCGCATGATGCTTACTCACCAGACTTGGCTCCGTCCGATTACTACTTATTTGCATCGATGGGACACGCACTTGATGAGCAGGGCTTCACTTCTTACGAAGATGTACGAAAATGGCTCGATGACTGGTTTGTCTCAAAAGAGCAAGAATTTTTTTGGCATGGAATCCACAAATTGTCAGAGAGATGGGAAGAATGTACATGCGCAATACTTTAAATAAAATATTTTTTATCATCTTCATACAATGAACGTGTATTTTCTATACAGAAAATTTCTGTTTTGTATTTACACATACCTGGTAAGAAAAAAAAAATAAAAATAAAATATACATTTTAAAATGATTACATGCATGTCGTGTTGGATGAGTAAGGATGTTCTCTATTTAGCATACAACATGAAATGTAAAGAACATTTCACAATAACCTACTTGCATTTTTATTAATTTCCCATTTTTATTTTGTATGTTTGGCGCCATCTATATAGGCATCTAAAAACTTTGAGGTTTCCTCTTTACTCGCAGATCCTTGGTAAAAAAGTCGAAGGAAGAATTATCTTGCTTAGAATAAAGGAAGAAATTATATAATTGTTTCAGGACTCCTGAAACATTTTCATGATAACCGTAGATATATGAGTTTTATATCTTGCTATTAAAACAGTAGTATAAATAACTGTAGATTAGAAACAACGAAATAGATAAACGGCATGATTGTATAAAAAATTACAACCGTTATCTGAAAGATATAGTTATTTGAGATAAATAAATGTGGAGAATAATCATCTAGTTCTTCATAGCAGTCCTCAAATGTTGAGAACTCAACTCAAATGATGAGTTATCGTTATAGTTTATCTTGTATCGCATGATTCATTTTGTGAAGATGGTAAACTCTGCGTTTACCAAAAAGAAATATCTTATGTGTGTTATAAATACCGTCTATGCCTCGTTCACTTTGTTATAAAGCCGGTACTGCACGACGGTACGTAGTGATTAGATTATTCTTAAAATAAAAAACCAAATAATTTTAACGTGTTTTTAAAATATGTATCCAAATACTGCTATGCAATTAACCTCGGAAACGTTATAGAAGCCACCTCATGATATACATATGTAGATGTGAGCTCTATACAATATTTAATAATTCACAAAAACAAACTGCGGAATTGTATAATTAGTAACAATTTTCAAGGGGAAACTATTTCTATTAATTTTTTTCGCTCCTAATTCTATTTCTGGGATTGATATACCGCTTCGTGTTATTCAGAAATAGTTTGGCAAAACATAGTCGTTTGTGAGATAGTGCAGAAAGACAAACTGCATTTAATTGCAGGAATGTCTGGGAGAAGTTCAAGATAATGAACCAAGGCCAGCTTAATTTTGGGTTAAGTTAAATTCTATATTTGTTATAGACTAATAAATTACCGAGGGTTTATAAAAGTGCTTTCGAAACATAACAAATGATGTTTGAAAATTAAAATCTTGCACAACTTAAATTGTTTATTGATTATTATGCGGAAGAAACTAGACGAGCCAAACATTTTTGCCCTAAATATTGAAATCTAAACAAAAGTGGTCGTCGTAACACATGCACCTAAACGCTCAATATATTGATCAAGCAAAGAATATGGCATCAAGCCGGCAGTGCTGCAATGACAATTACAAAACACGAACGATGCGTCACCTACTCGAAAAATTAAAAAAAAACCAACACCTACGCCTACTTTATTTTTAAAGACTTACCTGTATTTATTTTTTTCGTTTGTTAGTTTTCTTAAATAATTTCTGATAGTCTTTAACATTATTATATTTATGTTTTTGTAGTTAATTTCTTAATTGCAACTTATCATGTCAACTCTCATCAGTTTATTTGTCAGATTAAGTCGTAATTTTCTCCGGGTTGTTTATTTTTCAATTATTTTGAAATTATTTTACTGTTCATGAGCGTGTTTTGGTTAGAACAACTAGCTATTGTGTCACTTTAATGTTTGTGTAGTGCCTACTAAGGGCTATTCTATAATTCACCCCGTGCGCCGGATTTGATCTACAATCACGGCGCCGCGACGCGGTACTGTAAAAAGTCAAATCGCATGATAACGATATCTGCGCATTTAGTGCAGATACGAACATAACTGGAAGCTGCATGTAAGTAGTATACCTATTTGCACATAGATGGTACCTGCTAGCTCGTAGCAGTCTACACTTTATATAATCCATAGTGTCTCGTCATATTTCATCCCATTCTATCTCTTTAGCGTTATTTTTCGATTTAAAATTCTTATTAGACAGGGTGTCTAGATCTAGACGGAGAAGGGTAATGATGATTTTATGTGGATTTGAGCACATTTGACTTGATTATTTATTTTATTTTTCTGACATGTATTACTGATTTTCTCTATAATTAATTACAATTGACGCTGCTCAGGATTTTCTATTTGAAAAGCAGAAATCACAAGGATTTAGATCTAGTTGGTGGATCTGATGGTTAAAATATGAGGTAAATTCTAACTGAAAGTACGCGAATAGATTTGTGGAAAGAACGTGTAGATGAAGAAACAACGCATAGAAGGGTGTCTCGGTCACATGAACTTTTTGAAAATAAAATGTTAAATGTTTGCTTTATAGAGCGATCTACACGCCCAAGACAGCGAATTTTCTTACCATAATCGAAATTTTCTTAAACTTCCAATAAAATATCCTCTATGTTCTTTCGATTGGCTTTTAATTTCAAAATTTTAGGAAATGCTAATTCTGTTTCTCTTGAGCTTTAATGAAGAGATATAATATTGAGCAACTATTGTGTTGATTGTGTGGAGATTTTGTTACGTTGATTTGTCAGTCGGTTCTGAATATAAGCTTGTCAAGAATAGGAACAATTCTGAAAACTACGAAATCGGGCCGCCCACGAGGTGCGCAATAAATAGCCTGGTCTTTACCCAGTCGCATTGGGACCTTTGCAGAGTGAATATCAATTATGTATGAAGTATTGTAGAGAGTTCGATCTGGCCGCGCGTAAAGTGGATCCTCTTCCCTTCGAATGCTACCTCACTCTTTTTTCTACGCACATAAAGAATCTCATACTTTTTTCTATTCTTGACAAACTATACAACTCGGCTTTTCTTGAAAATGGTATAGTGATCCAAGAGATTTAAAACAAGAATACGTTTGTTTTATGAAAAAACTGTCAGGTTTTCACACCTGAAATAAAAAATGCGTATTAAAGTCGAGGATATACAATGCGTCGATTCAAAATGTTCGTTGTCCTCCCCAAAAAATCATGTTTACAGAAAACGATGGAATGCTTTGATTGTTTAGATAATAGAGCCTTAAAGAATGATAAAAATAATATGTCGTTATTTTTTTAAAGACTGTATTACAAATTGCATTACAATTTATTTTGTGAAAATTCAGCATTTGCAAGTTAATTTAATTCTTTTGACGGCCATTGTAACATTATTTGGAGTTTGAAGTAAGTTTTCTGGAAAAGGATAATGGATATAGGAATGGTATTGTCAAGTATGCAATCATGTTATCTAGCTTGAGGTTTATATGGTTGCATATATATTTATAGCCTTCTTGATTTTCATTTCATTCCATCGTCATAATTTGAGTTTGTTTTACCTGCCATATCCAATAATGTATTGTTAGTTCCTATGACCTTATTAAAAAAAAAAAAGATACATTGAGGGCATTTTACAAATGTTTTATTCCGTCCATTACAAATTAACTAATCAAAATGTACTTCGTATTTAACAATATGTGAAGCTGCTTTGTGGTTATTTATATGTCTGATAATTTTCTATTCAAACCCAGAGGATGTTGACCTTTTGGATTTTTGTTTGTTTTATCATCGTTTTCAAATCGATGAATTGAAAAGGAAGACGCCAATAAAATGTACACTTAAGTAGTTGCATCTGACACTACTTGGTTGTATGTTATAAGGGACACTGTGGTATCCCTATATATGTACGTCGGATCAAATGCTCGCTGTCCTAGATTGAATAGCCTTATCGATCTCCCGATTTGACCCCGTTGGATTATTTTTATAGGGATACGCTTTAGATGTATTTTCATCTCGAATTGAATTTTGTTTGTATAGAACTCCAGAATTCCTTGAACATTATTAATAATTAATTAATGTTTCTTATTTTTTGTTTAAATAAATATGTTTTTAATAATAACTTTTATAAACTCGTATTATTTAATAGAAACGAAATATTGTAATATAAAATATATTATCATCATTATCGTCAAATCGAAAGTATGATATCGTCATTATTTTTATAATAAAAATATTAACCATCACACAGGGTGGATACCACTCATGGAGTAAAATTATAATATCTGCGAGACAATTACAGTAAGTAATTTTTGATCTATAGGTTATGTTTTCCAAAGGAAATTTTAAATACACAAAGTGAGTCATGTATGTGAAGCACAAAAGTCCTTTTTTTCACTAGAACGCCTGGAACCTTTTTCACTGTATATTTTTGTATTATTGAATTGTTTTTAATAAAACATATTTCAACACTTGTTATATAACTAATTTATTAGGTAATCACAGCTATTAAATTGATATTGTTGAAATATTTTTAACATTATTATTAATTTAAATGTATTAAATTACTGTCTAACTTTCTCTTAAAATTTCAGGTAAAATAGTCATTGTTTCCGTTTGTATCTCCCTTTAAGATCACGAATGTTATCTGATATTGTTGCATATATTTCATTAATAAGATAATCTCACAGAAAAATCCAGTGGCGTAAGATATAGTGATCTAAGTGGCCCCTCAACTGTTCTTTGTCCAATCCACTAATGGAGAAAGGTTTTCTTTGAGTACTTCCATAGAATTACGATATAATGGGGTGTTGTCATATGAATTTGATTGCATTGTTTAGTAAGAACAGCAACAATTTCATCTATGATTAGATTTAAATATATTTCAGCTGTTAAGTTCCCTTTAATTGAAAATAGGCGAAAGTGGATGCTTATGATACCTGTTAAAAGAGAATTTTGAGGATGTTGTGTATGTTAATTTAATGATTAAAATCATCATTCACCGCATCAATCAAAATAACGGACCGTAAGGTCCGTTATTACTCTTGCCTATGTCCATGGTATTATCACATAAATGATAGCCATCTTGATGCTTTCAAAGGCACCCAACAGTCTCTTGGGTTATATTTTAATATTCATTGGTTATATTTTTAACTAACTTTAGGTTTTAGAACCTATCTATGATTGTTTTTGAAAGCATATTCAAAATGAAAGCAATATTCTATACTTTAAGTGCACCATGTGCTCCTTGAACCTAGTTAGAATTGCTCTCTTCGTCTGCCCAATATACGTTTAACTACAAATTTGACTTCATAAATCCCGGAACTTTCCTTGTTTCCAATTTTGTATTTGAAATTTTGAGTTGTTGCAATTTGTTGCCAGAGAAGTGAACTAATGTCATTTCTAAATCTTTAAAAATTCTTGAGACCTCCCATGTACCTCTATTTGTCTAATACTATTTCATTTCAGACGCAAACCAAGTAGTACATTCACGTGCCTCTGTACATTTACTGAACCCCGGATTCGAATTGAGTAGATTTATGAAGTTCACACAGATGTGAAAAAACAAATGAAGTTTCTTTTTAAATACCATAAAAATTCTGATTTGAATGTTACTTTGAATTTAACTCTAGAATATTCTGGATTGCATACAAATACATTTTAAAATTTTCAAACTTAATTTTCTTCATAAAGAATACACAAAATTAATGTAAGAGATCTGATAGACAATAGACAATTAAAAACCTTATTAAATGAGGTATCATATGCACCCTTACATCTCTTACAATTTGTTTAAGAAGTAACTGTCATTGCCGGGGGCATGACAATGAAGGTAACATTTCATAATTATATTTAAAATACTTCAGGTTCAAGGACTTTGCTTAAATATTACAAATTGCATACGAAATTAATGTATCCATACTTATGAACCACAATTTGCGATATCGTTAACGCCTTGTATTCTCTCTCTCTCTCTCTCTTTCTCTCATTATCTCCTTCCGAGTTTGAGAGGCGACAGATTTAAATCATAATTGGCCTATTATTAATAAAGATCGATTAGATATGAATTATGGTGAAAACGTGTTCACAGTATATCCTCATTCGAGCTTGAACGCCCTGCTCACGATGAGCACGATAAGGTCTGTCGCGGAGACCGAATCACCCTTAAAGGGCACAATAGGTCTGGATGTTGATAACCCATGTCAGGCCTGATAATAATACCTATAGCTTATTATACAAGTTTATACGCTGCTATTGCGACACCATTGACGTAGACAAGAATTATTCATGGTTTAAAATTATTCATGTTAGATCTATACAAATGAAATGGACAAAATAGTGGGTAAATATGTAATTAACGAAAATATTGACTCTATAGTTTGCTATTTTTCATTATTGTTATATTTTTTTGCAAAGCATAAGGTTGTCTACATGAAATCTCCGTTTCTTTTGTGGATGAAATCAGGAAGTAAATGAAAAAAATGACCAATAAATCAAATACTAAATTCTAATAATAAATTCAAAATATTTATAATTTATTTCAACATATTTTTACTATTGACTATCCAAGTTGTCTATACCAGATTTGAAAAAAGTTCGAGTTTCGAGATGAAACAAAGTCAGAAAATGTTTTTCTATTGTCCGATTTATTTGCAAGCAATTTTCCTCGCATAAAATTGTCCAATCTCCGAAAAAGGTGGTAGTCTATAGGGGACAGATCAGGAGAATATGGGGGATGTGGTAGGATCTTACAGCCATACTCTTATAACTCAGATGTTATCATGCAACAAGATGGGACCTTTCCTGTTCACCACGTATCGAGCTTTTTAACCTTCCCGGTCAATTTTAAATATCTGGAAATGGTCGTTCTAGTTGTGTCGAGATGCACCGCAAATTCTCCGAATATTTGACGAGGATTTTCTTCCACGGTTTCCTTAAGAAGTTCGTCATCGATTGACGTTGAAGGTTGACCACGGGGTTGAGGGTTCGTTGAGGGTCGTATCTCCGTAATTTTGTAAACCAACGACAGATAGTTCTTTCGTTCCGAAAACTTGATTGATATTCCTTGCAGCTTAGGCAGCGGAATCACCAAGTTTGAACTCTACTTGGAAAGCAAATAAACATCATTAGTAAATACCAAGTGTTTGCTACAGATTGTAAATATTTGGCTATGAATCAACAGGTAATTCTTTAACCCTCTCTAAAAATCATCATTTAAAAAATCGGGCATTTTATTTGTGACGACCTAATAGTTCTTGTGATATAAGTCTCGAAGTCAAGTTCCTTAAAATTGTTCGAACACTGAAATAGTAACAACGTAATACCAACCACTTTGTGATATTATATATTCGTCACATAGAAGTTTTTTATAATTTTGTAGTAGTTCGAATGTAGCACTTATGACAGGAACTTATGACAGTTACCGTAGGTACAATCGAAAAAGAAAATAATAGACAATTTCAGTGCATTGCCTTGTGACGCCAACGATAAATTAATTTCAAAGTTAATTATGCTTTTGGTAACAATATGGTTACTCCCTCTATTGACCAAGAGCATAACTAACTCCCATCTAAAGTGGATGGAGATCATTCTCATTAATTCCTTTCTCAACGGTACGTATTCCATTGCCAGACTTTGAATAAACATTCATAGTCTGGCAATGTGAGAAACATTCACATTGACATAGATAGAGCAACCATATTGTCACCAAAATCATCATCACAATATAACTATGAAACTATTATAAATACGCCAATATTTTAAAAACTAATATTGAGGTTGATTGCAAGTCTTATGGTTGAAGGTAGAGAAGAAAAGTAAATACAATTCAGGAGGAACAAGAATACTACACAACGATTTGGCTTTTATTGAGGGATCAGAATACGTGAGGATATGATACTTTGAAATTGTTTTATAATAACTGCAACTAAAAATTTTCGAGGGTCTTGTATTACGGTAATCATGACCTTTAAATAGATCGAAATATATTCATTTACACTACTAGTGATTGAATGGCAAATACTTTAAAGACACATTTTGTAGTAAATACAATTTCCAGTTAATTTACGCCATATCTATTTACAAAATGTCGGTTTATAGTACAAGACACGTGTTAATTATTTATTTCTAATTTTGTCTTTTCTTCCAGCGTCACCAAATACCCAATTCAATGCATATCTATACTTGTTTAATTAATAGATATGTATTAAAAATATTTCTATAATTCAATATTCCCGTTTAAATTTGTTGTTAAGAACATTTCCAATTTTCTCTGTCACAGAAAATTTGTGCTATTAAGAAAGGTTGTAATGAGACACTATTGAAACGTACCTCTGAAGTATAGATAATAAATAAATCATTAGTTTTTAGAGTTGATTACAATTGGTTAAAATTGTCACTTGACCTAGAGTACAATTAAATTTAAAATAAATTAATGATTGCTTACACTTCGATAAATGTATCGAAAGTATCTCATTAAATTCTTTCTCAATATACATCAACATCGAAAAGGTATATATATATATATATATATATATATATATATATATATATATATATATATATATATATATATTATCTATAATTATAGGTATATTAACAAAAATGTTTGTAGTGAAATAGTTTTGACACAATGGAAGTGGTGACATGTACAGAAGATGACAGTAAAATAGTTTTTAAAAATAAAAAAAATTTTGAATTAAAGTAATTAATTGTACCTACGTCGTTTAAGTAGTGACGTAAGCAGTTATGGCGGATGTAATAGAAGTGGTAGATGGTTACCATCCACCATCGCCCGGTGAGAGACCACCACGTCGTACTATAGGTACCGTGAAATGATTCTCTTCATGTTTCGGTACTTGGTCGACGTTGCCGGTATTCAGGATGGTGCAGGTTTTGAGCCACTGGAAGTCTTAAGGTTTCCAAGAATTTGATGGTCCGATCAAAGACCCAAAAAGCACACCACTGATAACTTTACCAAGAAAGTCCTCTCAATATTTATTTTTGACACAGGTGTGAAAAAGCCTCAATAGTTCACGACGTTATTTGACGTATAAAATGTTTGTTTTTTGCTTGAAGTATTCTGTTCGTTGAGTGACCACTTCAAGTAGGTAAGTAATTATATCAAACTCCACCGTAACTTGACTTTCCTAACTAAACAGTCAAAATAATCATGATTCCTGTGAGGTTCTTAACATGGGTTTTCTGGTATCACCCAAACAGATTTCAAATTTGGATTTGATACTCTAAATTACCTGGCGCTATCGTTGTAAAGTCCAGTGCCTATGCTCTCTGGCCCACCGTAAACGATTGATTTTCTGCTGTTCTTGTTGTTTCGCCAACTTTGTTGGCGAAACGCGCATCGAGTGCAGTGTATAGTGTTTTGGTGTTTTGTGGAAAACTCAGTTAGTGTTGTTTACCATACTATGCATTTCAGCAACTAGCCGAACTATTATGAACCGCGAACCTTAGTAATATTTCATCGTATTTAAGTTAAAAGTTTATACTTTATTTCGGTTACCAATATTTTTCTTGTAAAATTATGCTTGGTAGAACTATTATTAGAGAGAGCCTGGGTAGAGCCTGGGCTCGTGTATTCCACAGCGTATTAAGCCTTGAGTACACATTATATATTACCGCATAAATTTATATATGTGCGGCAGAATAAATATTTCTCTTTGTTCTTGTGGAGGAAGCGGAATATTACCCTTGCGCCTTTTTGGATCAATTCCGAGTCTAATTTTCTAATGTACATTTGCCGTTTACGAAGCCAACCCCTTCCTGCGTCCATGGAATGATCCGGAGTGGCGGATGACGCGTATAGATAATCCCTGTTTGGACTGACAACGTCCTCCCCAGATTGCTTATGAATGCCAAAGGTGTCGATCCAAATAAAGGGGAGATGAGCAATTAATGAACTTCCGACTTCCCTTGCCCTACCGAACATCCACTTCTCTGTTCCCGTCTCGTATCGTTCTAATTTGTTATTTCCTAATCGAAATCCTCTTGTGTCAATTTCGCCGTTGTCTGAAGGTAAATTTACAAGGAAACAAACAAGGAGGTTTATTGAGGCGTCGTTCTTACTTAACTTTTATTAAGTCTTTTCGGAAATAATATTATTATTCTGAAATGGACAGTAGCACGATGATTTTTTCTCAATTATAGTAAATTAAGAACGACCTCATACCGGAATTTATCCCGCTGAAACTGCGACGGCTAAATAGGTGGACTTTCTGCAAAAGTTTTTCTATGGAACAGGAAGGGCCTTTTTAAATATAAAAAGAGAATCTAAGTCCTCGTAGAAGTCAGAAAAGCAAGCAATTGAAATCCGAACTTATAGCTCTTTTAAAATATAATTTGGTATGAAAATTTAAGGCTATTTAGATATTTTTTATCTGCTCTGTTTTGACATATTTTCTTAATAATCCTTACCAAAATTGGAATTAGATTTGAGTCTCCATTGGTATTTGTATTGGCTCATTCTGGGCTACGTTAGGAAACTGGTCTAGTTGAATTTATTTATTTTTGAGAACATTAATATAAGAAGAACATTAACTTGATTTCAAGTAACTATAATATAACAAATAGAGCTTTTTATACCTATATTAAAAACTAAATTTATTGAAAATTCAAAAGGAAGAAACAAACAGAAAATAATAAAGATCCAAGTCCCAATGCAAAATTCGCCAAGTTGAAGTCACAGAAAGACCAAGTTCTTGTGCACGACGAGGAATTGACTGCCTCGGGTATTCCCGTACACTCTCACGCACAGCAGCGATGTTTCAGCAAACCTTGCGTTTCGGTGACGTACGGGTGTTGGCTGATTATTTATCAAACCGTTTAACTCGAATATGGCCACGAAAGGTCGAATAGTCGACTCGGCGGGGCGGTTGTGGCGAGGATAAAAATGACGTTATGCGCAGAACGTTTCTCGAACGGGGCACTGATTTTGAAAATAAAATTTGATAATTCACATACGCTTCTGAACACTACAACGTTCCACAGTGATTTGCCATACATTACTGAATATTTCACAACAAATTTGAACACTTGAATCCTACACACAACTTGCTTTATTTATGTCTAATAATCGAGCGCCTTATTGAAAGACCCCATATTTTATCCTAAAATGATCGTAAACTCAGTCAGTAATATATTCTTCATTTAAGCAAATTTTGTTACAAATATAATGTGGAATTATACATATATAGGGTGCTATACAAAATCTTCATTATTTGTCGTAACGTAGCATAGACAGAGCACTTTATTTATTAATAATAAATAAAGTGCTCTGTCGGCGTGTTTATAATTTCTGTATACATTCAGGTACATATTAGGGTAATGTGTAATTCCTATTTCTCTAGTAGGTAAGTAGTGTACAAGTAAATATTACTTGTTTATATTAATTATCATTGTCGTACCATCGTTCTGATTAATATGCTAAAATACTTGTTGTTTCTCAAAACAATTATGAAATATCATAACTGCGATATTGATGATATACAAAAATGTACTTCAACCAAAAAATACGCATCCAAAAACAAAATAGAATTGTTTTCCCACTTGCCCGGTAACGGTTTAATTGAATTTTTACCAACCCTTACGAATGTATAGTGTGTAATGGATAGATTGTCACATTCTTATTCTGCGAAAAAGAAATACCACTTATAAATTTTATTCCCAACCTCGTTGCGTACTATAAGGTGTATCTGCGCCCCCCCATTCATCGACTTGCATTGCGGCATATACGAAACATGAATGTACTTAGTTACACGCTACCGAAAAAGATAATACCTTTAACGGGAGTATCTTACAGGGCCGATATTTTAAATGCAATTATGTACGATGCGACGCATTTGCCGAATTTGTTGAGCTGTGAGAATATTGTTAGGGGGTGTCGAAGTGGAAACTGGAAACTGTGAACTTAGAGCTGTTGTAATATTAAGCCGTGACCCCCTCGACACCTCCCCCGTAAGGGCTTGAGAACACGCAGGTGTTCCACGGTTGCGTCGAGTTTTCCCGACAGAGTTGTTAATTGTGTAATGGTGAATTTTTCAGGATAATTTTAAAACATGAATCAGGGTCTAAAGCGCGTAAGTTTATTACTCAGTAATGTGAATTTGATATTTAAATCGTAGAAATGCAATGGGTACGGCACTGTCTTTTTTTTCAATGATCTTAAAATATTTACTGTATAATAAGATATATAGTATACTTAATATTTATTTCATTTTATGTTTTCAACAACTACTTTATATCACCAACAATTCAATTCGACAACGGGAGCAATATGTGTTTTAATACGTGTTAAACTAAGCAGAACTGTACTTACAAGTTTTCTTTGAATCTTAAATAAAATAATAATAATTTCAGTGGTAGAAGTTCAGAGATACCATACATGCATTTGTTTCTGATGAATCGTTCATGGATAATCTGAATCCAAATGCGAAAATTTTGTGTATTAACGATGCCATTAAGGTGAAAATGGGCTTTGTCGCTAAAGATGATTTTGTCCACAAAATCGGTATTCACTTCTTGTTGTTCAGTGATTGGTGAACTCTCTTCGCTGTGCATGGTGCGTGTGGGCAGAAGTTGTTGAATGAAATGGACTTTGTAAGCATGGAGATGCTAATCTTTAGTGAAAATACGGCGAAGAGTGGCTGTTGAAATGTCCAATTATTGTGCACGATGATGAATCGAGGTCCCTGGACTCTCGTCATGTGTTTCACATCAATGGCAGTGCAACAACTGATGAAAAGGGCCCCTCAAGGACAAACAGTGAACCAAATTTACTATTTGGAAGTTCTAAAAACTCTTCGAGAACGAATGAGGGGCAAAAGGCCTGATTTGTCGTAGAAAGAGGGTGCTTCACCAAGACAACGCCTAGCGAGCTCACAATTATTTCTCAGCTACGCAATTTCTGTCAAAAGAAAACATTTATGTCCTCCAACACCCACTGTATTCGCCAGATCTAGTCCCATGGGATTTTTGCCCTTTCCCAAAAATTAAAACAACCCAAGGGAATACATTTTTCATCACTGGATTATTATTATTATGTTATATAGGTTTGGGCTTCATCAGCCACTGATCGCATGGATAGTCCCTTGGCGATCCTCTCTTATCCGGGTCCTTATCCAAAAATGCTATCCCATAAAAGTAGCAATCTAGGCATGTCCCCCGCCTTAAGCCTCGCCTCCTCTAGGATAACAGGGGTCCCTAATATAAGATACCTCTTATCCTCCAGTGCGGGGCAGGTATAAATAAGATAAATCGAGGTTTCCTTGTCTTCTTTACAGTATCTGCAGGCCGGGCTGTCAGTCAGCCTCGGCTTGTGCTTATATGCATTCAGGCTACTATGGTGGCCCGTTATGATTCCCACTAGGGTTTTGGCTTTGTGCCTATTCAATTTAATGAATTATTGGGCCCATTTCTCAATCTCTGAGTATTCGATGAAGAGTTTGGTTATTCGACAACCCGTTACTCCTCTCCATCTTTTATTGTGCTGGTCTCTTGCCCATCCATTGATGCGGTCTTATGCGATCATATTCCGACTTATTCCCACTGCAGGTACTGGTCCATAGAGGCTTCCTTGGTCCCTAGTCTGGCAAGGTCATCTGTAATTCGATTTCCCTTAATGCCATTATGCCCAGGTATCCATAAGAGTTCCATCTGTCTCTTCCCTTCCAATTGGTTCAATGATTCATAGCAATTATAGATCAGCTTCGACTTTGTCGTTGCTGAATTCAGGGATGCCAACGCCGCCCTGCTATCCGAGCGGATATATACCTTCTCCTGGGTCCGATTTTGGTCGGCCCCCAGAACACCGTATGTAATTGCAACTAGCTCGGCCTGGAGTGCGGTAGTGTATTTGTCCAAGGGGAAGGTTTTACCTATCCCGTCGTATCGCCTATACACCCCCGCACCCGCTCTGTTCCCACTCTTGGCTCCATTTGTGTACCAGATGTCTCTATTGAGCGGAAATCCAGCTCGACCCTCCATCCAGTCGGTCTTACTGGTGAGGGCGATCTTATGTTTCTTGTCAAACAAGTGCACACCCGTACTGTCAGAGGGTCATCACTGGATGAGGTAAAAGAAAAAAATAGCAATCTTTCACCTGAAGACTTCAAACATTGTTTTTCCCAATGGAATATTCGTATGGAGCGGTGTGTGGATCAAGAATGGGAGTACATAAAGGGTGATCACTCTTAAAATATATTAAACACTAAATAAGTATTTGTTTGATACTCAGTCCGATTTATTTTTAGCCAGACCTCGTATATAGAGTCTCACATTTTCTCCTATTATTGACGAACTGTACATATATAAATATAAACACTTTAGAAAAACTTCGACCAATAAAATTCGTAAATCTTAAATCACAAGGAATATGTCCTGGTGTTGAATATCCTCAGCAATAGGTACTCTTTATTAGTATCTTTATCTACTCATTACGCTAACTAACATTTTAAAATGTTCTCCAGTTTTCATCACTTGATATTTATAACAGATATTAAATGAAAATTGATGTATTTAATTGCAATCTTAATGTTATTATGTCATATTATATTTAAAATAAGTTCCTTATTCTGTAATTGAATATAACCTATTGAACAGTCTACTAACAAACAAATGTATTCATTCATGACCCTATAAAGTTAAGTAATTTGGTTAAAAGTTACATCCATTCAAAATACGGCATTCGACGTTCTACCATCCTGGGGCTCAATATTTTTCGGTCCCTTGATTTTGTTAAAAGCAAATATTTGCATGATTGGAACAAAGAATCCAAAGGTATGTACCACAACGTGACCATATGTTGGCCGTTATTACCATCCTATAACTTGTCGATATCGATCAGTCAGACTAACCGCCTGGAAGGGTTTCCATGCTGTACTCGAGAGATATATACGGGGTGTTTTAGGTTTTGATACAGGAAGAGTTAAGAATCTCACGTAAAACCGGTATTACTAAGGTTTGTAACAATTTTATAAGAGGAATATCTTTAAGTTATAATAATGGACTAATGTCGTACATGATGAGTTGATTTCTAATGTGAACGTGATCCACGGTACAATTTTTACAATACTACGAAAACTTTCAACAATAATATGCCGATGATAGTACAGTGTTAAGGGGCACCATCATATTGAAGCCTTATTCCCAGAGGATATAAAAATATAATCCAAATACAGGGTGTATGAAGGATAATTGCCATTATTATATGTAATAGCATAATATTTTCGAGGTCGTTCTGTAGTCACTTATTTAATACTATCTGTACAGACTATCAGTATTGAAATGTGCAATGGAGAGCAAGTTGATGCTTTGTATAAAGATTTTTCAAAAGCTTTTGATAAGGTACATAGTAATACTCTTAATACAGGTGGAAAATAGTGGTATCTACGCCAATTTACTGAGATGTGTTACATATTATATTTTAAATAGATCACAATGTGTCAAATTTAATAATTATTCATCCTCATTTAATCAAGTAACATCTGGTGTCCCCCTGGGGTCGTACTTAGGGCCTCTTCTAATTTCATTCTTTCTATACGATATTGACAGGTGTTTTATGCATTGTGATTACTGTCTGTATGCCGATGATTTAAAGTTTTATAAAAGACTATACAGTTTATCTGATTGTGTTAAATTGCAAGATGATGTAGTACGCTTTTACAAGTACTGTAAAGTAACTTATATATATCGGGAATCGAGAAAGGAACCACCAAACCGCAAAGCCGTTATAAAGTAGTTCCCGAATAGCAAGGCTATTACATAATCGCTATAGGAAACAACCACTCCTCGGGATAAAGCCCCGCCAGGCATTGAATTATACCTAATAGCGATCCTCGATCCTTTTCTCGTGTTTTTGCACGATCACCAAGGTTTCAGAGAAGAAAATCTGCCACGGGTAGGATTCAACATCTGTCCCGGATGGGAACCGAACGACAGACAACTGTTTCAACTTATTAGTTCTCATCAGTGCCGTACACGGTACGCTGGTCCAGGACAAACGCCGAATCAAATCCATGGGGTATTCATCTAATCGATTCCCCAGTTATAAGTTACTGACATAGATCGTATCGATTTAGATGAATCAACTATCAACTCTTAACATAATGGCGGTTATATTTCTTACACCCTGTATATATTTTCAGCATAGTCCATAACCAACTGTGAACATAATCTGACACAGTCAGTCACTTTTTAACTTATGTTGATAAATTTCCTCTTTCAATTACCTTGGAATTTCATCAGAACAATGACGATAATGTTCGAGTCAATTTGCTGCGAATTTATAGTATTTGAGATTGTCCATTAATTAGCGGATGAAACGTTACAAAATATCTGAAAGCAGATGAGATATCAATTACATTGATATTTACCATACCATTTCAGATGGTACTGAAGTGTATCATATTATAGATGGCACTATTAACTAAAAACATCAAATAGAAGGGGGGGGGGGGGGGGTGTTACCTCATTTGAAAGGTATTCTAATTTTCTATTCAATATCAAATTGTTTTTGGAAATTGTTACCTGTAAATTACCTGTAAATTATTGTAGAAATATTTTTCACTCTGTAATCTAACTTATTGCACATTTTTTTGCAAAACAGAAGCCTGTCCTAATGATTAAAATTACACTAAATTAAAGAAATAATTAACTTTGACTATAGTTAATAGATATTGATTTTTTTTTTATTACTTGCTATTTGTTCCATTTTTGTGGACGGAAGTTATTCTTATTTACAATAAATTCAGACACCTAATACAATTTCTGAGAATCAATTTTGCATCACCAGGATCTGATTAAATGACTAATCACTAGCTTTAATATCATTTCGTGTTAATCCTCCTAATAGTCTCCTGTTTTTTTGTTGTTGCGTCGAAGCTTCTCACCCTCTCCCAGGAATTTCGTTTATGCCAAAGCAGAGCGTAACCTTACATCAAACTGAAAGGTCTCTTAATTAAGATTCCATGATAATCCCATTTGCAGAATATATCTCAGGGAATCAGTTGTAGAAAAGTAGCCGTGTTGTCTAAAATACGATTATTGAGAGTAGGTGTTCAGCCAAAACACCATTTCAACGTCCCAATTGTCAATAGACATATAGGACATGTCTTTGTGCTACGTAAAAATCTGTGAATTCAAAACGCCATGTAATAAATATAATTAAAAATATCACACATCTAACCACAGCAGATTGTCTATTGCCACAGCGGATTGTTGCAAACCTTTCATCTGCAATAAAATTTCGTCTAATTTTAATGAACTGTTAATTGTTAATAAACATCTCCTTTACTTTATTATAGACAGAAAAAAGTTTTCGACATTCGTTTAGTAAAAGACATAAATCCAAAAAGCTCAACGTTTGGGCAGAGATTGTGGATAATAGAGTTTTAAGACCATTTTTTGGAGGTGCATTTACAGGACACATAGTATACTTCTTCTCGGCTGGCCCGCTTGTTCTCTCGATTTAAATCCGTGTGACTATTTTTTATTAGGCTATTCAAAAATGATACATCACAAAACTATTTAACACTGATAACTTAAAAAGGAGATTTAGAAACGGAATTCGGGGAATCACACCTCAGATTATTAAAAATGTTTAAAGTGAATTTGAATACTGTTTGGCTATAGCTCGAGAAGTTTTCGCAGCTCATCGTAACATTTAATTTAGGTGTGTTATTATTTATCTATTTTTTAATGTTATATATTTGTTTTTGATAGATTGTTGTTTCTGTTAGTGCAGTAAATTTCAAGTACAAAAAATGCAGCAAATCCAATACAAAATATTATTTTTGAAATTTATGTTGTAAAAGCCTCGTCAAATATATAAAACATTTTATGCAAGGTTAAACTGTTAAGAATAAAACGAAATTGATAGCAGAGCATAAAATTCGGACGCCATGAAACACTTTAAAAAATTATTTAATAATTTTTTCAATTTCCTTTCCAACTTTATAGTAGTAGTTCATTTATAAATAATGAATAAATTCGTTAAAAATTCAAAGAATAACTTTTGGCAAACATTCTCGGACCCGTCAAATTTTATTTTTATTTGTGCATTTTTTAAAATATAATTAATACATATAGGGGGTAGGATCGTGTAGTAGTTATGACGTCATCGATATTTTTTTGTAATGGCAGCCCCCTTTGTTATTACCGAATGTGAAAGAACACATTTTCTATATATGTCACGGTAATAATTGCTATAGCGAGATTATAGGCTAGATAAAAACAAACGAAGAAAAATGATTGTGCAATTTCAAAATACTACATTTAATGACAATTATTATTTAAAAAATCAACTAAATTAAATTCTCAAATAGTGCACCGTTGGCTATCTAATAATAGTCAAGCCGATTAATACATTCTTTTAACAGTTAATAACTAGAGTTAGTAACTGTTAATAACTTCAGGAGGTATACGTTGTATTTCGTGACGAGTTCTTGCTTTTAAATCTGCTAAATTCTCCGGCCCAATAACATGTATTTTGCTTTTTGAGTGTCCCCACAAAAAGTAATCTAGGGGCCAAATCTGGCGATATGGCTAGCTACTTAATGGCCCCCTTCTCCCTATCCAACGATTTGGGAACAATCTCATCTAAATAAGCATAGACAGATGCTGTATAATGCGGAGGTGTACCATCTTGTTGAAAGAAAAAATAATTTTCTCTCTGAGGAATTTCAGGTTCCCTTACATCTGGATATAAAGTAATTAATGCAGTAATAAGGTAGTCTCGCAGAAAATCCAAATATTTTCCGTCGAACCATGCCTCACTTTCTGGGGATCTTGAGTGCAATACTCCATCATTCATCGGGAGTTCTCGTAACCCAATAACGACAGCTTTGTCTATTGACATGGCCCTTCAAAATAAAGATAAGCTCGTCAGGAAGAAATGATGTTTGTACGAAATTATCATCATTGCATAGTTGTTGCATCTACAGAATTGATTTCGTCGATTAAAGTCGTCTTCAGATAGCTCATGGATAAGATATACCTTATAAAGATGGTGCTTTGCTTTTTTCAGAATTTTGTGTACTATAGACGCCGATATGTTGAAATCAGAAGCCAGTTGGTTAAGTGTAGAGTGACAAAATATTAGCGGTTGCCGATCAGGATGAGTTGTATCAATATGATACAACTCATCAAGCAAAGATATATAATGATCAAGCAAGGAACTGTAATTCCTTCTCGCTTACTTAATTTAACTATTGTTTACAAAACGAAAAGTTACCACTCAATAAACACTTCAAACACAATGCTTTTGCTGAAACAAAAGATAAGAAATGTATTCTTTCAAGAAAATAACTCCATAAACCAAAAAGTCTATTTAACGAGGTACAATTTCAAGTTTTTATCTAACAGCAATAATCAACCATTACACAGGCCAACAAAGATTTTGTGATCGGATTTTTCTGCTTAGTTACATATCATGCACGAACTACCGAGACACTGTTTTTCTTGTTTCCAGCACGCACCAATATTTGTAAATGTACATTGTACAATAATTTGTAGTTTTTTGAAACCGAAGTTCTATAAAATTAAATTTTGCCTCAATCTTTGCGGACCCCCTGTGTTTAATCGATTTTAAACGTACGCACAAGTGTGGGGGATTTACAGAAACAGAGTAGGCCGGTGGGGATATTCCGGTTTTATACTATTCGCGTATTTACATAGTCGCTGTAGTACGTTTTTAATGTGTGTACGTTTACTCGTGACATCGCGCTGTGTGTTTCTATTTTGTTTTAAAAATGTCTAGAAGTTGTAAAAATACACCAAATATATTTTGTTATGAAATTAACACCTGGTTCAAAAAACGTTATTTATGCAAATTTGGTTGATCCACAAAACATTCTCTTGTCGCCACTCCATGTTAAATTAAGATTTGAAGCAGTATGTAAAAACTATATATAGAAATGGGAATTGTTTTAATACTTACGTGGACAGACATTTTCGTAGGACCACAAATAAAAAAGTTAATGCAGGACCAACAGTTTGAAGAAACAATGACAGAAATTGAAAGAGTCTTGGATATGCTTTAAAAATATAACATGAAATTTTTTATAAAATTATAAACATATGTATTATGAGGAAATTGTCAACAAAATGCTGGGATAAGTTTAAGCAACTTATTGTTAGTTGTAATATGAGCATAAAAATTCATTTTTTGCATGCTCATCTGGACTACTTTCCAGAAAATGTAAGTAATGAAATGTTTCAAGGCATAAAGGGTCGATGGGATGTGGCGATGATGGCAGATTACTACTGGATGCTGAAAAGAGAAGATCCAACGAATGATTACACAAGAAAAACTACAAAACGAAGTTTATGTTAAAAAGGGAGAGATTTTCAAGGAAAAAAGGAAATTAGAGACTAAAAACTATTTGTGTTGTTGCTTTTTACTGTTTTTTAATATTTATTAAATATAATGTTTATTAAAATGTAATTTTTCCTTTAGTTTCAAATTTATTATGATTATTCAGTTGATCAAAAACCTCACGCGAGGGGCAAAAGCGGGAGGTAGATTGACATCAGCGTAAATAAGTCAATTATAATCACTTATCAAACCAAAATAAATTTTCAAAAAGTCAATATTTGTAAGCCTGTGTTATCAGGCAGTCAACGGTGCACAATTTCACCATTTAATCTAGTTGATTTTTTAAATTTTTTTATCTAACTTAGACGCTAATGTAATTATTACTGTAACGTATGTAAATAAATTTGCTCTTTCACATTCCGTAATAAAGAAGGGGGTTGTCATTAAAAAAATATCGATAACGTCATGCCTCATACATGAATCACTCTATACGAATTAACTATATTTTAAAAACTGCGCAACTAAAAATACAATTAGAGAGGTGTGAGAGGTTTTCCGAAAACTTATGCCTTGAATTTTTAACGAATTTATTCATTACTTTTCAAAAGCACTGTATACTGATACTTATAGTATTTATATTAGTTGGTCTGTGAACCAATATAGAGCTTGAAATTTATTTGTGGATTAAGAATTTTCATCGGGCTGGGAAAATGACAGTTTTATGGGGTCTAAAAAATGCGCAATGCGGCGACAGGCAGTCTGCGAGGTCTCATGGCTGTCAGCCTCGATTCGGGCTGCACGGCGATATTCCACTTGTGCAACGACAGCAAAAACTACGGGGCGGATAAACCATTTAAAGCGATCGACAATACATGCAAGATAATCACTGCAAAAGGTTATTAGCGAATAAGTAAGTGCTGAGCGATGGACCGTGAGCGGCATCCTGTTTGTGAAAAGGGCCAAAGGGCCGCGCCCGGTCCAGGACTACGCAACTTTGAATCAAGGATCCGTAATCTGCTTAAGGATATTAGCAGCGGATTCTGTTGTGAGTGACCATTCGAGAATAAGAAAATATCTAATCTGACTGGCACAAATGCCGTTTTGTGTCGGTTTACAGATGGCATGGTTTTTACTATTTGGGGAATACGTGCGGTGACCACATGCGGCTTCCCGTACGGAGTTCAATTGGACAACCGGTCTAGAAATATGCTAAAAATGTTTGTAAGACCCAGTCATAATATCACTTTTAAGTGCGCAAATATCAAATGTAATTTTCAATATGATTGTTTTAGTTTTCGGAAGTAAATATTCCTATACTATCTCTTTCGGACACTGTGTTAGTTAATGAGTATTCCTCAGGGGCGTAGCGTGAGAAAAGAATCTAGGGATGTGATAAAAGTTTTATAAGGGGAAGAGGTATAGTCAGATGTATGGTAAGTCATATGAAAATGGTAAAAATAGAAAAAGACACTAACCTAAAATGATAATGCCGAGGTATATATCCTAATTTTTAAAATGAAGATCAATTCTTCGGTTTTTGTTTGTCCAGCGAAAACGTCTATCACTGTTTCTTCAAATGTTGGAGACGATCTCATATCTTCTAACAAGGCACTTTCAATTTATTGATGCTAAAGTTCACAGTCTTTATTGCTTTAGAAAATTTCGCAGATAAGTCTCTATTCACTTTAAATATGAAAATGATCTTTACGAGGAACTGCTTGTGGCAGGAATAGTCAAAGTTAAACGACCACGATGACAATTTTGATGACTCCGGGAAAACAGAAGATAATTGAAGGAGCATAATAAATTGGTGAAGCTCAAACACAGTGCTCTTTTTCATATCGGGATCACTATAAATCACTGAAAGTTCACTTTTTAAACGATTTGCATCAAAGAATATACCATATGTATCTACTAAAGAAGAAAAAAGTTTGTCAGGAAAACGTTTCACGAATGAAGTAAATTCTGTGGAATCTAGATTTAAGAATTTCAGTTTAGAAATTTCACTAAACCGTTCATTAATGTTCAAAGTAATAACGTCCAAAATTTCATAAAACAATCGTGCGTAGGTGCTTTTCTTATCTTCTTCAAGAATTAAATCCAAACTCATTCTTTTACTTGGTGGTTGATTTTCTAACACAAATCTGTCCATACGGACCCAAATGTCACTAAACTCGTTTCTCATTTTTTGAATATATGATTTGAAATCGGCGATCTTTTTATTGCAGTAACTAATATCTGATATTTTTGTCTGTAGAATTTTACACAGACTCTTGGAATGTGGGAATGTTGCAGAAAACGCTGCTAAGAAAAAATTAAAATCAAAGTCGCGCAATAAAGTCAAAAGGCCTCTAGCACAAATAACTGTTTTTCGATCCCATTCCTCATTTTCATTTTCTACAATTACCTGAAACAGCGCTTCCAAATCTTCCTTATATTATGGCGACAGCGGCCAAGATGCATTCACATAATGGCATAACTGAGTCCGGAAATAACGACGACACCCACTCGAGGATCCACTGTTGACTGCGTAAGATCACTGACCTTTTCGCCCATTTAACGCGTAGCTTGGATGTAACGTGGACCATCGCATTTCAGCACTGCAGCACGTAACGCGGGAGTCCAATAATTTCGGGCGCTTTCACGACCGATTTGAAATAAAAAAGTTGATGGTAGCGTTTAAAGTAAATAATGTATGTTTGCGGTTGGTGTTAAATAATAAAAAATTGTAATAACTGAATAAATATTGTACTTTTAAATAACACTAATTTGCCAGTTTTTTAAGGGATGCGACGCATCATTCGCATCAATGTACGCTACGCCCCTGGTATTCCTCACCTAGACAGATTTGGATTTGGATTTGGGGCATGGTCTAATTTATATGGTGTGTTTAATGTTTTTTTGTATGATTAACGAAGTTTCTGCGATGTCAAGTATATATTGTTGTTAATGTTTCTGGTACTCATTTACCACATATTACACAAGCCACAGCATAATGTTAAACATCACATAAGTAGGTACAAGTACCACTTTATATAACTACTAATCAGTTGCCGTATCAATTGACATAAGCATACTTATTTTTTACTGCTGATTGTATATTGTTAATAATGATATTATGCATCCAAGCGATAAAGAAGCGATAAAGACATAAAACAAAGAATAGCGCAGGGTCGAGTAGCTTTTAACAAAAAGAAAGCACTTTTATGCTCGGGGGTAATAAACTTAGAAACAAGGAAGAGATTTTTGAAAACATATGTATGGAGCACGGCACTATACGGCTGCGAAACCTGGACGGTAGGGGAAGCAAGTAGGAAGAAATTAGAAGCTTTTGAGATGTGGTGTTACCGAAGAATGATGAAAATACCATGGACTGATAGGGTTAGAAACGAAGAAGTATTGGAGAAAGTCGGCGAGAAAAGAAGTATGTGGAAAA
Source organism: Rosalia funebris (assembly GCA_037954035.1). Taxonomy (NCBI): domain Eukaryota; kingdom Metazoa; phylum Arthropoda; class Insecta; order Coleoptera; family Cerambycidae; genus Rosalia; species Rosalia funebris. The sequence goes on along the minus strand of JAZFAV010000036.1, from coordinate 3,915,572 downwards.
ACTTAAAGAAGAGAAGAGATAGAATGGTAGGCCACTTGCTGAGACATGGGGGAATAGTCCGCGATATTTTGGAGGCTGAAATAGGAGTGAAGAAAGGCAGAGGTAGGCCTAGATTAGACTACTGCTCGCAAATAGTAAGGGATGTAGGTTGTAGCACAATTAGCGAAATGTGTAGGTTAGCACAAGATAGGAGAATCTGGAGGTTAGCGTACAACCAGTCTTAGGACTGATGACCTAATGATGATGCATCCTGGTTGGATTGGATTAAAATTGAGTAAGATAAATTTGTATCGATATGTTCCGTTGTGGTGTATACCTTTTCCAAAGTTTACAAAATGGTGGTTTGTTTGAATGGTGACGTAAAATATCAGGCACAAATCAACGAAATACTGCCACTGGACGACACCACATTTATAACATTTATAACTGTAACTATCTATTACTGTGATTTAATTGTACTCCATGATATATTTATGTTAAAATTATTTAGAAGCTACCTTTTGTTTTTAATTTTTTAGTTATATTTCACATTTTTGTGATGTAAATGGATTTTTTCTGAGGAAAAATGGCGTAATAATGGCCGTTGGGTAATCATTGAGGGAAATTCAGCTTCATGTCTGTTTGAAGTGCCTCCCATACAGTGTTTACGTGACCTTATCAGTTATTACTGTACTAGAAATTAAATATCAGTACTTTATACATTAAGCGATACTGTTTTTCAACAAATAGAACCCTGCGTTTGCACCCTTTGATTTTTTTAAATAACTACACAAAAATAAGTCCAGTGGACTTACATCCGAAAAACCATTGACGATGGCCATTCAGTGGGGCTTTGCGCTTTTTTGCCTATCGATGTGCTTAAGAAAATATTATGAAGGGTAATTTCTGGAATTATTTTGATAATCAGAAGGTATTCCAATGTCTGAAAATGGCCAAACGTGTGGTCCAGAGTAGTGCCAAAGATGAAATAAGTCCAAACCACATTAATGGCTTGAAACAATTGGTGTATGTGCTATATGTGAAACAATTGGTATATTTTTAAATATTCATTGAATAGATCGATATTTCAAATAATTTTTATTAATCTTTTTTCTGTATTGTATACTCGTTTTCTGAAGGGTAGTCTCCTTATTATGGTAGCTAACTTTCCTCAATGCGAATACTTTTTCAAATTGTTTTCCAAAGTTTTTTACTTTTCCGCACTCCACTATATGCGAAAAAGCAATGTAATCGTGTAAAGAAAAAGTGAAAAAAGTTATTTCTCGTTTTTCGGTCTAAAAACAAAAAAAAAAATGGTTTTTAAAAAATTTTTGCTGTGTGTCGTCGTTATCGTCGGAATTTACTCTTGTTAGCACGATAACTCAACTAAATCGTGTCGAATCGATCGGGTTTTGACTGATTCTGATCGGGGACGTCTCCCAAGCGACACCTATTGATTTTGAGGTGGATAGAACACACTCTACCATATACATGGGTCATGAGAAAGTACAATGGTGGATTATTTGAGAAATTGTTTTTGTTAGCACGATCACTCAATTAAATCGTGTCGTATCGATCGGGTTTCGACTGATTCTGATTAGGGATGTCTACCAGACGACATCTGTTGATTCTGAGGTGGATAGGACATACCGCACCCTGTCCATGGGCCATGAGAAAGCACGAGGGTGGACTATTTGAAAAAAGTAAAAGTGTCGCATAAAATACATATTCTGCATTTATTTCGTTGGTTTATTTTTTCTCGGCCACTCAATTTCGAGATAGAGATGTTCTACGTGCGGAAAAGTCCGTTTTAAGGTTTTAAAACTGTTTATTTTTTGTTGTTGTCATCCTTATCGTTATCATCAAAGGAACAAAGTGGAACGGAATCGTAACGTTTTTAAGAAAACATGTTGTATGTACTATGTAGATATTTTTCGATTTCTTAATCGTAGATATGACATATTTTACTTGTCATGGGTTTCTTGAGTTTTCGCTCTTACGTTTCATTTGTAATCGCCATCATCTACAATTATGGATACAACGTTCTAAATTATTTTATTATTCTATTTAAATGCTTTGGCATAAATGAGTTAATATATAATTCACTGGGGTTTGGTGTGTTTTTAGGTGTTATTAATAAATAAGCATAAATGTATAGTGTGAGTAGGCAAAACGTCATATGTATTATTTTATTTGCCTGTAGTATACCATATTCATAGAGATAGATATAAAATTAATTTAATCCACTAAAATCAATTTAAAAAATTGAAATACGTTCCACTTAAATTCTGTCAGTTCCAGTAAATTCTCTTAATTGCATTGCTGTCTTTAGCAGGCTATTAATAATTAAAAATTATGAGATAAGTAATCATGAAAGTTTTTATTACCAAATAGTTCTTCAATGAATACCTAACGAGCTAGTTCTTGATGGGTCTTTTTGCAAATTCCAGAGTAGGTATTTCCTGCGGCCTTCCACGCCGAAGGTAATTTCCGTCTATAGCTGGGGCGGCACCGTATGTCAATACTTTGGTAGTTTTCATCTCAAGTACAAACAGTGCCAGATAATAAGCCGAGTAATAATTGCAGCAGATACCCCGCTATCGTGTACAGTCCATTAAATAATAAGCAGCGAGGTTAACAATGGACCAGAGCAAATACCCCATTCATGGTTCTGCGTTTTACTATATGTTTATAAAATAACCGTAGGCGAAATCGCATTCAAAAGGTTCAGCCCAAAAATTTCACGACTGAGCAAGCATACATCCGTCTTAAGAAGTTAGTATTGCCCGTACGTCCCCCAGGCCATTCATCCTTCGAGTATCTTAACGCAGGCACTACCATCTCCATTGCGTACCAGCAAATACTACAAATTGACGATTATCCGAGCTGCCGTTTGATATTGTTGATACAATAAACCAGGTAAAAGCTGTAAATCCTTTTGTTGCTACTCAGTATTTGACGCTTCTTGTTTTGGCGACAAAATTAGACAGTCCCATTGGAGTTGTAGTATCGACGATTGGTATGCGTTTTTGATTGAGTACTTTATATACAGTATCGTCAAAATACTGGTAGATGTATGAAGTAATGTAATTTTATCGTCTTTGATAATTCTGACGCCTGATTTAAATTTAAATCAAAAATTAACTCCGGACGAGGATCTTGATACGAAATAGTAAATTAGGAATAGTAGTTGAATAATAACAAATAGTAGTTGAATTTATCCAATTACGTGCGTTACTTCAATTCACGTTAGTAACATGCCAACTACAATTACAACTACTATTGGTTTCATGGGAATCGATGGTTCTTATTAAACGACGAAGAAAAACTAAACGTCTGAATTAGATTTTCTCTTAATGTATCTACTATTTGAACTGTTTTGTATAGCATACTGGAGTTTTATGAAAATGTGTTTTATAAATATTACGTATTACGATTTTTTTTAAATATTACGATAATGTATAAGAATTACCTAATCTCGACATAACATATTTCAGTATAACGACAATTGCAAATTAATTTCTCTAAAACTAACTAGTAAAAGGTCTTCAAAGTTTGAAGCATTACACTGCCCAACAAAGATTTTGTGCTCGAACTTTTTTTAATTCTTTGGCTTAGCTACGTACCATGAACTACAGAAACACTTTCAAAAAATAAAACCCGCCACAGGTAGGATTCGACATTTGTCCCGGATCGGAACCGAATGACATACAGCTGTTTCGAACTTATTAGTTCTCATCAGTGCCGTACACGGTACGCCGATTCAGGACAAATGCCGAATGAACTTTATGGCGTATACATCTTCATCGATACGATCTCTGTCAGTAACATATAAGTCGGAAATCGAGAAAGGAACCACCAAACCGCCAAGCGGTTATCAAAGTAGTTTCCGAATAGCAAAGCTATTACATAATCGCTCTAGGAAACAACTACTCTTGGGCTAAAGCCCCGCCAAGCATTGAATTATACCCAGAAGCGATCCTCGACCCCTTTCTCGTGTTTCTACACGATCAGATAAGGTTTCAAAAAATAAAACCCGATTTTATTTTTTGAAACCTTGTGAATTCTCCTATTATTGGAAAGATTGAAAGGAAAATGAATAGAGTATATGAGTGTAATATGAAAGCTGTGGTACACGCTAGAGTTGTTTTGCCAGATTTCTGACATCAGAGCTGCCAGAGCTCTGTCATTGGCGTTTACACGTAGACAAAAATCTGGCACTTTTTCCTCTGGCAGGGATACTGTCAGAGAGCTCTGGCAAGTCTCTCTGTCATAATCTCTGGCGTCTGTTTATACCTGACTTTATCTTTAGGAGAGAACAAACAAAATAAATATATACTTTACATTCTTCAAACATGTCAGCAACATTCAGGACGGCGGCAGCAATTGTAGTTTATTTATTATTGGACGAGGAGAAAGAAAAAGAAAACAGAAAGCAAGTGAATAGAGTGATGTGGACTAAAGACTATTTTGGAAAGGAGACCAAAAAGTGGTTTTTATAATAAAATGAACTTGGAACTGACAAATAGTAAACCTAGTATGTACCGAAATTTTTGACACTTAAATTTTTTCACTATTTACACTAAATTGACACTTCAAGTTTGTCATTTTGACATCTAGAGGATCCTTTCCCAGTTTAGTCGCAATATCCGCAATAATCGTATTTTTTTGCACATTTTTATAATGCTGTAAAGTGATGTCCCATAGAACTGGGTATTTCGTACCGTTGTATTAACAGTTTGGTTTCGTGTTTTGACCATGATCCGAAAATATTCCTAGACTTTCGACTAATTACTTTCATCTTTGTATTGTTTCATCATTCAAATCAGACATTGCGTACGAAAAACAAATGATTCTGTACTTGGAGAACAATATATGGTACGACGACAACCAGCGTGACACAGAACCAAATGAACTGCACCAGAGTGCAGTTTTCACAAGCTAGATGAAAAACTTACAGCTCTACCATCAGAGTACTCTGGCATCACCTCTGTCACTACGCTGTTACACGTCCTTGGCACAGCTTACTAAATACAGTATTGAGTAAGCTGTGTCCTTGGCAGCTCTGATGACAGAACTCTGACAAAAAATCTAGCGTGTACCAAGGCCTTAAGGCTGCTTATGCCAGTAGAGTGATCAGGACAGGGATGGAAGAAATTGACCCTTTTTGATGAAATAAATTTTCCTTATCCACCTAGAAAAGTGACTACATATTACAAACCTTATGCTTTTAACAGAACAGAGGTTAGAAGTCTACTAGGAAGAAAGTGAAGACCTTGATAACTCTTCCCATAGCTCAGGACAATGTTAGATTGTAGCCAAAAACTTAATAACAAAACTGTTTTATATAGCTGCATTGTAGCATAAGTTTACTAAAAAAACAACTTCTATATTAGATAGAGGTGTGGGATTTATTTTAAAATGTACAGAAAAGGTGGATGTTTAATTTAAGGCGATAAACAAAATTTAATTTCTTTTGCAATTTTCGCCATCAGTGCATCCCCTTAAGTTCGCAATCGATAATGTTCTTTTATACAATTTAAGATAGTTTTTAGTTCCTCTTTTAATCTCTTCAAATGGCAGAGGCATTGATAGTAAAATATATTCTGGGGCACCTTGTATAATATAATAAAGTAGTTTGTGATTATTTATATTTGTATGTATGATTATCTAATTAGGCATACTACTTATACTCGTACGTCTGTATTTAAAACATTCCATTACACTCACAAAAACTTTTAATATAGACACATGCCTATTTCTGGCATTGGAATAATTCCATTAAGTTAAGCATCGCATTGCTTAACTTTAATTCATACAATTTAATCACTTAAATTTTAATTTCAATTTCAGACGCTTATTCACTGCATCATCGAGATTTTAAAACATATTCTGTATCTGTCAAAAGTGCGCGAAACAATGAAGTAATCGTATCCGGCCCAAATATTAAAAGTATCTGGGTACGCTTGTAATCGCGCATATGATGGTTTCAATCAGGATATTAGATTATGTGAAGTGCCTCTCCGAACCTCTGCCCCTCGCGATAACAAGTTCAGAATTTAGGGTTGATACATATTAAGGTTATTTTATAATACACCAGTCGATAAAACCTTTTTAGAACTGATCCAATTAGGTTTTTAAATTAATCGCCTCTAATAAACTTTTGATTTCCAGACGAGAGGTTCGTTTATTTATTACGTGTATATCGCCCCGTGCTTCTGTATCGATTAAGGCTTCCTGGCAATATTGCATTTCGCCGTATTTTACAGAAAGTATCAATTCAAAATACGAAGGGGTAACCAAGAAAACGTTATTAAAAATGATTTGGTTTATATATTTATTTTTTAATTTAAGATAACATATTGAAACATCAATTTCCCCTAGAATATTGTCCGTTAGATGATATGCATTTGTCCCAACAGTTTTTTACTGTTCGAAACATTTTTTATATTCTCTTGAACGAATGCTGTTAAGTGCTTTCAGTGATTTTCTCTTAACCTCTTCTACGTCTTGAAAACGATTTCCTTTTAGGGTTTTCTTCATTCTTGGGAATAACAAAAAGTCGCGGGAGTTTAGATCGGGCGAGTAAGGGGGTGAGAAACCGTTACCATGTTGTTTTTTTTTTTTATCAAAAACTGGTTGGTTGTCAACTCTGTGTGGACAGGTGCATTGTAATGATGAAGAAACCACTCCCTCGATCTTCATAACTCAGGTCGCTTTTTTCTCACTGCTTCACGCAATCGCTATAGCACTTCCAGACAATAGTTTTGGTTCACTGTGGCGCCCCGAGGAAAAAATTCAACGTGAATGACTCCTTTGATCGAAATGACTCCTTTCGAGAAAAATAAACCATCATGGACTTCACACTTGATTTTACTTTGCTTTTTTGAGTTGGGCCTTGAAGGTGTCTTCCACTAGCTGGACTACTGTGTTGTTTGGAGGTCCTAGCTGTAACACCAATATTTATCTCCTGTGATGACTTTTGACAAAAATTAGGGTCAGTCTGTGTCTGTTCTTTCAATTCCTTGCCTCACGGTTCTCTCTCTCTTACCATCGGGAAACCGTCGTGGAATAAACTTTGCCACTACGCGTCCCATGTACAAATCTTCAGTTAGGGTTTTTTTTGGCATAAACTCCAGGAAATTTCAGTTATTTTCTCCAATTCGTCGGATTGTTCTACGACGATCAAACATGATGTCACGCAGTTTTCGAACATTTTCATCTGTTCTATACGCTGAGGGGCAAGCCAAATGGAGTTCATCTTCAAGTAACATTTGATCACCTCTAGACCGGGTAAACCACTCGTAAATTCTTAGAGCTGGCTTAGAGCTTCTTCCCCATAAACTTCCTGAAGCATTGGAACTATATCTGACGCTGTTTTCATTAACAGGAAACATAATTTGACGTAGGCGCGTTGCTCCTTGCCAGCGTTAGGACGGGCTTAAGAAAAAAATCACTCTGTCCGCTGCGATGGTTTCACATGAACGATACCTGGCCAACTGAGTAGGGAAAGTCTCTAGTAAACAGAGATGGCAGTACTGCCATCTCCAACGCCCTTGTCTTCAAAACATATTTCTCGTGTGTTTCATTTTATAGTACAAAATGTGTTATATTTATTTATTTAATGTTCAGACGTATCTCTGCCTCAATTTATAAATAAGAAAATATCGAAGTTAATATCCCATATGTACATATATCCCATATGTATATTTGTACGTTGTTTTTGTATAGACCTAATACAATTGGATCTTATACAACACATTTATATCCTCTTAACCACAACTGATATTTAACGCATATGAATATGGATATTTTGATAGCGTACCTGTATGATGACAGTATCTTTGTCGGCAGGATATCAATTCAATTTAAGATTGGCTTAAGAACAGCTTTATATAGTAATAATGATCTGCGTCCGATAAGCCAGTGCATTTGACTCAACTTGATATCTACCTATGTCCATTTGGCAAAGATAGTGCCTCGTCACCTACCTAGATGAATATCTAAATGTGTTAGTTTGAGGCTTTAGTTGTCAATTTTAAGTGGCGGACATGTTTCTCGACGTAATGTCAAGGTGATATGTATGTATTTGGTTTCATTGGCTTGCATGCGCTATTGCTTGGGTCAATTTTGGATACTATCTAAGTTGATATCTGAATCTGAAGTTGAATCTGAAGATTTCTTGAAACAGTTACTGGATTAGCAAGGATTGCTGTATCATCGGCATGTGTTGCTACTGTTATCATACTATTTGATAGGTCCGCTATGTACACATATGTTAAATATACAACTGGCCCTAATACGCTACCTTAAGGAACGCCAGAAAATATAGGGTATAAATTGGAGTATATATTCTGCTTTATGAGAAAGTGTCGATCAGTTCCTTATAAGATAAAATTATATCATAAGATTTAAGTTCGTGATGAGGATGGCATAAGTAGGATTTTAGTTTGTAGAAAATTCCATTATACTGTACCTTATTAAAGGCTTGAGATGTATTTAAAATAATACTGGAGCAATATCTACTAGCTTCAAAATCTTATATACAAACCTGTGGATCTGCTCTATAGTCCTATGATCATTTTGAAATCTGAATTGGTGTTCAGGAATAATGTTCCTGCCTCTAGCCTATTCTTATAGATATTTGCGAATACTTTAGGCAGTATTAGTAGAATACTTGTTATTCTGTTGGATGACACTGCTTTGAGATTTTTGTCTTATCTTAAAATCATCTGGGAGAGATATCTGAGAAATAATTGAATCGAAACAAGGCATTGAATATAAAAGTTAGTCTACAATATTTTTCGGATAATTCTTGTAGTACTTTATTGATAATAAGATCGATCGGGTGTTATGGGGATATCAATTTCTTTCACAATTGATTCTTTTATTTCTGAAGTTATAATTTTATTGTGTGGCAAATATGCATATAGTACAGCGCATTAAAATATTGATGGTGGCTAAGGAAAGTATAGTAAATTTGTTGTAACTGGTGTTCTCGAATGTTTTCCCCTTTTCTGGTGAAAAGTCGGTTATTAAAGATATTTAAATTTATTAATTTATATTAGAATTTACAATGTAGGGACAGTTATGTATGAAAAAGACATTGTCAAGCTGTCAATTTTAAATAACCCCATAAGAAAAAAATCATTGGCTTTAAATTGGGACTTCTAGGCGGCCAACCAATGCTCCATCTTGCTGAAACCATGTGTCCACATTAAACCTTGACTTCAACAAACTCATGCTCTTCATGTCCAACACTCAAATGAGGAAAACATTTCACCTTATACTTACGAAAACCACAGAAATATTGTGCAGTGAAGTGGTATCTAGTGCTCTCTAGTTACTATTGGATCTTATCTGAACAAGGATAACGAAATAAATAAATCACCTGATGATGTAGTAAATAACATTTATTTGAGTATACTATTACTAAATTACATATTTTTACAACGTATAACTAAGCAATGCAGAGCTGTGGACAGGTATTGAACGATAGGGTCAGTCCCTGTCTATATTGCACATTCAACAAAGAGATCAACGCATTCTGGAACGCCCGATCTGCTGCCAGACCGACCGACGACGGGTTATCACCGGAAGTACTCTCTCAAGAAAATTCTAGAGGGACTCGTCCATCGTCAGTTAATACGTGGGTCACAATAATTTGGAAGAATAGACCGGAACCGTCATCGGCGGCCTGATGAAAGGACTTATGAAGTGGTGGATATCTCTTTCGCCAGGATATACTGCGGACGGTGTACTACCCTGAGAGGACCCAGATATGAAGTCCTGTTCCACGCAGTTATTACCGTTTTCGTGCAGCTTTCTCATGTGTTTCTTTAGGTCGAAATTCCGGCAGAAACCTTTGCCGCACACTCTGCAAGTAAACGGTTTCTTGTCGTTATGCGTGTGCATGTGAAAAGTAAGGTTATAGACCTGGTGAAACGCTTTAGAGCAAACGGAGCATTTATAAGCCTTCTCCCCGCTATGAGTAAGCTTGTGGTTCTTGTAGTTGCCCTTCTGGTGGAAGCCTTTCCCGCAAAATTCGCATACGAAGGGCTTGTACCCAGCATGAATTCGCGCGTGCGTATTCAGTGTCGATGATCTATTAAAGGCTTTGCCGCAAGTGTGGCACTTGTGAGGCTTCTCCGAGGTGTGGATTATCTTATGTCTGCACAACGTGGAGGCTTGTCGGAAACCCTTTCCACATATCTTACAAACGAACGGCCTAGCACCCGTGTGGACTGGCATATGCCTTGTGAGGTTATAATGAGCATTGAAAACCTTTCCGCATTCTCCGCATTCGAAGCTCTTCTGTTTGGGAGCAAGGAGGTTTGGCGTGGCGAGGCTATTCGAGGAAGAAATATTCGTTTTCGTCTGGGGTTTAGCGAGTGTCGTTTTAGTGGTATTAAATGGTAGAGGAGGCTGAGGGTTTATTCCTGGAGGGCTGCTACCAATTGTACAACTAGGTTCCTGTCCCATTGACGAGCTGTACACTGAAACTGATCCTAACATTAACTGACTAGGGTGGTAATATACCAGAGGGTAATTCTGAAGCAATTCTTGCGATCTAAGGACATTGGGGACGTATTTCTTGAAAGCTGATTCAAAAGCGTTGGGATAAGATAAGTTTAGAATCCTCGTGTTCCCTTCGGTGTCGGTTTTCTTTGTTTTAGTGTCTGGTTCCATTATTTTGGCTATGGAAAAGTTGAGAGTCCTCGCCGAGGGCGACGGGGCCTTCTGAGCCTCAGGGTATATACTCGTGGATATTTCAGAAGCCATAGTCGACGTTCCACACCTGAAATAAAGAAAAAACTATTAGCGCTGCGTATTGTGTGAAATCGAGTTCATGCTATTAACTCCTTGAATTCTAAAGGGGTGCGACAGACGGTGGCGGCGCAGCGAAGAGGCGAAACGCCCCATTGCATCAATCTTTCAAAAAACGTTTTCGTGATGCATTGATTGAGATCGTGGAAGGCAGAGCTAACTTCGCCGCTAAAACCGAGTTGCTATTAACGCCCCTTCAATTCGCAAATGGTAGAGACGCAAGATTATAATCACCTAGTATACAATGAAACGTGCCCTACTCTTTGCTTTTTGTCTGCGAACGGCGTATCTTTCGCGTAATCTTTTTTCTCGGGTTCACGCGTAGCAGATTTTCCTCATATTAAAATTCGGAGTTCGCGTATACCGTTTACCCCAGACGGGAGATTCCGGTCGTTAAGGAGAGGTGTTTAAGGAATTTTATTGGAAACACACTTTTTTGTACTCTGGCGTATGTTGAATGCGAAGGAAATGTAATAATATAGAATGAAGCAGTAGGAAACTATTTCATGTATAAAATAAGTCATTTTAATATGCTCTTTGTCATATATCTTAGGAATTTGTCACATGTCATACTACGATTTGATAATGCCACTACTTGTACTTATAAATTGAATTACATAAGGCTGAAAATAAGGTGGAGTTCCCTAGCTATATCTACCCTATTATGAAGGGTTGTGTTTGGGTTTTTAGAATATGTATTTGCATACATATTTCAATTAATTCTAAGATAGTATATCTAGTTTTTTGAATTTTGTTGAATAATGAATAACTTCTAGTTAGTCTATTGAGGGAAAATTATGGTTTATTTCTAAAAAATGGTTTGCAAAATTTTAAGTACTATTCATTTCATCGCTATTTGTCAAATAAAAAACTCTCTTATCTTACCGATAAACGGAAGAGTCTACCTGAGCCTAGCCATAAAAACAGGCCACGGTTATTTTTTGAGATTTTTTATTTGGCAAATAGCGATGAAATAAACTATACTCTTTTGATTTTCAAATGATTTTTTGTGTTCGTTGTATCTGATTTTAAATGCCCTTCCCATTTGACCGATAGAAAAGCCATTGCATTCCTCACACGAAAGCTTATAAACTCCAGATTTTTAAATTTTTTGTTTTTTTTGCTGTGCATCATAAAAAATATTTGATATTTTTTGGTTAGCTTTGAAGGCTATTTGAAGGTTATTTTTTGATATTACGTATGAGATTTTTTCCGACAGAGGGCCACGATATATTAAAGCTTCAAATTTTTTGAAATTTTTTCTTAATATGCGGATAGATTTTACTGACTAAACTGCCTATGTCTGTATTTTATTAATTTATCTATTATGTCTACCGAACAACCGTTATTAGTTGCTGCTTGTTTTTATGATGTCTATATCTTTAAGTTTTCTTTTGGAAGTGGTAGAGAAAATGTTCTGTTCACCATGGTTCGATATGTCGAGATTTTATGTGGGAAAGGATGACAAGAGTCTGCCGATGTAGTTGCATATGAAAATGTTGGTTTTATAGATATTAAATGATTTGTAAGTTATCTGCTGATGGTGAGGTCTAGAAATTTTATTTAGTTATTGTGTTCTATTTCTAAACTTAAGAAATAGGTGAGTGTATATTGTTTATAGAATTTAATGTATCTTGAATATCTTGGCTGTTGCCTGAATAACAGATTAAAATATCGTCCACGTATCTGTACCAGAAGAATATTTTTTGTGAAATAGTTGATTCAAAAATATACTTCACACTTTCTTCCATGAATAATTTTACTATAAGGGGACCCAACGGGGAACCCATAGCTAATTCCTCTTTTTGTTTATAAAATGTATTGTCGAATTGAAAATAGTTTCCACTTAAGCGTAATTCCAACAATGAAATAATTTATTCTAAACTATAATATGATTTTTTTTAATCTAACACTTTTTTTTCATCATTTTAAGGCACTCTCTGGAAGGTATATTTGAGAATATGTTACTAACGTCAAAGGATGCTAAGGTTTAATTTTTTGGGAGTTAAATATCTTTTAATTTGTTTGTAAGTTCTGTTGAATTTTTTATACTGTGGGAAGGTGTGAAATTGGTTAAATTTTTTGAGTATTGTATTTTATTCTATTGCTACTTATTTAAGCGGGGTATTTATGTATAGTCTATTTCATCGCTATTTGCCAAATAAAAAATCTCGTGGCTTGTTTTTATGGCTAGGCCCAGGTAGACTGTTCCGTTTATCGGCAAGATAAAAAAGTTTTTTAGTTGGCAAATAGCGATGAAATGAATAGTATACTACTGGCCTAATTGAATTTTCTTCCTTATATATTTTCATTAAACCATATAGTTTAGGCGACATTGGATTGATATTAATTAGTCTACATTTTTTCCTATCCGAAAAAAATCTTTCTGTATTTTTAAGAGCGTTTTTTAATTCATTCTGAATTTTCTTTGTTGGATCTGACCTTAAAACAATTGGTCTGCCTGGTCATTAAGAAGAGCTGTGTTTGGGTGTTTCGAATGTTTGTATACGTATTTCAATTGATTCCTTGAAAATTCTTCCGTATTTTTAAGAGTGTTTTTTAATTTGTTCTGAATATTCCTTGTTGGCCCTGACTTTAAAATAATTGGTTTTTCTTTTTCTATGAAGTTGTTCACTTTTCTTATGTAATCCCTTTTTTCTAGAATTACCCTTATCGCTTTGGTAATTATATAAGGTCAGTTACTTTACTTTTAGTTTGTATCGAATTTTACAAATTTTTTACGGATGTATTTGGCTCGTTAGTGGAATTTCTAATTAGATCTTTTTTAAATTTGAATTTGGTTGACCTTGTAAGGCTAGTTCGGTTTCGGCTACTACCAATTCTTTAAGTTTATTAAATTTGTATTGGGATTATATTTTGAGCCCTTATTTAAAATGTCCATTTCGGTTTCTGTTAATTCTGCATTCGAAAAATTAATATGCATAATTTTGCCTATAAATCAAAAATAATGCTCTAGAGTGTTTTTTTCATTTGCACAAGAGTATTACAAAAAAAAAAAAAAAAAAGAAAACGGTTTTCGCCCTCTAGTGGCAAAACCGTGCGACATTAAAAAAAGCAAAATAACAAAATGTGTCGTAAATTTTTATATCTACAATTTTGATCTCTTGATATTTTTCTCTACAATGCATAGTTTTGGCTTAAAATCGAAAAACAGCTCAAAAATACTTCAGCGCGCTCTAGTGGCGCAACTAAGCAGAATTTCGAAAAAATGAAAAGAACAAAAATTGTGGAGAATCGCAAAATCTACATCATCAAATCAGGTCATGTTTTCCCAAAAATGCATAGTTTTTCAGAAAATCGCAAAAAACCGAAAAAACGGCCAAAGATGCGTATATATATATATATATATATATATATATATATATATATATATATATATATATATATATATATATATATATATATATATATATGTTTATATCTAAAAAACAACCCTTTTTTTATCATGCGCTAGGTGAAAAATATGTTGACACAATCCTAACACAACTTTCTGAATAGGTCGCTTAGCTGTAGGAAAAATTTCCCAAAATCAGTGATATTTTGTCTAATTTGAAGGGACTATTGCAGTACTTTGGTTTAATTTGTCCGCCCGTTAAGGACGATCGATACAGTACCTATATATTATAATATTGACTTTCACGAAGTTCTGGCGGTAACCTCTCACGTGAACATCCAAGCCCCCCCCGCATTATAACAATCTTCCGCACGTCCTTGTTAGAGGAAATACCGCGAGCGGCATTAACATCGTCATCCGGTGATTAGCAATTATAAGTGTCAGCAGTTGGTGGCATCATCTCAATTGCAAAATAGAATGTCTGCTAGGGTTGTTCCGGGCCCGCTCCGCTAAGGCGATTAAGGGCATATAAACATGGAAACGACTGTCGCTGGGGATGAGATAAGTTAAAACCAATCTGGGAACTTCCACGCCCCTACGGTAGCCACACTATAAATGACAATTGGTGACGCGCGCTGGTGTCGATATTTTCATTGCCGAACGGCTGACGTGCAATCGACGAAATCGTCACGGTCAATTAAAATGCCACAATCGTTTTTCCTTCGGGCCGGAGAGAAGGGAAGGGGGCGTGGTAATTTTCGCTTTTCAGGGATTTTTATTTGGCATTGATGCTTTCGCATTGAATGGCACTAGAGTTAAACAATGCGCCAGTCCCCAAGAAAACGTCGATTTCTTTTAATCTCTATACACAAATATGACGTCAAAATACACTACGGCCGTAATAAAAAATGTCAGGATTATAAAACTCGGAAATGCAGACCATGTCCAAGCATGCACGTTTCGACAACCAAGGTTGCATTATCGGGAGATGAATAAGACGAATATGTTGTTTTATTAAGTTTTATCGCTCAGTAAAAGGTCTTATTGCGTCCAGGAAACAAAAATACGGAATAACTTTTACTCAGCTGTTATGTTCCGGTGACCGTCTAATAGTCACCAAGAATTTTGTCGTAATTGTGAAATGGCTATGAAAGGGCTTAAATGCCTCTACTTTAATGGAACTTATGTTGTATATCTTTCTTTGTTCTGTGTCTTTAAAACACATTGTTAGTATCGTACTTCACATATATCAGTACAAAAGACAGCTTGTCAAGAATAGGAAAAAGTGTGAAATTTTCAAGTATGCATAAAACAAAGAGTGAGGCAGCATTCGGAGGGAAGAGGATGCACTCTACGCGCGGCCAGATCGAACTCTGTATATATTCATACATACTCGATATTCACTCTGCAAAGGTCTCAGTGTGACTGAGTAAAGACCAGGCCATTTACTGCGCACCTGGTGGGCGTTTCGATATCGCAGTTTTGAGACTTGTTCCTATTCTTGACAAGCAGTACTTTCATGGCGTTAAAACTATTTCTGTGCCAGAGTCGTAGCGTACTTTATTTACTTTAAACGCTACCATCAACTTTTTTATTTCAAATCGGCCGTGAAGGTGCCCGAAATTATTGGACTCCCGCGTTACTTGCTGTGGTGCTGAAATGCGATGGTCCACGTTACATCCAAGCTACGCGTTAGATGGGCGAAAAGGTCAGTGATCTTACGCAGTCAACAGTGGAACCTCGAGTGGGTGTTGTCGTTATTTCCGGACTCAGTTATGCGATTATGTGAACGCAGCTTGGCGACTGTCGCCATAACATAAGGAAGATTTAGAAGCGTTGTTTCAGGTAATTGTGGAAAATGAAAATGAGGAATGGGATCGAGAAACCGTTGTTTGTGCTAGAGGCCTTTTAACTTTATTGCGCGACTTTGATTTTAGTTTTTTCTTAGCAGTATTCTGCAATATTCCCACATTCCGAGAGTCTGTTTAAAATTCTACAGACAAAAATATCAGATATTAGTTACTGCAATAAAAAGATCGCCGATTTCAAATCATATATTCAAAAAAATGAGACATTTGGGACGGTATGGACATATTTGTGTTAGAAAATCAACCACCAAGTAAAAGAATGAGTGTGGATTTAATTCTTGAAGAAGATAAGAAAATCACCTACGCACGATAGTTTTATGAAATTTTGGACGTTATTACTTTGAACATTAGTGAACGGTTTAGTGAAATTTCTAAACTGAAATTCTTAAATCTAGATTCCACACAATTTATTTCATTTGTGAAACGTTTTCCTGACCAACTTTTTTCTTCTTTAGTAGATGCATATGGAACATTCTTTGACGCAAATCGTTTAAAAAGTGAACTTTCAGTGATTTATAGCGATCCTGATATGAAAAACAGCACTGTGTTTGAACTTCACCAATATATTATGTCCCTTCAATTAACTTCTGTTTTCCCGGAGTCATCAAAATTGTCATCGTGGTCGTTTAATTTTGACTAGTCCTGCCACAAGCAGTTCCGCGGAAAGATCATTTTCATGTTTAAAGAGAATAAAGACTTATCTGCGAAATTCTCAAAAGCAAGAAAGACTGTCAGCGTTAGCATTAATAAATATTGAAGGTGCCTTGTTAGAAGATATGAGATCGCCTCCAACATTTGAAGAAATAGTGATAGACGTTTTCGCTGGACAAACAAAGACCGAAGAATTGATCTTCATTTTAAAAATTAGGATATCTACCTCGGAATAATCATTTTAGGTTAGTGTCTTTTTTTATTTTTACCATTTTTATATCGCCTACCATACATCTGACTATACCTCTTCCCCTTATACCTGTAAAATTTTTATCACATCCCTAGATTTTTTTCTCACGCTACGCCCCTGTTCTTTTATCATTTTTATTAATAATATTTAACCTACAATGTTACAGATAACTGCAGTACTTTCATTGTCGATGTAAAAATATTGAAACCATTACAATTGTTCTGTGAAATACGATAGTGATAGTATCTTTTCCAAAAACAATTTTTGACAACTTATTTTTAAAAGTTACAACAAAAAAGCATTAAAGTTATGAAAACAATATTCTTAATATCGTTTTTAATGAAATAAGTACCCATGAATTTGATACTGTGGTGATGTTGAGCTAAAGATATTATTGGCAACAGTGATTAGAAATTCTATTTGACGTAATCGCGTCCAAAAGTTTGTAAATAAATAATGCATATTTGTCATTCAATTAATAATACTTTTAATTCTGGTTACTACAAAATGACGTCAAGGAAGGTATTGAAAACATTTGAAAGTATACTTTCAAATGCATCTAACAGTGTATTATTCATGAGTAATCTATTTAGTGAAAGCATTTAATATATGTAGTTCCCTACGATAGTTTAACGTTATGGCATAGAAACAATTGGAAACAGTGAATAGACATCAAAAGAGCCCAATATTTCACATTCTTGCAATTGAACGTATTTGATGGTATTAATGAACTCTATGGAATTCAGCACTGATATATTAGACAGTGCAATAGGTGAATTATCGAACTCTTTTGTTAACCATTTGGACAATTTGTAAGTTGGTGAATCAGTTACCGAGATGATTAGGTAGACAATATGATTTAAGTACTATAAGAGTTAGATATTTGTAACTTGTAACCTATTTTTAAAATTAAGAGAAATGATGTTATTGCATGTATTGAATGATTTCTATAGTTCTGATATCGTTTTTAGTAAAAGGTTTCTAGATGATTTTCGGTAGGGACCACTGTCGATTCATTTCATAGCTCCTCCAAAATAACCTTCTTTGTGTATAAGAACAACCTTATTACCCTTATCTGATTTTAAATAAAAACAGTCTCTTCCGTAAACGTTTGGCAATTTTGTTGGCCTTGTTTGATGTCGCAATCTTGTTTGTAGCGATATTAGCTACAATTTGTTTTGCTCACACTCCTCTAGGAAATCCTTTAGAAGAACTCGACAGATGGTCAGACAGATTGGTGAACAGTCAAGCTATTGGTGAACGGTGCCACTTGCCATACCACCCGTGAACCATTGACGATCTTGAATATTTTACTGATCGTGTTACCTCTCGTTTTGGTGAGCATAATTGGCCGTCACAATCTTCCGATTTAACGCTTATGGATTTTTTCTGTGAGGTTTTCTGAAGTCTTAGGTTTATGTCAACAAGCCCACTACCACCCAAGCATAGAATGACGTGTAGGTTTCACTGTTTTGAAATAAATGACTCAGAGCTTTTATGTAAATACTACTTTGTGCTATTACCTTTTTGAGTAATCCGTTTTATTTTAGGTGATGTAACAACTTTTATGAAGGATAACTTTCACGTAGGATATTCTAGAGAAAGCAGAAAATAATAGGCTCTCTAGGATTTTTTTTGTATTTTGTATATTGTTCGAAATTCACGCGCTTGCATCTCTGTGCACTTCTAGTTTTGACGCCATTGACCTGGCATGGCCAATTATTATGTGAATAGGTGTATAGTCTCGGTTATAATAAAAATAATCCGACGGCACTTCTGAATATGACAGACCAACTCTTCAGCATAATAATTTCCACTCTAGCCACAAATTTATCAGCGGGATTTTAGTGACAGCGATGCTATTGCTATCATCGTCACCGATTAGCGAGCAGCACCCTATTTTATTTTCACCTCTTCAACAGGCAGAATGTTCGGTTAATAGAGATTTCCTACCAAATTACATGCTCGCGCTCCCCCATTCAATCCTAGAAGTGTCAGGGGCGCATCGGAAATAGATTTATTAATGGATGTTTTCACAAATATCAACTGCCTCCATCAAACTAATTGACCAAATGTCACTCGGGAAATATAACTAATAACGCGGCGGCAGATATCGTCTCATCTGGGCCCTTTTCGGCATCCCCGTGAATGTGACATTTTCACAGTAATTTATTTTTTTTACTGTTACTACCACTGTAATATGTACAGCCCTTGGTATTAATTTCTTCGCTTTGGACATGATGTATTTTGTAATATCCCCGATTATGAAAAACTTGTTGGGAGATAATTGCCTGTAGTCTCAAATTAAAAGAGTTTTCGAAATATCCGATGTAAACTATATTCAGAATACTATATTCATGTTGGAAATGATAAATAATTTGATGTAGAATAAAGTGACAGTAATACATCCACGATTGGGCTTAAAGAACTCGATATTTATTTATGTTAGAAATTACTGTAATAGTACTATCATCCTGTATAAAGAATGTTTATATGATAAGCGGCGTTTATATGACAAACATCTCAATTTATTAATATTATGTTGCTATTTTTAATCCGTCGTAAGAAATGGGTTTTGCCTCTGTTATAATTATTAGTGTACACTGCTATTTGTTGTTGCAGATATGAACTTTTAAAAACGCTTTAAACCTTTTTTTAATATTAAAATATTGTTACGATCTAGTGTAAGGTTAATCAGTAATTTATTTCTAATTCTATTATACTAAATTATTTAAATTCTAACAGTCACCCATTGATGTCTTCTTAGCCATTTTCTGAGAAGTATGGCACTTTTTCTTGTGCACTACACAAGTTACTCTGATTTTAATTTAAATCGAACCACTACACTAACTCGTGGGGTTTAATCCTCATGATTCTTCTTATTTGGTTGGAGTTATCAAGAAGCTGGACGATCTCGATATTCTCGTGTTATAGAGGTCTTTCTTCGTGGCTTCTTGCAATATTTTGAATTTCTATCTCAACGTTTTCTATTCCACGATCCTGGTGGAGATCTTCATTTCTTATATACCAAGGTGCACTAACGACTTTCCGTAGTACTTTATTTTAAAAGGTTTGTGTAGTTTTAATACATATTTGGATTTCTGGTACAACCCCAAAGCTGAATACCGTAAGTCCACACCGGTTCTAATATTTGCTTATACAAGAGGAGCTTATTATATATCGACAACGCTGAGTTCCTACCCAAGAGCCACTACATTTTCTTATATCTCATACCTAAACTTTCTCTTCTTCCTTTTACGTGGACTTTCCAGCGAAGCTTCGTATTTTGGTTGTATTGGTATATGGGACTACTAGTCCATTCATACTTATTAGAATATGTTCGATGTGTCTATCAGTGAAATCGATATGAACTGATTTTTCTTCGTTTAATTTAATTTTCCATTTGTTGGCCAAGTTTTGGAATTTATTTATGGCATTTTGAAGTTTATTAGCTGTTTCTTACTACTCGTACCTTTGCACGTTGCTGTTATGGCAATATCGTCGGAAAAAGTAGCTACAGTATTACCTTTTAGTTCTGAGAGGTCACACGTATACGGAAGGTAGAGCAGAGGGCCTAGAACACTGCCTTGTGAGACTTCTTCTTTGATTTCTTTAAGGACAGAGTAGGCATTTTCCTGCTTAATTCGAAAGTGTCTGTTTGATAAATAGGATTTTAAAGTATCTGCATATTGTTTAGGAAGGTCAATTTTTAATTTATAATGTAGTCCCTCATGTCAAACTTCATCAAACGCTTGCGCTACGTCGAGGAATACGGCAGAGCAAACTCTTTTTCCTTGTAACATATTCTCTATTATATTAGTGATTCTATGGACCTGATCTATTGTGGAGTGTTTATGTCTGAATCCGAACTGGTAGTCTGGGATTAGTTCTTTTCTCTCGCATAATTGGTTGTATTCTTTTGAGTAGTAGTTTCTCAAGGAGCTTGGACATGATAGGTAATAAAAATATTGGTCTATTTGACGAGACTACATGTGATGATATCCCGGGTTTTGGTATAAACGCATAACATATTTACTATATCCCCTTGATCACAAATGATATTTCAATGCACCTGTGCATGTATATTTCGATAGCAATGCTATTCTCTTCAGCAGTATACGTTGCTTCTTGTTCGAATGTGAACTTGAAGCTGAGAGTTTATTGTTTATTACATACTTACGTTTAAAAATCTACATGCCTTAACAATATTGACTCCTTTGTTTACTCAAAACATTTGCGAAACATCCTCTACGTGGAATTTCCAATCGTTTGAATCGCGTGAACTTTTCGATTGCGCATATCGCGGACAGCTCGAGAAAGGAATTAAAAAGCACGAGCCCCGACCACGGAGAAACTCCAATAAAAATAAAAATCAAATAAACGGCATTCCGGTTTTTCAATTGACAAGCCGCAGCTGTTTGTAATATCAACGCAGAATTAAGACGCGGCCGATAAATATCTAGCGAGGCGACAAAGTGCGCCGGGTGCATTCCATTCCGGATCCTTTTTATGATTGTAGGTGTTCTTGATTTCGATTTAATAAAGGGCCGTGCATATCGCACAATGGACGGGCATATGTGCGCTTTCCGGCCGCAGGCCTTCTTCCGCTGAGCCCTTTGTTAGCCTCGGAGTTAGACGGCTAACACGCGCTGCAACAATGCCGTCGGAGCGCAGCGTCTTGTTTTACAAATGATCCGGAGGAGTACCGGTAGTTCAAGATCGGTGTCGCACGACCGAGATCGTCTTACACTTCCTTAGGTGCATCTGGACGAAATTACGGGTTTACAAAAGGAGTTGCTAGCGTCGTGGGTTGGACCGCAGACGGTGGGCCCTGTTTCACGTCAATCAGCTCGTAGTCAGTGAATAAAGCTGATAAAATTATGCCAGTGGCACGAGTCGGATGTATGCGGAGGGTGTTCCGTAATTATTGTCGCATGCTTACGTTTTTAAAACGGTTTCCAAATAGGCTCTACCACAAAAATACACTGTCGTAAACTAAAACCAATCATTGAACTAGTTTTTTCATTGCTCCTTGGAAGTAGTGGTACATTTTTCTTCAAAACAGCCCTTTACGGCCATTAACATCAGTGGAATAAAATTTTCGATCGTTTAAGTGTAACTTGACTTGCGGGAACAGACCCAAGTTACATGGGGCAAGGTCTGGACATAAAGAAGGTGCTCCTTAACTTTTAAAGGGTCTTTCAATAAGGACGCTCAATTTTTAAACATAAATAAAATAAGTTCTGTGTGAGATATCCACTTAGTTTCTTTTTTATTTGATATAATACTTTATGGCATTAAGTGTGGAATATAACGTCTTACAAATGTCCGCAGCGGCTTTGCTCGGTGGCACGTATTCAGAAGGTCCAGTTTTCGATGATTTTGTCGTATACATCTGGCTGAATTTTTGTGGATGGTGTTCGTTATGTCGATTTTGAGGGCATTAATTGTATGCGATTTATTCGAATAGACCTGTGATTTAAGATAGCCCCAAAGGAAGAAGTCTAAAGGCGGTAAATTGCACGATCTCTGTGACCAGTGTTGCCGCTGCGCGAGATCATGCCCTCGTGCATAATGCTCATCGTGGCATGCGCTGTATGGCATGTAGCGCCGTCCTGTTGGAACCACATGTCGTCGGTATCCATGTCATCTAGTTTAGGCCACTAGAAGTTGCTTATCATCGATCTCTTGCGCTCGCCGTTGACAGTTACGGTAATGCCAGTTTCGCTTTAGAAGAAGTACGGACCGATGATGACGTCAGACCAAAATCCACACCAAACAGTGACTTTATTGGGATGCAGTTGGTGCTGGTGTATCTCGCGTGGATTTGTATCATCCCAAATCCGACAATTTTGCTTGTTCACATATCCGTTCATCCAAAAATGGGCTTCGTCGCTAAAGATGATCTCTTGGCGAAATTTGTGTCAACTTCCAACTGTTCCAAGACCAAGCTCTTGTGAACGGCGAGAAATTGACTGCCTCGGGTATTCCCGTACACTCTCACGTACAGTAGCGATGATTTCCACAGATCTTGCGTTTCGGTGACGTATGGGTGTTGGCTGATTATTTATCAAACCGGTTAACTCGAATTTGGCCACCAAATGTCGAAGTCTAGAACCATATAGTCTTTCGTGGTGATTTGCCATACACTACAGAACAACCCACAATAAATTTGGCAGATGTTGCTTTAACAACATGGCCGCTATAGCCTAACAAATTTCGAGCGTCGCTATTGAAAGACCTATAGTTTCCGATTCTTTAAATGTGCTTGTGTAGGGAGGAACGTAAATGTTGGCTGCAAGTTTGTAAATACTTCGCACATTTGAGTCCAGCAAATTTATACCCATCATTTAGCAGTAACTCACTTGTATGGCTCTAATTATGACACCTCAATCACTACACTGACCTCTGTTATAGCATTTATCAACATTTTCTAAAGAATACGATAATAATTTGCTTGACAACTGATCTTGATTTTCTAGACTGACCAGGCTCCTCTTTGTTTTCCAAAACCCATACTTTGGTCTGTGACTTAGTTAGTCGTTGTAATTCAATCGCATTTCATCATCATTAATGAAAATTACCTCCCTGCATTTCCCAGATACAATAATATTGTATCACGTATATTTTGCATATATTATGCATAAGTAAAATTTATTCGAAGTAACACTTGACTACAGAACAAATTGAGATTTATCTCTCTAGGATTATATTCGCTAAAAGCATAAAATATACTATCAGCAAACTGTCACTATGTTTTTGAAGAGCCTGCAGCAATGAGGAGCGCATTGATGCAGCAGGCTTTATTTGTTCCACACCCTCATTTCAAATTCCCCGCCATTTGTACTGCCATCGGATGAGTGGGGGGTGCTGAGTCAGGAAATGAAGTTCTCGTTACAAAGTTACCTAACATTATTGATATTTGATCATTCGTTTCTAACCCTACTTCTTAGCTTTCTTCTTCTTCTTCGTGTTTATTATGGCATGCATAGAATGTATAATTCTTAACCATGCGATTCCTTGACGATCTTTTATAATTTTTTCTATTCGCATTACATATTTATATTTTTCACATTTATTAATGATTAAAATAATTGTTTATATTAGATTACATTAATATTTAAGAAAATAAATATATTGTGTAAGTATTCCAATTTTTATCTGTACGCTTTATATTATTTTGAATTTAACTTTTTACAAAGTTACCTAAATATTTGAATTTATTTTAGTAAACCGCGTTCATTTCTAACCCTATTTTATATTCATATTATTTGATACTTTTTAATGTATCTTCCTTTATAAGTTTTAGTTATATTCAAGTTCTTTTATTAAAGATCTTTGTTACATATTTCTTTTCCTCTGCATTTTTTCTTTATAATTATTATAAATGATTTACACATTTTATTTCTATGTACACCTTTACCCACATATTTTATACTACTAATCGGCGTCTTAGAAAATTACCTAAAGTCTTTGAAATTCAACCGTCCGAATCTAACTCTACTTACTAGTCTTCTTCTTTTTCCAATTTGATATAGTGGCATGTATGAAATTGATAATTCTTAAGTTAGCTACAATCAAGACATTTCGTTGACAATTTTTACTGTGTCTTTCTTTTCGCCTACATCGTTACACTCCTCACACTTATTAGTGTTCAAGGACAAGAAGTTTTTTTTTAATTACATTAAAATTTAAGAAAGGCTCATTTTTTAGTTTTATTTTCAATCTTTCATTTTGCATACACCTTTTATACTGCTCTGAATTTTGCTTCTTACACAATGCGTAAGTTCGTGATATTTGTTTGACATTATTTAGTAAACCACGTCGGTTTATAACCCTAATTTATATTCTGATTATTCGATACGTTGGCAGGTATTTTATATTATTGTATGTAAGTTAGTATGTAGTTATGCTGTATTCGAATTATTTTTCATACCATTAATACATGATATCTGTCTATCCCATTTCTATTTTCAATCTATAATAACTTATTTAATTATATTACGTGTATTCCTAACCCTACTTTGCAGTGCTCTTCTTCTTCGTGTCCTATAGTTTTCGTTGAAAGTTTGTATTAACCAATAAGAAATTAGTTACAAAGAAGTTTAGTTTACCTAAATTTAAGTGTAGAATATAACATATCATATATTAACATCGAGTGATTATCTTGTGAATATCTCATGAATTTTAAGATATTTCTCAATATTGCATTCAATTAAAACGTGTGAGGGTTTACTTATATGATACGCGATTAACAAGATTGCGGGGTGACAATTGAAGAGGAGTAGGTAAGCGGCGAGTAAGAGAAGTTAAATTTACCTTCTTTCCGTTATGAAAGACCGTCGCGCCTCAACAATGGCCCGCCCAGCAGCAGGGAGACCATGTAGCTGACAGTGAGATCGTGCTAGTTGGCAGAGTTGTCATCCCCAATGCCGTGATTTTCAACTCTCGGGTACTATAATTTCCAGCGCATAATAATTATTCATTGTGCGACCCGGCAGAGACGAAAAGCTGTATAGACATACAACGCCGCAGCCGCAGGAACTCTCCCCTGTGGTTTTCTTGAATTTTCTGACATATGTCGTAATTATGGACCGGCTACAGCTTGACTGAATTGCTCTAAATCTACCCCAGCTGCTTTTTTTATTGTGCTGTACGCAGTTCTTTTGTGACGCTCGCGAACGCTCATTCTCATTTGTTAATTAAGCAAAACACAGACTGCGACATCTTTTAACGATTCGGTTTGTCTGCCTCACCATATAGTATATTTTTTTATCAAAAAAAAACCTTTTCTATTTTCATATTTTTATGGCTAGCCATGTTTGGATTCAATTTCTCGCCACTCGATTAAATTTTAAAAAAAGTCTGTTGTGTCTACTGTTCGCAATTTAGTAAAAAAAATTAACAAAACAAGAAATATAACTTTCTAGTATTTCCGAAAATTCAAAAATAACATTTCAAGGATAAATTAAAAAAACATGAAAAGAGATTTATTTACATTAGTCTATAATGCGACGTATATGTTTATAAACTGAAAGATGCGATTTGATAAAACTTGTTTATAAATGACAGGACCGTCAGGTATATTTAGACAATCAATTCATTCACGGCAATGATTAGCTACTGACTGTCGCGTCGTAATCTAGGTTCGATTCTAAACGCCAGTACTGTCAATGTCAGTTGGAATATCCGCGTATTTTCAATATGTATCCAGCCACGCACAAAGTTTCGGCTTTGCATTTGGATCGTCTAATTTATATGCTGTTTTACGTTTTTTATATGGCATGAAATTTTTAAATCAAATTAACCAAAAGCCATTCAGTGATTAGTATAAATCGCTTAGTCACGTGGTGTGCCTGTAAAGTTAAACCTGTACGATTGACAAGTTTTTTACTCGTGTCATTCTGCTATTTCGGTTGTTTGAAAAGTACAAAATTAACTGGTATCACGATATTATATCGATATTACCAAAATCTTTTAATTACGATCCTTTTTCCCATTGTTCTTCGTCTTCTTTTGTTTCCCGTTGTTCTTCTGAATACCATCTTTCGTCGCTGTCTTCTCTCATCTTATTCTTCTTCAGCACAAGATGAATGCTGCCAATCCTCGATAGGAAAAGAAGAACGCTTTTTAATTCTACATTTTTACTGCTGCAATATTTTCTTAGATAAAATAAATAAATAAAATTGACTAAGATAAATATTAAGGCATCATAGACTATGGAATCTTATGTAACGATTTTTTGTTCTTCATGCTTCATTCTGGTCGTGACATGATTCAAAAGAAAATTATGTTTTGAACCATCTTCGAATAATGGAAGAAACAGAAAACCAGCTTTCCCTAAACAATAAAAGATTATGCGTCGTTCGACGCCCGTCTCGTCAACCAAGTTAACACAATTGATCATCAAAATTGATGATTAAAAGCAATTATAATAGTCACAACGGAAATGAGTAAAACAACTACTACGTTTTTATACCACAATATTTTCACAGAAACGTGACTACAGTTTCGACAATTATGTCATGTTCAAACGACGATTCAACTAAGAATGAAATACAAACATTCTGTTCCTATAATATATACTATCCAAATACAGGGACTAAGTGTTATGACAATAAAGAGGTAGTTAAGGTTATATGAAACGTGTTTTCCAAATGGTGGAATCCCGACCATCAAATTGTGGGAATTTCCATGAATATTATTAAGAACTATTATACAGGGGGTTCATTAATTTGGGTGATACTAAAAAGAGGAGAATATAGTATATCTACTTGATCATTTAATAAGCTAAAATTATTACTATGGTTGTATTTATAGATTTGATATAGATAAATGATTAGCTAATTATACATTTTCCCCATCTCTCTGACAATTTGTGGATTCCATGCCAAAAAAATTCTTGCTCTTTTGAGGCAAACCAGTCATCGAGCCATTTTCGTACATTTGCGTAAGAAGGGAAGCCCTGCCTCAGCAAGTGCGTGTCCCATCGATGCAACTAAGTATATAGTAATCAGACGGAGCCAAGTCTGGTGAGTATGCCGCACGCGAAAGTATTTCCCAACTAGACGCCCCAATCGTTTTCTTGGCCGGTTTTGCTGTGTGTGATGGCGCATTATCATCTTTCAGCAAAATCACTTTGTGTTGCCTTTTTTGATATTATGGTCGTTTTTCACGTAAGGCTTGATTCAAATCGATCATTTGTTGCCGGTAGCGTTCAGTATTAAGGGTTTGGCCAGGTTTTAGCAGCTCGTAATAGATCACACACTCTCCTGATCCCACCAAACACAGAACATTGTCTTCCGTCCATAGCGATTTGGCCTTGCAGTCGATGCCAATGGTTCGCCTGGAGTTACCCAGGGTCTTTTACACTTAGGATTCTCGAAATATATCCACTTTTCATCGCCAGTCACAACTCAATGGAGAAATTACTTTCTTTTGTACCTGGCGAGTAGCATTTTAATCTGACCTCTATGTGATGTTGCTTAAGTTCAGGTTTCTTTAAACATTTTTCGTTTTTAAAATGTCCTGACTTCGCCGCCCATTTTCTTATGAGGCTGGGATCACAGTCTAAATTAAATAAAACAACGGACAATCTGAGAAGATGATGCTCCTGCAATTGATAGTTCCTTCAGAATAGCACGCTTTGTTGATGGTGAAAATTTAGACGGCCGCCGTGAGCGCTTTCTTTTACCATGATTTTCGACTCTTAAGTTTAAGAATGTTGTTTACAACACTTGTTGTTGTGAACGATTAATAATTGCGTTGATATGTCGCTGTTTTTTTCCACAACTTCGTAAATCGATTATTCGTTGTTTTTCTAAATCATTCAATTTTTACCACGCGGCGTAATAAAAAAAAAACGTTGCAAGTCCCTAACACTTTAAAAATCAATTGCAAATAACTCTCTCAAATCGTTACTCAACATTTGTATTGGTGTGAATTTTGCCTCACTGCTTAAATCAAACCGAGTTAATACTTATTCACACATACGCAACAGGACTTCTTGCCAGTAGCAGCATCAACCCCTTAGCATGTTATAGTTCGAGAGCAATAGCGCTATTTTGTTTATTAGTAGCCCGTTCTATTAGATAATATATGTATGTATGTTAAGGAATCCTTCTTACAGGAGGTATAATAAATGCCATTAACTATAAGCTTGGCTCTATACTTTTCCACGGCACTGTATAAGCGATTAAGCGTTTACAATCGAGGGTGACGCGGGGTAATTTTGAATAACTTCCAGTGGCGGCTCGTGGTATCCATATTAGCGTAGGCGATAGCGACGTATGAGCTTCATCAACTCTTAAAAATAGCGCCGCAGACGAAAATTTTTAAAATTTTCAAGGTCACGCGTTTTCCTGGTACTTCAGAATTTCAATGATTGATTTCATTTATACAAAAATATAGACTTTCACAAAAATTTTTTGAACTTAATACCTCTTTGTTATTCGTGAATAATAATATTTATTGTGGGTATAAATAAATTGGAATAAACGAAATATATTTATTGAGTATTATACCTATATTATGTAAATTGGGTTGGCAATAATACATTATTTTAGGGCGCTTTAGGGTATAGGCCTCCTCCTCCCCTCACAGCCTTCCTTAACCATCGCCATTATTGACTGACAATTACAAAGTGGATACCTACTACTTTTTATAATTTAAATTAATGCACCTATTTTTAATTAATGAAAATTTATTAATTATATTTTCCGTGAAGTCATCAGATTTCTGAAGTATGCTAAATAATTCCTTTTCAATTGAAATAAGTGCAAGCGACGATAAACGTTCATTCTTCATAGAGTTCCGACTATGCGTTTTAATACGTTTTAAATAAGAAAAATGTCTTTCAACCGATGTACTTGTTGCTGGAATTGTAGCAATTAAAACAATAAGTTTAAAAACCTCTGGAAATATTTCTCGAAATTCATATTCCACAAAATATTTCAACATTGACTCGATATTTAATGTTTCAAATTGATCATCACAATATATAACTCAATATCCCCAGTAATGTCACGGCTTATTCAATGCGAAGGCGTCTTCTGATCTGCCGAAGAACGCCGATCTACTTCAGGCACCGAATGCATCTGCCTCCAACTGCTTTATTTAAAGAATATAACTCGCTGCAGACGTCTGAGCCGCGATTATTTTGCCATTACAACAACGCTGTTTGTCGTCTTACCGACATCTGGTTGACGTGTAGCTATCGATTTTCAGGCGGTGGGATGGAGAACCGAGCCTGGTCTGGTTGTTCTGTTTAGAAATAAAATGATTTAATTCGGTGTAGCGCGGCGCCGTGCGGACTGCGGTGGTATATATAAAGGGTGTTTACGGCACCAGCGCCGCCGACGGCGATAGATAATTTAATTAGTATAAAGTAGTTATTATTAATTATATTAAATATTTCTGTATTATCAGGGACGTTAACAGTTCATTGTAATTGTGCTGTTATGAGAAATGACATAAAATTTTAAAGTTAGGCGGCGCCTACCTTGCCTACTCCGACGAGCCGCCACTGATAACTTCCCATTACGGTAGGGAACATATATATGACGCGACTTGTTGATAAACAGAATAAACGATTCTTACCGCGCGTTTTAATAATTTCCCGGTTATTAGAGGGTTAATTTTATTGCATTTTGAGGACTGCAAAGTAGCACGATCAGGCGAACTCGTTTCGTCGGTGGACCGTCCGTCGTCCACGTGCGACGCCGTCCTATCTACAAAATATAGACACACCCTCGACAATGAGAACGACGGAGGAGATCCGCCAGTTTGCGGGCTGTAGTACCTCCGCATTTTTTTTTTTGCCTTCACATCCGGGCACGTGTTTGCGCGGCCCCGTAGTCTATGTGCCATGCAGTTTAACCGCTCTTTGACATTGCACCGGAAAAGGAATTGGCCACGATATAAATTACCCTCAAATTATTCATTAGGCTGACGCTGCCTCGGGGGTAAATTCGACCGTGAGTGCGGATGACCAATTTCCGAAACGACGTTCTAGGAATCAACAACATTGTTGTAACCTCCTACTTATACTGAAGTAAATTCTTCCTGGTTGTACTTTGGTTGCTGTCAAATTAACAATAATAATTTACCTAACTTAAACTACAGAAATAAGGAGTTTATATCCAACCCATCTGCAAATGCCTAATCAGTGGCGGTGGGTTATAACGTGCGCTGGTGCGCGCGCACTACCGACAATTTAGCATTAATAGTTTTATTTAGTAATTAATGGATGCATTCTTAATTTATCGCCTTTCCGCATCCCTAGCGTTAATACCATCTAAATATTATATGGCCGCAGCGTTACGAATCCACTAGACGCTAGGTCTCTGGCCACCGGTTTCCGGTCGCGACACGGCGATCGTGCTTCCGTGCAATATGAAAAAGCGAACGCGTATTGTTACTGCTTGCCCCTCTACAATTAGGAAAAGTAGTGGGCGAATTCTATAGATATTATGTGCAGAGTTTAAGAGCGCACGAAATTGAGAGAGGTTAGAATCGGTTAGTTTGTGAATTGTTTTCGTACATCGCTTGTCTCCTAAGCTGTCTTATCGCTTACGTTTTATAAATATGAACTCGGGTTTTCGGTTAGAATCTAGTTTGGAATAATGAATTCTATTCAAAACTTATTAAAAACTCCATTCCCTAGCTTGAGTTTGGAGGAAAAAGTGCAAATTAAAACTCTAGGTAGGCCCACTCCACAAATTAATTTAAAATTAGTCGTGAAAGGAAAAAATAAACAATTTGTAAGAACATTTAATAATGACTTATTTAAAAAACATTTGTGGTTAAGTGGATGCGATGTATTGAACGCAGTGTTTTGTTTTCCGTGTGTTTTGTTTGGCGGGGAAACACCTTGGACCAAAACTGGAGTAACGGATTTAAATCACATAAATGAGAAAATAAAAAAACATGCAAATTCTGCTGGACACATGAATAATGTTTTGAATTTAGCCATGCTAGGCACTGCAAATATTGCGACAATGCTCGATTCTGCTCATCGATAAGCAGTGGCAGCACACAATGAAGCGGTTTCAAAAAACAGGTATGTTTTAAACATACTGTATTATTAACTGTATTCGTTTTTGTGGAAAATTTAAACTGGCCCTAAGAGGACACGATGAATCGGAAACATCATCCAATCCAGGCATTTTTCGTGGGTTGATTGATTTCAGTGCCGAATTAGACGAGGCTATGAAGTATCATTTACAAAACGCGGCGGCTTTTAATGGAACTTCTAATACTATACAAAACGAGCTACTTCAGTGCATGCTTGAAATTTGTCACGATGAAATAACCATTGAAATTAAAAAATCCACTTTTGTTGCTATAATAGCAGACGAAACTACAGACGTTTCTACAATTTTTCAGTTGGCTTTAATATATCGTTACATGGTGGGTAGAAAGCCTGTAGAAAGATTCTGGAGTTTTTAAAACCAGTAGGACATGATGCAGAGTCATTGGCGGAGTGTTTAAAAAGTGAACTAGACTACCATGTTAAAAATGACCCACATAAATTGATTGCTCAAACATATGATGGAGCTGCCGTTATGAGTGGATCATCGAATGGAGTTCAAGCCAGGATTAAGATGAGTTATCCAACTGCCCAATATGTGCATTGTTATGCGCATCAATTAAATTTAATTATGGCAAATGCGGCTTCTGCTAATCGGAACGTACGAGTATTCTTTGCAAATTTGGGAGGGTTTTGCTCATTTTTCTCTAATTCCGCACAATGTACCGCAGTTCTTGATGAAGTAGTAGGAACTCGATTACCCCGATCAGCACCTACAAGATGGAATTTCAATTCTAGAATAGTAAATACTGTGTTTGAAAACAAAGAAGAATTTCTGGAATGTGTAGAATTGATTGAGATGAAAAAAAGTCACATACAACATCCACCTACTATTGATAAAGCCAGTGGATTGAAAAGAACTTTAAGGGATAACGATTTTCTATTTTGGTTAGGTAATTTTCACAAAATTATGCCACATGTCAACATTCTGTATAATCAGTTACAAAAAAGAGAAACTGATCTAGTTTATGTAAAAACATCTACAGATGGTTTTATTAGAGAAATTTCTGCAATACGAAATAGCACCGAAACCGCCACAAGCACTGAAGATGAACCAAATAAAATACAACCAATAAAAAGGAGACGAGTAGACACTTCTACGGAAGACAAAAATAGCGAACTAAAGGAAGTGTGTGACATTATAATATGTCAAGCTAAGGAGAGATTTAATTTTACTGGACACTTGGTAGCATCCAATTTACTTCTCCCAGAAAAATTTTCGGAATATGTTAAAAAATTTCCCGAAAATTACTTAAAACAAACAGTTGAATCTTACCCGTTTTTGGACATAAATAAATTACGTACCGAGTTGTCCTTAATTTATCAAAGAATTGAGTTTAGAAATTTAAGCGGAGCTCTATCACTAAATACATTTATTAATTCGAATTACAGTACCTGTTTCGTCAGCAAAAGCCGAAAGGTGTTTCTCGACTTTAAGACGAATAAAGACATTTTTGCGCAACACCATGTGCCAGGAAAGACTGTCGGCTTTGGCTATGCTCTCCGTTGAAAAAGACTATTACAAATATCGAAAATTTTAACAACAAAGTAATTGAAAAATTTGCACAGTGTAAAAATCGCAGAATTGAGCTCATTTACAAAGAAAATTAGGTAAGTTTTCAAATTAATACAGTTAATAAGAATATCCTTAATATGAGATAAATATTTATCTCATATTAAATATAACATATAAATATTTATCTCATATTAGGGATATTCTTATTATTCTTATGATTATCATTATTTTTATGTATGGTGCACCCCCAATCTTAGGATCACGCACCGCCACTATGATAAGGACTAAACAAATTAGATCAAAACAGCTATTTCTCCTGGCTATATGCCAAACGCCGAGCGCTGAATTACATGATAAAATTGTCCGTATTTTTGTCTAACAGTGTCACCTATCTCAGGATATCGTTAACTGCAGACCGATTTCGACCTTTCTATCTTGGGTCTCGTCAGTGTAATGTAAACGAGTATACCTTTGACAGATGAAGCTCACATCTAGTAGACGTTGCTACGTTCTACCGCAGTAGAACGTATCAAACGCCATCTCTTGGTAGTTTTGAACAATCTAAATCGAAGTAAAAACTTGAGATCATCAGTAATAATGCAATGTTTTACTACGCAGAGGGTAATATTCAAACTACGGAAATAAGGAGTTTATACTCCAACCCATCTGCAAATGCCTTATATAATACTACCTAACTTCCCAAACACTTTTACAATCTGTAAATAGAAAGACAATAAGTAAATGATATATGTATTACAATATGATAGTTAACATGGAGAATAAATGTCCATTGACATTCTCCTGTACGTTCACAATCCATGAAAGAGTAGGTTTGTTTACAGAAACGGCTACATTTAAAATTTGCTTATAAGGTCGTATGAGATGTGTTTCCGTAATCTTTTTGAATCACTAGACTTTGCTAGACTGTCGAAATGTGCTCTTAGTCTACTTTCGTAATTTTGAGCGGATTTTTTATCTCTTCCTTGATAGAAATTTGGATATCGTGAGCTATAATACGATTTGGCACATACCAGGGGGCGTTCACTAACTTCGAATCGAAGCACTTTGTACCGGAATCTTTCCAGTACTTCCAGAATGTTTGATCTTACTGCGGATCCCCAAATCTGGATGCCATAGCTCCAAATACCTGTACGTATGGCTTTCTAAACCAAAACTTTACTATCTAGAGATAGTTTTGACCTGCGACCAATTAACCACTAAAGTTTATTCAGTTTGAGTCGTAGTTGTTTTCGTTTGGTGAATATGTGCCTTTTCCAGGTCAGGCGGGAGTCAGTAATAATGAGTTGACAATAAGGAAGCCCAGATCGACAGAAGTCTAAATATAAGCTACATATATTGATTACAGCAAAGCAATCACCTTCGTACCGCACAAAATAGTCCACCTGTCACTATGTAACTTATTGTGTCATATATGTATTTTTTTATAAAAAATTATTAAACAGCAATCAGAATTTATAACTCTATGAGCTATTTTGTTAATTAAGAGACCTGGAATGTAGTCTCATACTACATGTTCTGATGAGGTTTCTTCAACGAGAAAGCCTCCTACACCTTATTTAAGGTCCATTGACCACTTCCTCTTAAGTTTTCTGCCATTATTTTCTTGGACAAGTGATATTAAAGAACTTTGTGTGGATTTCCAATCGTTGGTGATCCTTCTGGAATCTGTCTTTGATCATTTCTTGGACTGTTGGGATTCGAAGGTG
This sequence comes from Rosalia funebris, assembly GCA_037954035.1. Lineage (NCBI taxonomy): Eukaryota > Metazoa > Arthropoda > Insecta > Coleoptera > Cerambycidae > Rosalia > Rosalia funebris. The sequence continues at coordinate 3,880,809 of JAZFAV010000036.1, read as the reverse complement.
GACATACCACGGGGCGTCTTCCATTGCTCGAAGCATCTTCGATTGTGCTCGCTGTATGATAGCTATGTTGGACTTACTGGCACAACCCCACAGTTCAATGTCGTCAATGAGTTCAATAAAGTCCTGATGAGAACAATGACGGTTTTGTAAATTAAAATTTTCAAAAAACTAAATTGATCACATTTAAGATAGCTAAGATGAAAAGCTAATTCTGCGTTGCAGAATTAGCTTTCAAGTAATTTAGAGATGAAAAACAACAAACTTATTGGTCTATAGGAGGTTACATCAGTTCGCTCCTTTCCAGACTTTGGTATTAGAATGATTTCCGATGTCTTTAACGCCTTAGGCCAGTACTGAAGCCTTAAGATAGCGTTAAAGATGTGAACCACATAACGATTCCTTTCATGGGTAGTTCTTTTAGCATTCTTGCTGTTATCAAGTTAATTCCTGGGGTTTTCTTGTTATTTAGTAGGGATATATTTTCTTTCATTTCTTTAGGGCAGATTGGATTTATGTCTGTGTTTTGTTCTGGCTCTGCTGTGTTGGAATTTAGATTCTATTGGGAAATATGATCTGAAGTGTCATTGAGTGAAGTAAATACTTTAGCTAGATGTTGTGTAAAGACCTCCGCCTTTTCCTCATTGCTTCCGGCCCAGGTTGTTCTGTTTAGTATTTCGATGCGTATAGGAGATTAAACCGTATTTCTAAGTTTAGATTGTTTATAATTTCTGTTTTGTATGTATCCCAATTTGTTTTTATGCTACATAGTTTGTGTGGTTTTGCTATGTTTATTACTGCAGTGCCAATAGTAGCCATGATTGGGGTGTGATCTGAAGATAGGTCATAACTGGGTGTTACTGGGTGTAGGATGATGATGTACCATTTACAACAAGGAAATATAGAAGATCTGGCTGCTTATTAGGGGAACTTGGCCAGTAAGTTGGAGTATACGTTGAGAGGTGAGTATTTCTTTTCTGATAGAAGGTATACTTTCTTCTTATTATTCTGGATCCCCCCATCTTATGTTTACTGTTGTTGTTTTATTTTAACCAAAGGATCATACATTTACCCTTAAGTATTTGAGTTTGCACCTGTACACATGTTGTTATCAACATACATTAAAAATCTGTTTTCATGTACAATACTGAGTAGATTTCTTATACATATACTAAAAATGAGAGGTTCCAAAGCAGAACCTTGGGGTACTTAAGGTTCTGCTTTTCTGAATTGTCAATTAATGACCTCACACAACTTATCTGTGTTGATTTAATTTGCTGCTGATTACTGGGCAATGTTGCTCATTGCCCAGTGTTTCGACCTTGAATGAATCTTGAAGTTCCGCTGATGTCATCCTGAACAAATTCTTATTTTGAAAGAGCTGACAGGATGAGCTTTTTCAGATTAAATCCAAGGATTGATGCTACTGCCTGCTGTTCCTTAAGATAGATCGTGGTTCTGTTTCCCTTCCAGAGTCATGTTAAATCCCAGAGAGTATTATTTAGGGAATTTGCCGTTTAACTGACTTAAATACTCGAAAGGGTCGGCGTCAGTAGTTCAAATGATTTCAATCAAGATTACCTTGGGTGTTTTTTTTCTTAAAAAATGCAGTGCGTATCTACATATTTGAATACACGCAGGCATTAGCGGTGAGCTTACAGGAATAAAATGTACGAGATAATACAGTGAATTAAATAGTACTAATTTTCTACGTGTCACGTAGATAAGCACTTTCGTGACGGGGTGAAATTAAATGACAGCTGCCGGTGGACTTTTTAAATCAAGTTACGAAGCCGTTCAGCGATTATTGTAGTTCGTTTGCGGTCACGTGATGCGACTATAAAATTTAAACGGTGCGACATCGACATGTCTACTTGCCACTTTCTTTTTGCGTCGTACTTTTACTCCCATTAATTTAAATGCACAAAATTTATAGCTATTGCGTTACCATCGTATCTAAATGACATTGTGTAATGACTTTGTGTAATTATACCAAACCGTATTGAGATGATAATACTAAACTACAGAAATAAGGAGATTATACTCCAACCCATCTGCAAATGTCTTATATAATAAGAACTAAACAAATTAGGTCAAAACAGCTATTCTCTTGGCTATATGCCAAACGCCGAGCGCTGAATTACCTACATGACAAAATTTGCCGTATTTTGTCTAACAGAGTTAGCTCTAAAACACAGTGATTCAGATTGTTCCAACACCACAAGGAATGCAAAGTGTCACCTATCTCAGGATATAGTTAACTGCAGACCGGACTGACGAGACCCAGGATAAGGTTGAAACCGGTCTGCAGTTAACGATGAAAGTCACTGTTTGGTGTGGATTTTGGTCTGGCGGAATCATCGGTCCGTACTTCTTCCAAAACGAAATTGGCATTGCTATTACCGTCGACTGCGAGCGCTACAGATCAATGATAAGCAACTTCTTGTAGCCTAAACTGGATGATATGGATACCGACGACATGTGGTTCCAACAGGACGGCGCTACGTGTCACGCATCGCATGCTACGATGGACATTTTGCACTAGCGATTTGAGGGCATGGTTATCTCGCGCAGCGGCGGCGTGAACTGGTCATCGAGATCGTGCGATTTAACTCCTTTAGACTTCTTCCTTTGGAGCAAGACTTGTTATGTCTTTAATATACTTCAGTAGTTATGCAAATTGATTTTCATTCTTCCTCTTCTCCTGTTGGATAAGTTCCTGATTCATCTCGTCATCGTCTTCTTCATAACACGACAAACATTCTCATTCGTTCGTAAAAGAAGAAGGGCAATGTTTTTTGATTTTACATTTTTACATAAAATACCGATTATTATTTTGCCCGAAACTTTTGCTCATGAAACGGGGTCGCGCCCGCCGACCAGGAAATGGGGAAATTAAAAAGCGGGAGCTGAAATCGAAATTGTGTTATTAAAACTAGCCCATTATGTATGAAATTAAACGTTAAGCTATATGGAAAATTGGGAAACGTTAAAATCGCGATTAAACGTCGAAGAAGTTCTTTATTCGGATTAGGGAGACGGAAACAGATTAAAAATTGTGTGTTTAACAGAGGGTAAAAAGGGCGGCAGCAAATCCGCCACCCGGCAAGCGGCGTATATATACGCATATGATCGTTCGCTTAAAGTCGATCCAAATAGTTAAAAGGTAAATGCAGTGCAAATATTTGACAAAGATAATTACACCCGCGCCTGAGAGGCGTGCCGAAACGGCGGTTCCGGGGCGCGCAGGACCGTCCCCAGCGCTCGCCGCAGGGCTGCGAAATATACCTAAATTCTACACACAAAATTATTTTGCCGCATGTGTACCCCAATAAACAATATTAAATCCCCCTTGGAACAGGAATATTGCCACGAGATCAATCAGAAATCATGCAAAAAAATTATTCTCCTTTAACATTGTCACGTTAAAAATATCCGTGTTTGTTAATCAGACATTTCTCGAGTTTATTTTTCAGAATTTGTAGTAAATGATACAAAAACACGTTCATAAGAACTGTTAAAAGCTTCTTCAATTCGTTTCTGAATAATTCGCCATGTTATAAAATTGTGTAATTCAGTGGGTATAGAAACTGGTCTTCGCCGTTTTTCACTTGCACCCTTCTTCGTTTTCTTCTTTTAGAGTCTGCAACCGAGTTCCGCCCTTTATAGTGGAATATGAAAGGCAATTATGAAATGACAATATGATTCATCAATGTGTTTTCGAAAAACAGTAGATCATCGTAGGTAAAGAGAAAGAAATTTGAATAATTAGCTGGTTATAAATCCACATCACACAGGGCGTTCCATTTAAAATGAAACACTCAGAATAACTGTTGAAAAATTTTATTTAGGAAAATTCCGTGACACATCAATTTTATTTTCAAAGATACATCTTTAGACATACAAGCTGTTACTTGATGTTGCTGTTGACATCTCCTTCCGAAAATAAAAACCCTCTTGAAATATTCAAATGATAACATAGGTGAAGTAATTCACTTTCTATCCCGATAACGGTGGTGACTTATGATTCTTCTTATAAGGTAGTTGATAAAAACTGTTTAAGAAATGGGTACAGATTATTATTATTTTGATTCTTAGAACACACTATTTATTTCCCAATGGAATCGCAGTTTTCCAACTTCAAAGGCATATAAGAAATACAGAAATAAATTAATAAAAGCTTATGAAGCATAAAAGCAAACAAAATTTAATTAAAGAAGTAGTCAGTTAACAAGATAATTGAATTAACTTATTTATTTAGTTAAGTGTTCAAAATTACCACCGCCAACTTCAATGCGGTAGAGCAATCGTTGTTCGAACTGTGCACGTGCTGCATCATATCTGGCGTTATTCGTTGATATTCATATACAATGTATGCTCTCAGCTCCTCTAGATGACCGTGTTTAGTGCCATCAACTATTAAGTTCAGGAGTCCCCTTAGAAATAAATCTAGTGGTGTCCGATTTGTCGATCTGACCGGCCACTCCATTGGACCTCGTCGCTCGATCTATCCCTCAGCAAATATTTTTGTGTAAAAAATTCCCTTGCATATCATACTGCGGAGGAGCTCCATTCTGTTGAAAGAATACGAGGTCTGGCTAAAAATAAACCGGACTGGCATCAGAAATTTCCAGGAAAACGGCCTGGAACATGGTTAGGCAGCTTCTGTGAATTCTATCCTCCTCTGCGTACCACCACTGAACCTCAGTTGTCTAGTAAAATTGAAGCGAATGATGAAATAGTTTTTATTCAACCTTCTTCGTGTTTGTTGCCGCACTCATGTCAAGCTTGAAATGTTCAGTGGATCCCTCAAGGATAAACAGTGAACCAAATTTACTATTTGGAAGTTCTAATAACTCGAGAACGAATGAGGAAGAAAAGGTCTGATTTGTGGCAGAAATGGGGGTGGGTGCTTCACCAAGATAACGCCCCAGCTTACAATGCTTTCTTGATTGCTTAATCAAGAAAGCATTGTAAGTTTCTTTTTGCCAGAAATTGCTTAATTTCTGGCAAAAAGAAACATTCCTGTCCTCGAACACCCACCGTATTGGCCAGATCTAGCCCCGTGTGATTTTTACCTTTTCCCAAAAATTAAAACTGAACTCAAGAGAACACATTTTTCATCACTGGATGAGGTAAAAGAAAAGACGGCAAACCTTCTGAAAAGCCTTTTACCTGAAGACTTCAGACTTTGTTTCTCCCAATGAAAAATTCGTATGAAGCGGGGTATGGATCAAGAAGGGGCGTACATAGAAGGTGGTCACTCTTAAAATATATTAAACACTAAATAAGTATTTGTTTGATACTAAGTCCGGTTTATTTTTAGCCAGACCTCGTAGTCCATCTTTATGTAGATCGTTAGCGTCTTCTGATACTTTCGCGATGATGGGATCTATCATATTCTCTAATAGATCGAATTAAATGTCACCACTTATGAAAAAGAAGAGGATCAATGAGAAGAGGGTCCAGATAGTAAGCTTTTCTAATCTTTACGTATGAAGATAAGGGTCTTTATCAAACCAGTACTGCAATTTTATCTATTGATAGCTCCTGTACGTACTCTCATCAAAACTGGGATTCACATGAAAGCTTCACGTCAACCAAATTTTAGATTTTCTCGAATATGGTCGGGCATGAGTTTGCAAAACTGTGAGTGACGATCCCAATCATTCTCCTGGTCAATCCAGATTCTTGAGGTCTCTATGTAAGACTTCTACATCGAGTTCCAATCAACTTCTAGAAGTCCAAGTACACCAATTTAATCGGTTTCATTGATTATAGTACGTGCCCGATTATGTTTTCTATTTTCAACTGGGCCAATTCCATAAAATGTTTTACCCTTTTTATTGTGTACTTGGGTTGACCTAAAAATCTTAACCAGAATAGTGCAGAAGAGGATGGAAAATAGAGCGGAGTAAATACTAGGAGAAGGCCAATTCGGGTTTAGGTGAAATAGGGGAACTCGCGAAGCTATTCTGGCGCTAAGAGTAATGTCAGGAAAACAATAGAAAAATAAAAGAACGGTTATATAGGATTTGTAGATTTAGAAAAAGCTTTTGTAAGATGGGAAAAAATGTTCGAGATACTAAAGAACGCGGGAATGAAGTAAGAGATAGGACAATAGTACACAATCTATACAAAGAGCAAACTGCTCTTATAGAAGTAGAAGGAGAAAAAAGGGAAGTAGGTATTAGGAAAGGAGTAAGACAAGGATGTACGCTATCACCACTAATTTTTAATCTGTACATCGAAGAGGCGATTAATATCGTAAAAGATAGAGTGGATTTCGGGATTAAAGTACAGGGACAGAAACTAAAAATTCTAATATTCGCGGATGATATAGCAGTATTAGCATCTAGTAAAGAGGAATTAGAATCAGCGTTGAACGAAATGGAGGCAGTGTTGACAGAGGAATACGGAATGAGGGTAAATAAAAGCAAAATTAAAGTGTTAGTGTGCAGAAGACGCGAGAGCAGAGCAAAAACGAAAGCACAAGTTAATAATGAAAAATTAGAGAAAGTTAAAGACTTCACTTGTTTAGGAAGTAAAATAAATTGGGATGGAAGAAGCGATACAGATATAAAACAAAGATTAGCGCAGGGTCGAGTAGCTTTTAACAAAAAAGAAAGCACTTGTATGCTCGGGGGTAATAAACATAAAGAAGAGAAGAGATATAATGGTAGGCCACTTGCTGAGACATGGGGGAATAGTCTGCGATATTTTGGAAGCAGAAATAGGAGTGAAGAAAGGCAGAGGTAGGCCTAGATTAGACTACTGCTCGCAAATAGTAAGGGATGTAGGTTGTTGCACAATTATCGAAATGCGTAGGTTAGCACAAGATAGGAGAAGCTGGAGGTTAGCGTCCAACCAGTCTTAGAACTGATGACCTCTTGATGATTGGGTTGACCGCTTTTATCAGTAAAACGTTATTTTCTTTCTTCTAGAGAGTAAACTTTTATTGGTAGAATTATTACTTGAGGCGTTATTTATTACAAGTAGATGATTGAATTTAATTCTTCATATTATTATATTCTTAAAGACGAACAACTAAAATTTAGTTTTCTTTGAAGTCATTACAATAGGTGTGAGACCCATATGGAACTGATGCATTTTTGAAACAGTTTTTTTCGAATATTTCTATGATAGATTGGCTAACGAGCAAAATAACCATGAGAATAACTATGAGAGCCAAGAGAGTGTTTAAATGATATATAACTATTTTAAGGGGGTAGTTACATATGAAATAATTGTGTTAAAAAATATTAACTAATCGTTTACTTTAATGAAAATTATTGGAAATTGGATAAAAGTGGATGAGGGCGCGGTTTCCGCTCGCAAATTTGGCGAACACGATTCTGTAAATTTTCGTACAGCTACTATAATCTTCCGTCGGGCAACGGCAGCCGGCGGCGGCGGACCACGTCTCTCGGGGTTAAGACGCCGCCGCCTCCGTGGTCTCTGTTTGCCGATCCTCGTCCCTTCCTAGTCGGTTCAATTCTTATAGTTATGCCCTTCTGCGAGGCCTCACGGTTTTTACTTTATGCTTCACGGCGTCCTTTACCGAGTCCCCAAATCACAAAACAACTGTTCCCTATTTATTCTTTAAACCCCGACGGGTTTCCGTTATTAGCCGACAAAACAATGGATCGAATTCAGTGTGATATCTGCGTGAAGGTTGTAATTACACAATAAAATTGGTACGCGCCAATTGCGCTGAAAAAAAACATCTCCTACGCTTTTGGTCCTTCGTGCCAGATGAGCGATGTGTGCCATTTTTCATTTAATGACGTGTTTAAGATAAGCCTCGAATAGATTATGCTCGAACCAAGGGAGATATTTGACTAAAGGTGAGCTGCTCGCCCAGATCTTATCTATTGGGCTGCCCCGGGGGTTTTTTATTATCTATTCTGAGGCAGTTGGTCATGTGATGGTGATAAATTTACATGTTTATAGCGTGATTAAGGTTGCGTCGAGGTTCACTGAAGTTCAGGTGAACACCAGATTTTCCTGCCGATCATGCCAGCGTTATGGGCCCGTTTCGCCTGCTGGCCCATAGCACAGTCATTTTACACGTTTTCCACAAAAGGCATATATTAAAATAAACACTGAAAATAAAATGAGTGTCAAGTAATGGTTCGCTACAAGTTTTTTGTGCTCAGCGAATATAATTTAATCCAAATAATGCTAATAATGCATATAGCCCGGGGACTATAGGGCTAGAAATGAAAGTTATTATGTTTAAATAATTTTATTTTCAAGGCAACAAACGTCCAATTGTGTTCTTATATTTAATGTAATAAAATGTTTGATTTCCTTTGATAATTTAATGTCGTCTCTCTTTGGAGTTCCCTGTATTCTTCAGTAGTTTTCCAGATACACCAAGAGAACACTTATTTCCGATAAGAAAACACCTTTCTTTTATATATTTATGCAATTATGCTAACCCAACAACATATTATTTATTTATACAGATTTTCTTTGTTAAATATATATTTGTTCATTCTAAAATTACGGTTCATTATAAATAATATATCTGGGCAAAAAAAGTGTCTAGGGTTAAACAATATAATAATCTTTTTTTACACAGAGAAAACTGATTCATTAACATTAAAAAATACATAACTCAGGGATTTTACAACAAACAACAAACAGACAACAAATCCATTGACATTCGAATAAAAAGTACAATTTGAACTAAATGAAATAAAAGTAAGAAAGTTATAGATTCAAATAATTTTTTCCGCGATTTTGCATAGTCCTATTATCTGTTCATGGTAAATATATTTTTCTTTGTAGATAAGAAATATAAGTTTAGATGTAAAAATCCTGTAGATATGAATTTGTTTCTTCTAATTATCCATGTTTCCCTACACGAAGAGAACAATTAATTTACCCAGCATGAATTTCGTTGGTAGTAAATCAATGCTGATTCTAGATATTTTTTTATAATACATTAATCAGCAATCAGAATGTCTATATTTCTCTATATCTCCATAAGCTAATATGCTCACTAATGCTAGTATACTAATATTTACAATAACATGTTAAGGTTAACATCCAATGATGTTACCTTTGCACTTTATTTTAAGTCTATTGGCAATAGTATTTTAAGTCTTCTGCGGTTCAAGGGTAACAGCAGCTGTTCCAATAGTGGGTTGGAGTGTTCTTCTAATACTTGATGATGATTGGCTATTGTTTCACGGATGACTTCTTGTGCGGTTAGGATACGTATGTAGATCGGTGAAGTGTAGCATTTGATACAGCACCTGTCTTAGTATTTTTGACTGGCATCTCTCAATAATTGCCTTATTGGACTTGCTTGCGCATCCCCACAACTCTATACCGTAGGTCCAAATAGGTTTTATCTCCGGTCTTGCAGGTAAGGAGTTTATTTTCTGTTGATAGTTTTGACTTTCTTCCTATTAACCAATACAGTTCTCTTGTTTTTATATCTATTTGTCTTTTCTTCTTTTGTATATGTTGCCTCCAGTTCAGTTTGTTATCTAAGTGTAATCCTAAATATTTGGTTTCATTACTTTGTAGTTGATTGTAACTGGTGGACAAGATTCTCGTCGAAGGGTAAACGTTACATAAACTGACTTGTTCTCGTTAACTTTAATACGCCATTTTTGCAACCACTGTTGGAGATGGTCAAGATATTGTTGTATACGATTAGATGCTATTGCAGGACTTTTATGGCTTGACATGATAGCAGTATCATCAGCAAACGTTCCTATTGTTGTATTTTCCGATATTGGTAAGTCAAAGGTATACAAAACATACAGTAATGGGCCTAGTACACTTCTCTGTGGAACTCCTGAATTAGTTGGATGGTTTGTGGATATTTCATTGTTGGAACATGGAACTGTCGTGCGTGCTTCCAGATATAATATTAGGATATTGTAATAGGATGGAGATTTTAGATATGGACAAACAAATATAAGTTTATTTTAAACAAATAACTTCGAATATGTTAGCAAACATAATTGCTAATGTATCCGATAAGCATAAATATAAGTTGGTTAACATTTAATATACCAAGTGATACCTAAATAAATGCGTTTATCTGAAACAAATACTAATACTAGGATAAAATATTTAGATGTTAAATCAAAAGCCATCATGTGATACCATAATACATTTTTTCAAAATCAAAAGTCATCATGTAATACCATAAGAAAGGCATGGAAATAAAATGAAATAAATTCCACTGTCACAGAATGTATTATTTGAAATTATTTATTTTCAAAATTGTATTAAAATAGACATGAACACTGTAAACGGTAATATTTATATACTACAAAAGCAAGTAAGTACACATTACTATGTGTACTTGCTTTACAGTAATATGCACTTGAACAAATATACAAGCAAACATACAAGTTAGTTCGTAAAGAAAAGAGGAGGTTACAATTTAAAAACTTTTATGATGTCGTCGCAACTCAAATAATATTTGGAAAAATTATTTTTACGCCAGTTAATATATATATATATATATATTTTTTTTTTTATTTTAAATAACTTTGATGAGTTTCCCAAAAAACCTAATAAAAAATTTAATAAAAAATGATGAACACTGTGGGAAACATTATCACCACGTTGTATAAAACATTCCATTTACGGGAAGTTCCTCAGCATCAGCACCGTTGTCTTAAAAAGTATTAACATAAATCATCTGTTCCGGATTTGTTGAATTTCAGATACACTGCAGTATGTAAAACTTCTAACGAACCAGCTACTTTAATGACCCTGTATAATGCTGTGATATTCATGAAATCTAAAGTATTCGTTTTTAAATCAAAAAGTAACGTTATGAAATTGCAAATTTATACAATTTAGCTTCGCGTAAATTTATGCGGAGTAAATCCTTTGCTCGGCGACTATGGATGGTTTTGTACATATTTATTATTATTTTTCTCCAAAACAGACTAGGAAGTAGAAGGAAAATATCAAACGAAAAAGCTACCACATACTCCTTTGTTTTTACATCACACACAATTGTTGTATTCCATTATTACTCGTATTATATTCGGAAGAATTTCATTGATCCCAATAGGCATACAGTCAGCCAAAAAGTCTCCATACACTAGTCCCTTTTTTAACATTTTTCTTAGTGTGATTTTTTATGTAAATTTAATTAGAAATATGTTTCAAGGAAATATCGGCCATCTCCTTAGAGGTAATAAAAATAAAAATAAATTCGTTTGAAAACTTTGAACAACATTTGAACAATAAAAAATGAAACGGTATTAGTAACACGAAATTATGTCAAATAAGTATCCATACACTTTAATAAAATGCTGTTCAGCACCATTAGTTATCAATAGTTTATCACGTTGGCCTATGTCAAGTTTTTCTTGAGACAAATGAATCAAATCTTGTTTAAGAACGTCACTTCTAAGTCTGTGTATTGTGTAATAGAAGCAAAATGAGTGATAAAAATTGTGAAATTCCAATTTCTATTAGAAAAATCATAGTAGATGTATGGAAAGAAAAAAAAATCCTTTAGAAATATTGGTAAAATAATTGGACAATCACATGCCACTGTACAGTAATAAATCAATACCTACAAATCCACCGGTTTCTATAAAGTGCGGCCACGGTCTGGTCGCCCCAGAAAATTAACTACACCGGGAGATTCTAGTGTTGTGAAAAATATTAGAATTAATTCTAAAATAAGCGCTCCAAAACTTGCAGAAGAAATCAGGGAAAAGTTCGCAAAAGATGTTAGCCCTCGAACAATTAGACAATCGAACAATGAGTTGTAGGGAAGCGTTATCTTTAGTGACGAAACAAAAATTAACCTTTTTGAGTCAGATGGTCGAGATAAGGTTTGGAAGAAAAAAATAAAGCTTTGAAAATTGAAAGTGCTTGTCCTACAGTGAAGCACGGAGGAGGTAATGTTTTATTGTTGGGGGGAGGGGGGCTGTCAGCCAATGGGACAGGCAACTTAGTTTTCATTGACCGTATTATGGACCAACATACCTATTTAAACATTCTTAGGAATAATTTAAGACCAAGTTTTCAAAAACTTGACCTTGAGGGGCGTTATTTATTCCAACAAGATAACGATCCCAAGCACACTGCTAGGCTTGTACGTGCATGGATGATCCATAGTGTCCGCCAATAACTGCATACACCACTACAATCACCGGACGTTAATCCCATTGAGCACAGATTCTGTGGGAAGAATTAAAGCTTCGCGTGAGAAAACACCAAATTAGAAATAGAGAAAACCTCAAGAATAGGATAAGAGAAGAGTGGAAGAACATTCCACCAGATGCTACAAGAAAGCTTATATTAAGTCTTCCAAAAAGGCTTAATGCAACCATTAAAGCAAATGGCAATTGTACAAAATATTAGACTTTAAGAAATATGTCTGTAACTTACAAGTCGGGAATCGAGAAAGAAACCACCAAATCGCAAACTGGTTCCCGAATAGCAAGGCCAAAGTTTACAGAATAAATAATTATTATTATTCTGTATATATATATATATATATATATATATATATATATATATATATATATATATATATATATATATATATATATATATATATATATATATATATTATTTATTCTGTCTATATTATTTATTCTGTAAACTTTGGCAAGGCTGTTACATAGTCGCTGTAGGAAACAACTACTCCTCGGGCTAACGCCCGCCAGGCATTGAATTATACCTAACAGCGATCCTCGACCCTTCTCTCGTGTTTCTACACGACCAAGCTCTGGTAGTGGTCATTTCCCATAAGAAGTGTTAGTGTATGGCACTAATTTATACGGTGTGGTGTAGAGAATTCAGGAACCGTTACTGTTCAAGTAAAATATAACATTGAATATAATTTTTGGTTTAATAAGGGGTACGATTGGATTTAAAATTTCAGAATCATTATTTTGACGTTAAATTTGTCCATGTTTTAACTGTCGACAGACATTTTCGTTTTGTTTTCACAATGTGGATATTAACTCAAATAGACAATGCGGTATTTCTTGGTAATTTTACCTGAATGCACGTTTTTATGTTTTATAATAGGTACAAAGCATAAAAACATGCATCGAAATCAGAGATTTACGTACAAATCTATATTACTGGTATAATAAATTTTATAGCTTTTCGGTCGTTATCACTCAGTAGTCACCGACAAAAAAGCAATGTTGCAAGAAAATGCTCTAATTGTTCAGTGTATCGGCCGTTAATGAAGACTGTCATTGTTAATATGGTAAATTATATATTAGTGAACATTTTTCTTTGTTGTAGTGAAAGATACATACATATAGTACAAGTGATTATTTCTAAATACGAGTGTCGTTTGTGTGTGTTTCGACGAAGTTAAAGTGTGGTGATATATCCTGAGAACCATTTGTGGAAATACGTCAAGTGGTAAGTGGTTTATTTTATTGGATTAGATTGAATATAGTTGGAATATATTATTATAATAGGGCACATCCATTACTTTTCGACGAAACTTTGCGCACTTAGATCAACGATTTGGCTCATGATTATTTATATGAAAGTAGGTCCTAATATATGGAGTTTTCCAAAGTCTCAGCCCAATCAAGGCAAATTTGGCTTCAGGATAATTTTTTTTAATTTTAAATCTAGCAATTTTCAAAAATTTATTTCTCTGGGTATATTTAACCGATTGATTTCAACCTGATCGCATATTTTTCGCTGAACTCTCTATTTATTGAAAAAAAATTATATTAAAGTTTAGATCGTATGCACGCTTTCGGGAGAAGATTTTAACTGATCCGTTAATTTCATAAAATTTTACCCTTTTTTAAAATCCCGCTATTTGTACGCTATTTTAAAAATAAAAATTACACTTCGTAACATGACCTGTCAAATTTAATCGATATTCAAAAAATAGCTATTTTCAATTAGCGTCAAATTTTTTTTTTGAATTTCGAATTATTTGAAACTTTCACAAAAATTTATTTATTATATTACGATCTAAGCTTTAATATAATTTTTTGATAAACAGAGGGTTCAGCAAAAAAACTGCGATCAGGTTGAGATCAATCGGTTAAATAGACTCAGAGAAATAAAATTTTGAAAATTGCTAAATTTGAAATTAAAAAAAATTCTCCTGAAGCCAAATTTTCCTTGATAGGACTGAGACTTCGGAGAGCCCCATATATTAGGACCTACTTTCATATAAAAAATTATGAGCCAAATCGCTGATCCAAGTGCGCACAGTTTCGTAGAAAAGTAGGATGTGCCCAATAATTAATAGAATTCGCGTTACACATCAAACGAACTTTTCCTCGCGAAATTATTGGACAATATGTGTTCGTAAAGGTGTACACCGAAAATATACTAATATTGTAAGCGACTGTACTATACTGTCAACCATTTCGACTATCTGCAAGATAAATACCCGCCACGATGGTGGATGATGGTTTTGCTACCGCCCTGCCGGACGTTGCATATTTTATCCCAGTTTAACATTCCCTTTTGCGTGTTCTGTGTGAATGTTCACTATCTTTTATAAAGGGCAGATTATTTATTCCCGTTCTCTGCCATCGCCGAGTGGGCCATGAAATCGCCTTTTCTTCGCGTTTATTTAGAGGTCTCAGACAGCCTTGCAAGTGACGATCAGGGATAGACGCGGGGGTGTAAAACTCCGTTAAAAAAACTCCCTTCTGTACACCTCATGGCCATTTGTATGTGTATGTTTACATATACGCTGTGATGCACAAGTAACGGATGAATTAATTTTCTCTGTAATTTACAACTTTTAAGTACAATCTTGAATCTCGTCAATATTTAATTTTAAAATTACATTTGGGCACAGTTTTCATCCCTTTTCAAGTCCCCCCTACCCCCCCCCCATTTTTGGAGTTGCCAAACACGAATCTGGGATTAGTTTTTAGTGATCGGTACAGTTTCTGCTGAAAAATTTATTTTACATTACACATATGCTTAATATTAATGTAGTAGGTGCTACAATACTTCCTTTCGGTATACAGTGGGTCAAAAAAGTATTGGCATATCCCATTTTTTTCTTAAATCTGAAAAATATAAAGGTGAATTGTTTAGTACTAAATTTATTTAAAAACTTGCATCCGACTATTAATTTTTGGTGGCAATATATTGAGCGAATTACAAATAAGAATAATAAATAAGAATATGAATTTCAAGGGTCAACACAACACTTCAACAAGTTCTCAAAAAAATTATTTACATTTTAATATTTTGATACCATATGATTTGCATGAATTAGGGCCTGAAATCTTGGTGGCGTCGAGGATACAAGGTTCTGGGTTATTTTAGATCCAATTTGATCCCACTCTTGTAATAAAACCATTTGTAGCTGCTGTTTCGAAGAAATTTTATTTTTTCGGACCTTCAAGTCCAGCAAGTACCACAAATGTTCTATAGGATTTATATCCGGGGATTGGGGTGGAGTTTCGATTTGTCTACGAACATTATAAAGCAACTACTCCTTTGTTTTATTGGCGGTGTGCTTCGGATCATTATCCTGCTCGAAGTATGAAAGTATGAAATACATATTCGTTAGCAGCTTTTCGGGAACATTTGCGAGAATGATGTAACCTGAAACATTTATAATCCTCATTTCTGGATTCCTGTGCATCTGCGGACAACTGGCCAAGTGGTAAAAGTGCATTATATCGAATTATGTTTTCTCCATGAATGAGTACTTTATGTACAGAGGAGGGAATATGGTACCATGGATATTTGCTCACGTATAATTCGGCTGTTCTAAAAGCATATTCACCAAACTTTATGGCATCGATTGCCATACCACTTGACATTGTCTGAAGTAGTATGCGAAATCTCATAATTAATTCTTCATCAACTCCAGTAATTTGTGCAGTGCAAGCAGAATTGGCAGAGAATCTTATTTCCGTCATTACTAGTTCCGCTGATTTATCGAGGTTTATCAATTAGTAATCCTAATTCTTTTCGAAACTGCTCCTGTACATAAGATTTTTTAGATTGCTTCTGCTTTTTCATGTCCTCTGAGGTTACTGACCATTTTGTAAATGATAAATTGTATGAAACATGAGGTACTAACTCCATAAATCGAATCCATGAATGTAAAGATGAGAGTCCAAATCTATAATGCTCTTCATTATCAGGTCTTTGTTTAACACGTTCCAAATTGTTCATTTATGTTGGTTTTGCAAGACATATATGGCATGTGGCACTTGATGGAGTATTTGTTACTACTTGCGTAACCTTACCATCTATCATTGTAAAGAACAGCTTATGTTTAATAGACAGCTGTTTTTCATTCTTCACTACAAACGAAGGCAAAAGAGTGCTTATTTGAGTTTCCCCTTCATTGACAACATATCTTGTTTTCTCTGGAGCCTCTTTTGAGAATTCTATTAAAATGGGCCTACAGTATCGAACAGAGGACGGGCGAGGTTGGATTTTTCCAAACGACGTTTTTTGTTACTTCATCTACAATTTGTAATGGAACCAAAGATGTTACAAACAAGGTAGTATCGGATATTAAGTCACTTTCACCAGATAGTATTTGATTGTACTCACTTTGCCCTGAAGATCCATCACAGCCCCATTTACGGTACAATATTAATTGTGAAAAGTTGGCCACAATTTTGATTATTGTCTTACATGTGTGATCTAGAACAGACTGCAAACTTACTGTAGCACCAATTTCAGTTACTTGCATGTGCTCTGGATAACATTCTTGCTTGGCTTCTGTAAGTTTGGTGTATGATGGGAGTACAGTACCGTCTTTGTCTTACAAACAGGTTCTAAGGTATGTATATTGGTTTTTCGTTAAACCTAAATCAATGAAAAGAGCCAAGGCCTCTTGATTTGTGAAAGGCTCAACAGAAGTATTACGTCTTAATAATGTGTGGATAAAAGCCTTCCTTTCTTGTGATGCAGAACGTAGTTCCTGTATAATTTCTGATTCCCATGTCTCACCAATTGAACGTAATCCCTGAGTATATGAATGACAAATGTGATTAAGTCCAGAGTCTCGAAATAGTTTTACTGCTTTTCGTTTCTGTGTCTTCTCTGCGGATTCGTTAAAGGACTTACATGGCGTCCCTCGTGGATTTTCAGATAAGGACGTCGGCGTCGATGCTTCTTCGTCTTCTTGGAATGGTACAAAAAATTCGCCATGTAACCATTTCTCGTTGCTGCGTAAGAACACATCCCTCTTTCTTCCGGTTTTATTCCAGCGTATCTTAAATTCGGGTAATAAGTGTTTCTGAATTTTGGTGATAACACATTGCAACTGCTCTTCAGAAAGATCGAAATGCTCCTTAACATACCGTTCTGCTATTGATATATGTTTTCCGTGCTCTATAAAAGCGTCACATATGTTACGTTGAGTAATTTCGAAATTGTTCATTGTTTACTGTCGTAGGTACAGCTGACAGCGGCAAATTATTGATTACTATTAATTAATGCTGCTTGTATACATTAATAGTAACCTAAAATTTTAACAAACCCAAGTTTATATACTTTTCTAAGGACAATGGTAAAGACAAAAATATTTTCTCTGGTTTATTTTTCATGGCCAAACGTTTTTTTGGCAAAATATTTTTTTAGCTAAATTTTCAAATTATATCGTAAACCATTTTTATCGATATACCACTTTGTTTAGTAAGTTTAGCAATTACAAATATTTATTTCATTTTATCTAACCGCAAGGCACTAACTAGTAAAAAGTATTTGGTCAAACGTGGGATATGGCGGTGCTGCTAAAAAAAATCAGATGGGACCGTCCCGATATACGATTTCTAAAATCCAGGCATTCAGTGAAATGCTATGCTCTTATTTGTTGGAATTCCATAATGTATATGTATTTTTTATTACGCCGTATTTTGCAAATTCATAATTCTTACGGAACGAGTATTGCAGATTTTTAAGTGTTCGTCGCGCGCGCTTCTTTGTATATTTTGTTGATTTGCAAAAGAAGTGCAAAAAATCAGCAAGATTTTTTTTTTGGATCTTATACAGGATCGTTTTAGTTGCCAGGCGGTGAAAAGAAACTTACCCGGGCGAACCCTGCTAACAGTTAAAAGTTTTCTTGAAGTTGAGAAAGCCATTCCAGTAACATGAGACTTTTATCATTTCTTTACTGTAGTAAGCAATAAGCAACATACAAACATTTTTCATGTTTTTAATACTAGAAGAACTGCTCTTTGAAACTGTGTATAACAGATTGCACTTTATTTAATTTTTAAGCACGAAATTGTTTATTTAAAATAAGCATCAAAACAACACTTATCTAAATCTCTCCATATTCCTACTTTTGAAGTCTAACTGAACCCAATCAACATTTAAATAAATTACCGAACCGAATCATAAAAGTTCGATGTATTAGTTACAAGAAAATTGTGGTTTGTGTTCCTTATTCGGTTTTGGTTTTTGGTATTTTTGAGACGGCGCCTCCACCATCGGCTCATAGTGCGACGCATAGATCACATGCTACACCACTCGCAATTGTTACTAATATGCCACAATTACCAGCACATATGTCTAACGACATATATGTTTCAATCAACTACGTACGGCATAGACAGTTAATAATTTGCCAAACAAAATGCAATTATGAAGTCACGTCTTAGTTTTATTGCATAATTTTAATCATTGGCGTCTCAATACTTCTGTAAAATTTATTTCATTTCTGTTTCATTTATTTTTGTTTCATTTATTTCATTTATTTTGATGGAAATATCACTTCCATGGAATGTTTCTGTGGAAAACCTTTTCATTACCCTGTCATATGTTGACGGATTTATATTGTACCAACTGTTATTCTAAAATGTGCTTTCGGCAGGACACTGTTCAAAAATGTCAGTTGATTGATTCATATGATTGTTACCTGTGACGCACACATATAGTAAAACATTATCTCTGTTTATTCTTCGAGTATTTCTGTATTAGAAACTTTGATTATTTCAGAAATATTATAATACCTCTTAGTGTAAATGAACGTTATTATTCTTAACCCTAGTATATTCTCCAGTTGAGAAAAGCACTCAAGCAAGAACACATTCCGTGGAACTCTTACAATTGTACGTATTTTGTAGAACGTTTGTTTTCTCCCAACTCGGCACAGTCAAAGATCAAAGAACCAAATTATGTAGAAAACGTATTGAAAGAGGGCTCTGCTATAGTGGATTTTCTCACGATTAAGAGCAGTGTTGTAATAATAAAGCGAAAATCACGCAACTATGAACATAAAATTGGGGTGTACAGAAGGGTAGTTTCCCGGTGTTATCAACTTAACAGGTACGTCCGTTTTGATGCGGACATTTTCGTAGGGAAACGGTATTAATTAATGATTACGCGTTCATCGAATTCTTGTTTGGTGGTTATTAACTGCTATTATTACTACCTATACAAAGAGTTTATATGCAATAAAAGCAAGTTAAAACTCGTAACAGATACAGGTTCATCGATAGCATGTTATGTTTTATAGGATGTTTGCATACATGCACTACAAGTACCTAATTTCAATGGAAAAGAGTAAGCCGTAAAATTTTTTTTTAGTTAAACCTTACATCATAAAGGCTTATTGTCATTTGAACTGTTTTTTATTTCACCATTCTATCTTTTCAAATTACGTTGAAAAGGGAGAGGACATTTTGGAGCACTCTGTATTGTTTGAATATACAATTTACTGATTTTTAAAAGAATGGACATCTTGGTGGCATTTTTAAATCAAAGTTTGCTGTTTTTCTATGCTGAATTTGTCACTGTCCTTGATTATTGTTTTTTTTATTATTTTTTATTCGCTGGGATTGACCTCAGTATACAAAACTCCAGCCATAAAGGATCGGTTGTACACGGATTCCTAATAGTCTGTTTGATTAAATTTTGAGGTTATTCTAAAACAAAGGAACATATTGCGTGGAATAATCGATAGTTATTTTAATACACACATAAAGGTTAAATACCACGATATTCTTATTCGCCTTCTTCTTCTTTAGAATTCAAATAGTGTCATTAAATTTCATAAAATTTCAAGATTATTTTAAAATAAAAGAACATATTGCGTAGATTAATCCATCTAGTTATTTTAATACAAACGACTATTGTAATAGTGCGTCACAATTAATGGTGAATTTTAATACATACAATACACATAAAAGGGTTATGTTACCATTTATCCTTATTCGCTTTCTTCTTCTTTAAAATTCAAGTAGTATCATTAAGTTGCTTAATGTCGGAAAAAAATTATGACAGTCGCTTACGTTTTAGATTTTTCTTGTTATACAAAGTGTCTCAATTAAGACGACGTACTAAGAAATCTGAAAAAATGTATTTACAAAATTTTATACCGGCACCAATTTGTATTTCTAAAGGGATATTCTTTGAAAAAATTAATTATATGAATACAAATTAAATGTAAATAAGATTTCGTATAACCAACGATACACAATAAGTATCTACATAACATGAAGTATCTTATCCTTCTAAAATGCGTTCGAAAAAATAGTGAGATTATTGAGATTCTTTTACCTAATAACATTGTGGATTACTTTTTTTAATTTTCTTTCTTTCGAATTTAACACAATATTCGTTCTCGATATCGGTATACTCGATATACCGATATAACTCTTGTATGGGACCAACTGTGCTATTTCTAATAGTCCTTTTCATAAAATTTTGAAATCACCTTAAAACAAAGGAACATATTGCGTAGAATAATCGATCTAGTTACTATAATGATGATTTGAATGACTTAACACACATAAACAAATATATAGAGGTTATATTATCATCGCCTTCTTCTTCTTTCAAATTCAAGTAGTGTCAGTAAGTTAGTGTCGGGAAAAAGTATGACAAGTCGGTTACAATTTGTTTTTAAATCTTGTGAAAAGTGTCTCAGGTAAGACAAAATAAGTAGTATGAACTTTTAAAAAATGTATTTACAAAATTTTATATGTACACAACAATTTGTATTTGTCGAACTCGAAAAAATGGTAAGATTATTTAAAACTTTTAGTAACTCCTGAAGTCAAGTGTTCATTTTAATGTTTATATATGAGAAATAGGGAGTATTAAGTGATCCCCCATTTCGATAACAAAATTGTAGATTACTTTTTTAAAACTTTGTTTCTTTCTGATTTAACTTTATATACAAAATTCCTACCGTATGGAACCGATTATACAGTTATTCCTAATAGCCCTTTCGTACAATTTCGAGGTTATTCTAAAACAAAAGAATATATTGCGTAGATTAATCGATCTAGTTATTTTAATACAAACAACTATTGTAATAATGCGTTACAAATTGTAACGCATAATTTACGCATTAATTGTAACTTACAATTAATGACTTTTAATACACACAATAAATATAAAAGGGTTATGTTACCA
The DNA here is from genome assembly GCA_037954035.1 of Rosalia funebris. Classification (NCBI taxonomy): domain Eukaryota; kingdom Metazoa; phylum Arthropoda; class Insecta; order Coleoptera; family Cerambycidae; genus Rosalia; species Rosalia funebris. The sequence continues at coordinate 3,859,464 of JAZFAV010000036.1, read as the reverse complement.
TTTATTCTTAGTCGCTTTCTTCTTCTTTAAAATTCAAGTTGTCATTATATTGTTTAGTGTCGGGAGAAAATTATGATTAGTCGGTTACGTTTTAGCTTTAAATCTTGTTATACAAAGTGTTTCACTTAAGACGGAATACTAAGAACTTAAAAAATATGTTTACAAAATGGTATACCCAATTTGTAATCTAATGAATATCCCCTATATTTAATAGAAATATTATATGAATAATCATAAATTAAATGTAAAAAAGATCCAATAATATCACCCCCAATTTCAATTAAGTTAATAAATAGGTCGAGTTACTATTTTGGAAAAATATATGAAGTATCTTATCCTGTTAAATGTATTTAAAAAAATTATTGAAACCGCTTAGTAACTCCTGACGTCAAGGTGACAAATCAGGAGTATTGTGTGGCTCTCTTACTTAATAACAACATTGTACATTACTATTTTCTATTTTTTTTTCTTTCGCTGAGATTTAACTCGATGTAGGTACATACTCGTACAAAGCTCCTACCGTATGGGGCCGACCGATCGTACAGCAATTCCTAATAGCCCCTTTCATAAATAAAAACAAAATACACTCCTAAGACAATGGCTCATTTCGAGTGCAATACTGTGTGCGTATTACTAATGTAAATATTGATCGGTTCGCAAATGCTAGTACTTCACACACAAGAAGCGGAGTATGATTTTAAAGGCTATAACAACCCCGCTTTACTTTTGTTTTTCGAGCTGAAGTGCTCTTAAAATTTCTTCTTTCCTCGAGAACTAACAACAAAATGTACTTCAATAGATGAGCCCCGGTTTTAGGTACATTTATTTAGCCATAAGTATTTTGCGGCGGGGCTTCCTTTTTTTTTTTCTCGTTATGACATATTTTATTTGGCGCGAAATTGTTTGTTCAGTTCTCGTGGTAAGTCTAGCGAATTACGCGTGTGTTGGCTACACGGCCCGGCTTATTTATTCCAGTTGAAGAACGTCGATTTCGCTCATTCCAACACACGAAGTGTTCGATTTATTAAAAGTAAGAATAATGTTGACTTTGACATTCATTTATAATTAAATAAATACCGAATTACACTTATTATTACTTAAATCAAAGAATTTTGGTACTATCAGCTTTGAAATTTATTTTAATAGACTGGAAACATCTGCCAGTGTTATAGCAATCCTAATGTATATATAATAATCCTAATGTATATCTAAAACAAACATTAATATAATATATATTAAATTTATTACAACAATAAACAGAGTAGGTTTTATTAGGCTCCTAGATTAATTAGAAGAAGAAGACGAACCATTTCTTAGCAAGTTTCTTAAGTCTGACATTCATTTGTAAATAAATAAATACCGATAAAATACCAAATTAAAATTTCTATTACTCGAATCAAAGAATTTCAATTATTATTATATTTGAAATTTGTTTTAAATACCGGAAAAGTTCGTCAAAGTTACGGCAGTTTTAATACATATCTAAAACAAACATTCGTTACAGCAATAGGCAGAATAGTTTTATTAGAAGATGGAACGTTGCTTAGGACTTTGACTTGTTACTGTTTGACAAATAACTGAAACACAAAAGTACGATAACTAAAAAATTAGATGCAGGCTAAATTTCCTAATGCAAGTTTCAAAATCAAATAACTAATTTATAGTGTATAGGTAATAAGGCTTGTAAATTCTTCCTCTTCATTTCCTTCCCAAAGAAAAGTTTGATCGAAGAAAATGTCAACTATGTGCCGGGTACTAGAAACAAAATTTTCATGTTTTTTACGCTTTTCATATATAAAACTTTATACTTCTGGTTTTAACTAGATGTAACTCATTAGGGATGCAGTTTTCCTAAACGATATCCTTAGTATAATCATTTTATTTTTATGTACAATAAGTATTTGTATGTATATCATTTAAGGACACCCTGTATAACAAAATTCAAAGATTAATGTTGGTTATGCGAGGTTACAAATGTGGAAGTATTTTCATTAAAAAAAGAGACAAACTAAATTTCAAACGCATAGTATATTACCATTAAATGTAAACTATATTATTTCAATTTATTATAAATTATTGTTTCGCTAGTCATGTTTCTTTTCGCCGTAGCAACTCGACGGCTAAAAAAAACTTAATATTAAGTAACACAAAATTAATTAACACCTATAATACTTAGTTAAGGTGAATATAATGTATAATAAATAAACAATGTTAAAAATTTAAAATAAATCTTACTTAGTTACAAATCTTAATATTCAGTCAGATTTGTATTAAAGTTCAGAACAAACCATTTCCTTATATACGTTAAAAATAGTCAAGTTAGTTCTTTCAGAAGAAGCATATATAAACTAATTATTATCAATACAATTACGATTTTGAGGTTATTTCAAAATGACAAGTTAATACCCGTAATGCTTAATTAAGGCCAAGTTAGTTGTATAATAAATCATTTATATTAAAAATTAATATAAAACCTTATTAGAGTAAAAAAATTTAATGTTCAGTCCAGTCAGATTTATATCAAAGTTAGAACAAAACATTTCTTCATACACGTTAAAAATAGTCAGGTTGGTACCTTTTGACTTTAGACGAAGAAGAATACATTAACTAATTATTAGCAATACGAGTACTATTTTGAGGTTATTTCGAAATGACAGATGACGTATTGCCGGGAAATGTTAATTGAATTATTTTAATATGAATGGTTATTGTTATCAAAAAATCGCGGGTGGCGATCTAAATAAAAAGCGTGAGCGTAGGTATATACACTGCGTGTAGCTAAGTGGTTGTATCATTCACAATTTGTGTTGAAGGCGTCATTGTAATGGTCAACCATCTGACTTTTAATTAATTTTATCTACAGTGTATCTGCCACCGGGCGATAAATAATTATTTTTGTTTTGTATATGAGTAGTCTGTCAACAGTTTATTCAGTTTGATGTGGATATCGGGCTTTACGTCAGAAGGGACAGGAGACCTATATTGAAAGTTTTGTTGTGCGAAATAACGGTTCATGAAAGTAAATTGTCAAGTGTGTCGGTTTGATTGAATTAATTTGTTTTTGTGTAGCTGGAAATAATATCCCATATACCCTTAAAATTTATATTTTGCATGCGTGGAAAATAAGAAATATATTTAATAGCAACGCAAGATAAAACATTGATAAATTATTTTTTATTTAAATGAAGTGAACTAAAATAATCCGTAATTATTACTTGTATTATCAGAACTGTATTTTGGCCAAATTTCGATGATGCTTGGAGATACGAAAGTCTGAACCATCTTGGTTTTTCTACCTTCCAAATTAATATATAAAATGCGTATTTGTTTACTAAATCATGACGTTATCGATCTTCTTTCTATATAATACGGGCCACCTTTAATGATATGAATGAAGAGTAAGGATAATTTCCGTTAAATTGAGGATGTAATGTTCCTTTTTTAAATTGTTTCTTGAAAAATTAACTCGATCAAAATGTTTTTTGTCATATTTCACAGCTTCTTGGTTATCGCGTGTAGTTTTCTCGTAGAAATACATTAAATTCGAAACTTTCTGTATTAATAATAAAAGTATTAAAATTAAAAACGTCTTTAAATTTTGAGGACCTCTGTATTAATAATTTGCAAATTGGAACCAATCACATTGAGCTTTATTTAGGAATGTATTATTCTTTTTCGCAATTACAATTACTTATTATCTAAAAGACATGATGATTTTAACCACACAAAAATTTTGGTAAAACAATATGGAGGAATATAACAGGCGTAATTTTTAAGATGGCTGATATTAATGGGAACAATTTTTCTTCACACGAAAATGAACGTTTGTGCGTCATACCAATATAGTGTTTTTGTAATGTTTTAGAATCTACGCCGTCAAAATAGTTTTTTAAAAATAAAGAACATTTCTCTAAATACAAATTAGCAATATTAAAACATTATTCCAGTCAATAGTTTGTTTTATTTCGACACAAAATCATTACGAATAACCTAATTCCATATCGATAGTAAAATTTATTATTCACTACAAATAAATATTCTTTTAAATGCTGGGTTTTGATATTTTAAATATCGAATACTGATAATTTATTAAGCTGTACTTTAAACAACCTTTTGTTATTCTTAAAAAAACCGTTTATGGTATAGTGCAAATACAAGAAGAAAATCACTTTTTGTCCCGTACGGTGATATTTTGTAACTGGCTTTTACTATCATCATTACGAATTATATACAGCGTAGTGATAACAATTCCGCACAATATTTATAATAATAATTTGCTTTTGAAACATGTCAACTTTATTTTTTACCGTAAGACATTTTATTTTCTTATAATTTTTTGTGTGAGCTGTGGTATCATTGCCTACAGTATTTTTTATATTGCAGACCTCCCATTTTCTTACAAAAATTAATTCCTTATACTTTTCTGACTACAACGGTAACCCACGTTATGGGGTTCTTATTTATCTTTTATAAAATAAGGGGGGTGTTTGAGAAAACAAATAAAACAATTCCGTGTTTATTTTTGCATTCAAATGTACTTATTGGATATTCAATACATTTCGTATTGAATATCCAATAATTTGTGGACTGATATTTTCCATTTAGTTTCGAATTTGTTGCGTAAAATGTTATAAATTACTTCTATTAAAATAGATCCGCGATTTTAAATCATTCCGTAAGAATAAATCCAAGGGAGTCAAATCAGGTAAATCTGTTGGCCGTTCACGCTATTATTGAAACTAAATTCTTTGGCGAGGAACATTCATTCCCATTGTTTGAAAAACTGCTGAATCAAGTCGAAACATTTATCAGCAGTCAAATGTTCTCCAAGAAAACCCCTAAAAGACGACCTTCTATTGATCTAGGTATGCAATTCTTGAATCCAATGAAACTTCTCTTGAGAACAATATCTGCAATTATGACGATGCATTGTTCCATTCAAAGAAAAGGTCGCTTCGTTAGAAAAGAAGACAAACTTTAAAAAATTAAACAGTTATTTTTGGGCCATCGTCATTCAGCCCGTGTACTATATGGACTATATAAGGGTTGAACTTTTCTCTTTCCGTAAATTTTCTAACTGTGAAATGATCGGTTGATTGTCGTCCATTGATTGTCCAATTGAATCCATTTGCCTGATGGAAGTGTGAGGATGTTCTTGAAATTCAAGCAATACGTTTAGTTTAATGTTGTGTTTTCACTGACTTGACATCTGTCTTGTTGAGGTCAATTTTCTTCCACTACCAGTTTTCAACAATTTTTGAACTAGTCTACTTACTGTCGATTTTGAAACATCGGTCTATTAGGATGTTCTTAATTGAACAATTGATAAACGTTCGCCTGAGGTTTTAATCTGTCATTAGCCATTATATCCATCGATCATTACACATTTCAATTCTCTCCCGTTTGGTTCCTGTCAATTCTCTTCTGTTTCGAGTTGTTTTTATTCACATTGTATTGTTCAGAAGTCTGCATGGCGAAGATAACTTAACGATAGGAACACTAACAGAACAATTAGTCAATTTGGTGATCTGATATTTCTTCAACGGTTTGTCTATGAGACAAATATGATTGAATATACATTAATTTACTTTAATCAGACACAAACCTACAATCTTATAAACAGCAAATAGGAAACCCTTAGTATGGAGACCATTCTACTCGGAAACTTTAATTTTTTGTTCAAAAAAAAAGGGGTTTACATTAAAATAATGTTATGATGACGTTAAAATTCAAAATCTGCAAAAATATAAAGTTGAGGTGTTTCAGAATATTCAAAAAATTATCTAATAAAAAAATTATGAATATTGTGCGAAACTTTATCACTACCCTGTATATTTGCATATTTAGTTGTTGCGTAGGTACTTTTTCTGTTACTAAATAGTGCACATGAGGAAACATTTCGTAAATAATATTAAAGAAAACATTTCTCAATGTAGTAGAACATTTAGATGTCTATATATAATGTTGATTGGTTATATTTAAAGGTGTAACAATTCTTCGTTAGAATTGGGAAGTATCTACAAATGTTGTCTGGATAAATTCAACGTTATTTTAGTAGCAATAACAATGGAAAATATAGGTGTTATTTAATATAATTATCGACATATTCATTAATACCTACACAATTTTGAATTTTTGAATCTTCCAGAGTTAAAATGATACCATTATTTTGGGTTTTTTATGATCAATTAACGTCATAGGTTATGTACTAAGCATATTTTAAGCATAACCTAAGTAAAATACTGGTTGACACGTTACCTACCTGAGAACTTCCAAAGTAAATATAGAGAAATCGTTGGTAATTCAGTAAAGCGTGTCCAGAAACTCCATTTTGATGTGAGACCCCCCTCAGTTCATATTGTTTTTTTCGGAAATTACACTGTTTATGCACCACAATTCACTGGAGGACTCTGGCCCTATGGCACGCATGAACCAGCAGCACCGCGATAGTTAATGGCAAAACAGCCCTTCCGGAGAAAATGACACGGATCCAGGAAGCCTTTTCCGTCGGCGGCTGCAAAGGGCTAGCCCTACTGGCAGCTTGGCTGTCGATAGTAACGTGAACTTTGCCCCCTCTAAGTTTGGCAAAAGCGCAAACAAGACAGTGCCTGACGGCGGCAACAGAAGGTGAGCAGATAGAAGAAGGCCATTTGCATAATTTGCGGACCAAGGATGAGGACCACGTAAAGAGGCTGTGTCCTACGCCAATCCAGTTCCTCGTGCTCGATGGCGCCCAATCACGGCAGATTTTGTCCGTAAAGGGGCCGGATCTAGGAGGGGCGCGCGACGCTATCCCCCATCTCCCTGCTGTATTTTCGGTTTCCCTTGGGATCGGCAGCTGGTCTCTAGTTTATCGCGGTGCGGAGTTCGGGTGCCCTGCGCCTGCTCCGTTATCAGTTGGGTGCCACTTCAAACACTTCTTCACCTGTCGACCATGGGCGGCCATACAGGCAACTTCGCTTGGTCATTTTACTGCTTGTCTGAGTGTTCATATGCCGTCTGTACCCGGTGCCGTATTGCCTTTCAGTTCATCCTATTTTGTTTGTACATTATCAAAAATTCCTCTGCCTTTGCGGTTTTCCGGCCTGTTTGTTGAACTTCGTAAACCAACGAACGTTGTTTTGGTGACGACATTCTTACAGTGTTTGAAGAAAAGTTGCCATTTATTAATGTTACCATTCAGTATAACATTACTTACATGCTTATGTTACGTACTGGGTTCCACCTAATGTATTCGTATTATACAAAATGTATTTTCATAACAATATTTTACAAGTAACACTTTCTAATTTTATTTTATTTCTGTACTATCAAGTAGGTATGGTATTTAGTCAAGGCAGTCCCTATTTTCACGTACCTACTAACTAAAACCTAATCTATTATATGTACAGTTATATTTAATTGAATATTAAATATTTCAACTACGAGTATATCTATAGTTTTATTTGAATTGAAATTTTTACTTTTTTTTATTTAGTCATCTCTGTGAATTGTGTCTAGTTTTTTATCATTTATGATCATTTTAACATACTTTGATTATTAACCGACTTAAAAGGCGGAGGTTCTCAATTCGTCTATATAAGTATATATAGCTATCGGGTATAGCTTTTGTGTTTATGAACCGATTTTAATTGTCCTTTTTGCGTTGGGTTCAGTATAGCTCCAAGGTGGTCCCATCTTAATTTCATTGGTATTGTACCTTGGACTTCGAAGATACACAACAGAACTCCTTATTCAAGTAGCCGTCGTTTTCTCATTTGCACAGCATCCTTAGTAAGACTACTCATCACTTAAAATTGTAAAATAGTAAGTTTAAAAAACCGACTTAAAAAGAAGTAACTTAACTAAAATGCAAGAAGTAAATGTTTTCTACAACAATTTAATATTTATTTGTTGTTCCGTTTAATGTAAATAAGAAATTATTGTTTATTATATTAAGTTACTTTTTTTTAAGTCGGTTTTTTACTTAACTTATTATTTTAACTTTGAATAGGTAGGTACTACGGAAACCAAAAGAATGACTCTACTTTAATACCTATTAAGATAAGATAATGAAACAGGAACACACAGGCATGTAGAATGTCCAAAATAACTTTACCGACTGTCATGTTTCTCACTCTACGGTTACTAAAATGTAGTATAAAACTGTCAATTTGGAAATATTAGGATATTTATATGTTACATATCTGTATTGCCTCGGATTTTGATCAATTATATTCAATTAAAAATGTTTTTATTCCGATATTCTGGTTTTAATCACCATCTTCAGTTAAGTGACAATATTAAATATATTAATAAACTATAAAACAATTTTCTGGGTTATTTTATGAATTATGACTACTTACTTACATTTGTCTATTTGCTACACGCATCTTAATTATTTTTGCTTTTTATGTCAACGCTTTAGCGTAATTGAGTTCAAATACGATTCTGTCTGGCTTAAAGAATAACTTTTGAAAAAAAAAAATTATTTTTAGTTGCACACTTTTTAAAATAATACATACAAGGTGGTTTATTGCTGTCCCCTTTTTCATCGCGGAATGTGAATGAATATATTTTTTATATATCTACGCTACGGTAATAATAACATTAGCGTGAAGATAGGTTAGATCAAAGCGATTGTACGATTTCAAAATACAAAACTGAATGGCAATGATTATTTAAAGAATCAAGTAAACTACATAAATGTTCAAATTGTGCACGGCTGGCAACCTGACAGTAGCGCCCGGTAATGTTCTTTTATTGCTGTCAGATAAATTTCTTCGAGACGATTTTATTCCTGCACTAATAACATTATATTCAGATGTAGAGGAATCTGATCTTTCGAGAACTGAATTTCTTTCAACAAGATGAAGCACCTCCACATTATGCAGCACCTATCCGCTCACCTATATTTAGACGAGATGTTCCCGAATTGTTGGATAGAGGGAAGGGGGCCGATCGAGTGGCCAGCCAGATCGCCAGATTTGACACCCCTAGATTACTTTTTTGGGAATACTTAAAAAGCTAAATATACCTACGTTACTGGACCGGAGAAATTAGAACATTTAAAAGCAAGAATTCGTCATGAAATACAACGTATACTTTCTGAAGTTTTCGACAATGTTCAAAAAGAAGGTATACCTCCTATACAAATCACCCTGTGTGTATTAGTTATATCTTAAGAATGTATAACAAAATAAAATTTGACGGATCCGAAATTTTTTCCTAAAAGTTACTCCTTTAATTTTTAAAGAATTTATTCATTATTTTACGAAAGTAAAATTACTGTATTTAAATATACCTAGTAAATTTCGGTTGAATTAAAATGCTGTTTTCAATTTCGTGGTTCATGCGGTTATTTGATAAACAATATCTGCCAGAGCCTAAGTTCACTTACATAAATTACATTTTAAATAAGGTTAGAATGGTCAGACCATTCATAGAACAGGAAAAATGTGACTGCTTATTCTGATTTTTAATCATTTTCTGGACATTTAGGTACCTACTCGTAAGCCTCAATGAATTATTTTTAGTTTTCATCGACTTCTCTGTGTATTTCGCCTTGTTTTGTTGTTTTATATAACTAATTTGGACATAACCATTCAATAATTAATATACCTAAATCCAGAAATTCGTTATATGATATGAAAATGAAATCGTTCTTAATTAACATTTAATTATTATAAAATTTTTTAAGCAAATATAAAACTGAATATTAAAAAAAACATCATAAATAACAACAAGTGGTTCTCGTTGATTTTATTAATATAAAAATTAATTCTCTATTTACTTTATACCAAAATTTAAAACGTACCATCGATCAAGAATGTAATGCAGACACTTTCAGAAAGTTCATCTGTAATATAGGCAATAATGAACTAAGTTTAAAATTAATTATTCTATTGATTTCAAAATAACAATGCCCTCTATTGGTCAAGAGTATAATTAACTCCATAATTAATTCATTATTGTTTATATTTTAGGGAAATATATGGACGTATTATATATTATTATTATATCATTACGCTTCTTGATTCATATTCATTAGTTCATATACAGTGCTATTCAAAAGTCCCCTCCCCCCTCTTATCTTTGGAACGATTATACATAAACTAGTGAAATTTGGTAACTGAATATTAAGGGTTGTAAACTTCCCTACTAGTGATGATAGATGACGTATGCGTCAAAGATGACGTCACAAGGTCATTGTGACCAATAATTTTAAATGGAACCCTATGGCAAGCGACACCTCTTTTAAAAGGTATCGAAAAAATCTATTCAATGATACTAATATTGTGTCTGTTTACGGCAGTTTTGACAACTGGCTTTCAAAAACCGCAAAGCTGTGATGAATTAAATCAGTTAATAATAAAATTTAAAATTCAAGCTCCGCCACTGGATAGTTGGATAGTAAATAATCTGACGTTTTTGCAAGTCTCCCCAATTTGATGTTTTTTTAGCTGTCAAAGTTTTTATACATTTAATAATTTGTGTATTGTTGATCGAACGTTTAACTGTTTTAGTACCTTGTGGTAATTTTAAAATATTTGTACATTCAATAATTTGTTAAACTGTTGTGAGCTGAACGTTTAAGTGCTTCAAGAAGAGAAATGGTACGTGTTTTAGGTGATAAAGTAGCAGCGATCCTGATACTTGGTGAAACTGGAGAAAATATTCATGCAGCAGAACACATTTTTAATGAAAGGTTTCCCGATCGCCCAGTTTCGAGGACTTATTTGAGAGAGCTTCTTCGTAAGTTTAAAACAACGGGTAGTATTAATGATGCAAAACGATCTGGCAGACCACAAATTTCTGACGAGAAAAAAATTGATATACTGGCAGAAGTAATAGTAAATCCTACTTCTTCAACAACTCAAGTTGCATCAACCTGTGAAGTCAGTCAAAGTACAGTGCACAGGGTGTTGAAAAAAAAAACAAATTTCACCCATACAAATTAAAATTGGTTCATCAACTCTCAGACGACAATCCAGACCGAAGACTGCAATTTTGTGAAAATATGGAGACTAAAATTAACCAACAGCCAGACTATGTCAAAACAATTTGTTTTAGTGACGAAAGTACTTTCTATCTAAATGGAAATGTAAATACACAAAAGTGAGATATTGGAGTGACGCAAATCCTCACGTGTTTCGTGAAACACATACTCAGTATCCCGAGAAGGTCAATGTTTGGGCAGGTATACTGGGAAACCACATCGTTGGGCCTGTTTTTTTAAATACCAACTTAACCGGTGAGGTGTATCTGCAAATGTTGCAAAATGCAATAGAACCGTTAATCCTTGAAATTTTGGAAGATAATCAAGATGAATTCGACATTTTGGAAATAACATTCCAACAGGATGGTGCTCCTCCACACTATTACGGTGCAGTAAGACGGTATTTGGATGAAGAATATCCTGGTAGATGGATTGGACGACGAAGTTCAATGGAATGGCCGCCTCGATCACCGGACCTCACACCACTTACCTCACACCAAAAATCACTTACATTTTTTTCTGTGGGGTGTCTTAAATCGAAGGTTTACGCCACTCAGCCTGACAATATTGATGTTTTAAAACAACGTATTGTTACAGAATGTAGGGCTATTTCCGCAGACACATTTGAAAAAGTACGAGAAGAGTTTCGCAATAGGATGTTTTACTGTCAGGAAGTAGATGGAGCTCACTTCGAACAATTACTATAAGTAGGTACTGATTCTTGAATCTGTAATTAAAATTATTATCCAAGTTTACTGATTACTGATTTAATCCATCAAAACTACCATAAATACAAACAATATTAGTATCATTGAATAGGTTATTTCGATACCTTTTAAAAGAGGTGTCGCTTGCCATAGGGTTCCATTTAAAATTATTGGTCACAATGACCTTGTGACGTCATTTTTGACGCATACGTCATCTATCATCACTAGTAGGGAAGTTTACAACCCTTAATATTCAGTTACCAAATTTCACTAGTTTATGTATAATCGTTAAAAAGATAAGAGGGGGGGAGGGGACTTTTGAATAGCACTGTATATATTCATATATATGTTCATATTTATTCATTTGTTCAAAGAAATAATTATAACGTACAATTAGACTCGAAACGAGCTTCGTCCACCAAGTGGTCATCATTAGAAGTTGGTTGAAACATTATTAATATATTTTTGGAAGTATCCAGTATCTCCTATGCAGATACTGGAGTAGGTTGGAACCTCTGACGTGAAGATAACACTAACTTAGTTTTCCACAGAAACACCAAAACACTATAGACTACACTCGACGCGCGTTTCACCAACAAAAATGGAATCATCTGGAGATGATAACTCCAGTTTTAATCTTCTTGGTGTTTTATGGAAAACTAAGTTAGTGTTATCTCCTATGCAGAAACAAAATCAGGAGAACAGTTTTCCACGAACAATTAATTCCACCATTTCACCAATTTCAGCAATCAAGTTGGCGTATCAGGAGATGATTAAAACTTCGCTGGCGAAATGGACGTCGAGAAACGTACAATATTTCGTTGTTCATGGAAAACTGGGCTCCTATTTCTGTTTTTATGATTGTTATTGATTGTTTTTATGTACTTACCTTAACAATTTGCAGAAAATTTGCAATATTATTCATGACGTATCCTTGGTAGGTACTCATTACTTATACTAGTTTATTTATGTATTTGTTTACCATAATATAAAAATGACAGTGAGTATTAGAAATATATTTTTTTTCTTTTATCCGACTAATTTCAGAAAGTTGCGATTATGAACAAATGATATTTTATTGTTTAATAATAATTTTATTAGTTTTAAGTAGGTACATATTAATAAACATACATTACTTGTCACCATATAGATATTTTTTAAAGGTAATCAAGGAAAATATTTAATGAATTAATAAATATAACACAACTTAAAAAATAAATAAAACCATAATTAAAAAAGTTTGAAAATTTACATAGAAATGTTCTTGTTTAACATTTTTATTTCGTTTGTCTTTAGACATGCTTACGGTATTTACAATTTGTATAATGGATCTTTGCGCATGTATGAATTTAGTGACGATGTACGGATCACATGCTACACCACTCGCAATTGTTACTAATATGTCACAATTACTAGCACGTATGTCTAGCGACATATGTTTCAATCAACTACGTACGGCATAGTCAGTTAATAATTTGCCGAATAAAATACAATAGTAGTGACGCATTAAACTGGCGAATTAGTGGCGGCCACAGGGGTGGCCACTTTCACATTCCGTAATAAAAAAGGGGGTTGCCATTAAAAAATATATCGGAAGACGCCATACATCCTACACGAATCACCCTGTGTGTAGTAATTATATTTTAAAAAATGCTCAACTAAAAATTAAGTTTTTTCGAAAAGTAATTCCTTGAATTTTTAATGAATTTCTTAATTATTTTACGAAAGCATAGCATACACTGCTTTTGTCTTTTTAATAATAGATAATATCGAAATCAAAATAACCTAAATAATTGTACTTGTATATCTTCTTTTGCTATTCAATTATACGTATTTGCATAATTTGTAATATATTAACAGTGAGCGGCATCACATAAAACAACATGTTATGTAAATATAAAAGAAAAACAATAAACCCAATTATCCACGGTAATCCGTGTCGGCCGACACTAGAGTTAGTATAAAGGGAAAACTCGAGGGCCCTTGAAGACGTCTCGGTCGGCTCTTTCCAACCTATTCTATCAGTTGAATGTTTGGGGAATAAGAATTGAGTGCGGAAAATTTCGACAGGCTTGTTATTTTATTTTTTTCACTGACTGTCTCGCTAATAAAAAATCATTGTAGAATAAGACTTTGATGAAAGCTTTCTTTTTAATAGGATTCATTTTTTAAACGACGCACAGAGACCGTTATAATTTTTATAGAAAATTATTTTTTTTCATAGACAGTTTATGTGAAGTATTTCTATCATTCAGTATTTGCTTAATTTAGCAACAGGGTAAGTTCAACTATACCTATAAACCAAAAAATCGATTCTTGTTGTTGATAGATTACATAGTAATGTTAATACATAATACATAGTATTAAATTAAATTATATATAGTAATTGGTTTCAAAAAAATAAAACTCACCACGGGTAGGATTCGACATTTGGTCCGGATGGGAACCGAACGACACACAGCTGTTTCGAACTTATTAGTTCTCATCAGTACCGAACACGGTACGCCGATCCAGGACAAATGCCGAATTAAATCCTTGGGGTATACATCTACGAGGATCGTTTCTAGGTATAATTCAATGCCTCGCGGGGCTTTAGCCCGAGGAGTATTTGTTTTCTATATCGATTATGTAGTAGCCTTGCTATTCTGGAACTACTGATAACCGCTTGGCGATTTGGTAGTTCCCTTCTGATTATCGTCTTATATGTTACTGATATAGACCGTATCGATGTAGATGTTTACCCCACGGATTTCTGTTATCTGTCGTTCGGTTTCCATATGGGACAGATGTCGAATCCTACCCGTGGCGGATTTTATTTTTTGAAACCTTGTCTGATCGTGCAGAAACGCGAGAAAGGGGTCGAGGATCGCTTTTAGATATAATTCAACGCCTGGCGGGGCTTTAGCCCCAGGAGTATTTGTTTCCTATAGCGATTATGTAATAGCCTTGCTATTCGAGAACTACTTTGATAACCGTTTGGCGGTTTGGTAGTTTCTTTCTCGATTTCCGACTTATATGTTACTGACATAGTAATTGGTTAATAAATCACTGTATATTATAGAGTGATTGGTTCTTGGAGATACAATCTGGGTTTTCAATTATAATCTAGGAAAGCGGATTTTTTCGTAGTCAGTCTAATGATTACCATTTTCTAGAGCGAAAGAACAAAAATAGTAATAAAAAGAAAAATACACATAATAATTTTATTCACTTTCAACAATATCAAGTTAAATATTACCACATTAAAATAATATATATTTTCGGTGTCTAATATTCAATTTAAAATTATCTTTCTGTTGTCTTTACATTATTTACATTTTGCAAATTCAAAAAAATCATTAGTATTTTTGAATTTGCAAAAATCATCAAAAATTTTTTTGTAATTAGGAAATTGTCATAGCTTCGACAATTTTGCCGTCTTACTTATTTATTTATTGCAATCGATTACATTGAAGATATACAGGGTCCATCAGGCAGGTATGGTGTATTTGAAAAGAATGATATAAGCTTATTTTCGAAAATTTTTTAAAATTTATTGTTTTTATACATTATTCGTGTACTGCCATTGAAGCATGCATAATATATGTCAGCTCCATCAAGCTGATGCTTGATGGAGCTATCAAGAGCTTCAAGAGTTCGCGGCTTATCTATGTAAACTTTAGACTTTAAGTAGGCCCATAAAAAGTAGTCACAAGGTGACAGGTCTTGTGACCGAGGAGGTCATTCCACATCGCGACGCCACGAAATCAGGCGCTCAGGGAAACGTTCCAGAGAGCACCACAGAACGACCAGTTTCAATGAGAGTGTTGTAAATATACATACGATGTGTCACAGGCCACGACTCCATGACTACTGACATGGCATCCCGCAGCGAGTAGATAGATATCAACCTTCCTGGAAACATTCGTTTCACGCAGGCGCGCATAAAAGTCGTCTCAAAAACACCATACCTCCCTGGCGGACTCTGTAGTGAACGTTTCGGATAAGTTAAATAAATAGTAGTAGTAGTAAATAATTAAAAACATTCTTGAGATTAAAATAATACCACAGTCGGTCTTCAGTCAGATATGGCTAAAGATGTAAGGGCGCGTGATAATTTATAGTTGGATATAAGGAATGCAAGAACGATTGATGAAAATACTCTGATGATTGATAAAAATGACGATCAACTTCAGTTATCGTTTTTTAACTCTTTAAAAACCAAATGTGTATAACAAACATTACATTTAGAAAATAGGAACGAAGAAATAACAAAGCATATAACGTACCTCCAGCCTGTTCCTCAATTTATATATTTATTCTTGTTATTTTTGTTTTTTATTAATATATGTTTTGGTTCCAGGTGACAAATGGTCCGCGCCATTGACCTCCAAGAAGATAGCAAAAGATACAAAAAATAATTCTTCAACATATTCATGAAGATAGTCACGGAATAACCCACAACATTCATGGAATGCTGAAAAAGTTGTGACATTTGTCAGACCCAGGTATACAACCATTTATTCACATACTTATTCCTGTACAGACTTCTCCCATTCTTTAATGCTCTCATACAACTCATTCACATCACCTATCAACGCGGTTAATTATTTAATCAGCTACTCGCTCATTCATACGTTAGACATAGTTACTCGCTATTTTGTTCATAGAATAATTTATTCGCCTTACACTCTTCAATTCCATTTCAATATCTCACTCCAGTCACTTACTCTATCCACGCAAACTCACACACTCACTCACACATCCATGCACTCCACTCACTCATGCACTCACTCACTCTCGCACGCACTCACTTCACTAACTCACTTCATCCACTCACGCATTCCACTCAGTCTCGCACTCAATTCACTCACGCACTCGCTCTACTCACGTACTCGCTCCGCTCACGTACTGGGTCTGCTCATTCAGTCACTCCACTCACGCACTCACTCTCTGACAGTCGCTTCATTCACTTATTGCATGCACACACTTCATTCACTCATTTTATGTACTCGAGTCATTACACCCATCTCATTTACTCGCTCACTGCCACCCACTCACTCTCCCTCACTGACTTCGCTCACTCCTCCGCTCACTCCTCCGCTCACTCCTCCGCTCACTCACTTCACTCCGCTCACTCATTCACTTCACTCACTAACTTCAATCACTTCGCGCACCCACTCACTACTCTCACTCACTCACTTCATCCACCCACTCACTCCCCTCGCTCACCCACTACGCTCACTCACTCACTTCGCGCACTCACTTCACCCGCTTCGCTCATTCACTCACTTACTTCACCCGCTTTGCCCAGTCACTCACTTACTCGCTTTGCTCACTCGCTAACTCACTTCGCTCATTTATTCACCCACCTCGACCACTCACTCACTTCGCTCACATACTCGTTCTACTTACTCGCACACTCACTCATACACACTCCGTTTCATTTGAACTATTTTTTCGCAGTGCAAATTTACGCATTTTGACAATTAAGGAGTAATCGTAATCAACAGAGATTTTTCTAACTTATAACAAAAGCAGCAACTGCAGACATTGATGTTTACAGATGTAGGACTTAATCCCTGAAGTAAACGGAATATTAAGTTACACTGTAAACATCCATGTTTCGGAGTAATTGCTCCTCATCAGTGCAGTATAGCTACAATTCACTCACTCACTCCACCCACTCATTCATTCCACCCACTCACTCACTCACTCCACTCACTCACACTCATACTCATGCTCTCACAAACACACTCACACCCTCACACGCTTACTTACACTCACTAACACGCTCACTCACACTCAGTAACACGCTCACTCACACTCACTAACACTCACCCACACACACTCACCCACACACACTCACACACACACACACACACACACACACACACACACACACACACACACACACACACACACACACATCTACATCCCCCCCAACACACACATACATACACACACAGGCATGTGTGTGTATGTGTGTGTATAGACAGACAGGCGAGGCTCATGCCAAACATTGGTGGACCTCGTCAACCCCGGAGGAAATTACTAGCCTCAGTGGTGACCTCCATACTCACACATGGAACAGCCATCTGGGGTGAAGCCCTTAAGATTGAGAAGTATCAACGGAAGATAGCAGCAGTTCATCGGCCCAGTGCACTCAGGGTGTCGTCTGCCTTCCGCACGGTATCCGATGACGCCCTGTGCGTTATCGCGAGAATGATTGCCCATAGAGGTGTTAGCAGTAGAGAAGAAGCAGCTCTATGAGCAACGAAGTAACATCCCGAAGGAGCAAGAGCAGTTGAGGATAACCTCCAACGGTGACAGGAGAAATGGGATGCATCCGAGAAGGGGAGGTGGACACATCGCCTCATCCCTCACGTTGAGGTTTGGCTGAACCGCAAGCACGGGGAGATCAATTATTACCCGACCCAGATGCTCTCGAACCATGGATGCTTTAGGGTCTACCTTCATCGGTTCAAGCACGAAAATTCACTAGACTGCCCGGTGGGGTGTGAAGTGGCGGACGATGTAGAACATGTCCAGAGACAGACAGAGTCGGACAGGGACAGAGGCAGAGACAGAGACAGACAGAGACGGACAGGGACAGAGACAGAGAGAGAGATAGACAGACAGACAAGCAGACAGACAGATAGACAGAGACAGACAGACGGAGACACACAGCCACAGACAGAAAGACAGACACAGACAGACGGAAAGACACATATAGACAGAGGAAGGCAGGCAGACAGACAAACAGACAGAGGCAGATAGACTCCATTCCCAGATTGGAGATTGGAGATGATTGGAGATTGGAGATGATTGGGGATGATTGATTGGGGATTATTGGAGATGATTGGGGATGATTGGAGATGATTGATTGGGGATTATTGGAGATGATTGGGGATGATTGGAGATGATTGGAGATGATTGGAGATGATTGGGGATGATTGGAGATGATTGGGGATGATTGGAGATGATTGGGGATGATTGGAAATTATTGGGGATGATTGATTGGGGATGATTGGAGATGATTGGGGATGGTTGGAGATGATTGATTGGGGATGATTGGAGTTGATTGATTGGAGATGATTGATTGGGGATGATTGGAGATGATTGATTGGGGATGATTGGAGATTATTGGGGATGAATGGAGATTATTGGTTGGGGATGATTGGAGATGATTGATTGGGGATTATTGGAGATGATTGGGGATGATTGGAGATGACTGGAGATGACTGGAGATGATTGGGGATGATTGGAGATGATTGGAGATGATTGGGGATGATTGGAGATGATTGGGGATGATTAATTGGGGATAATTGGAGATGATTGGGGATGATTGGAGATGATTGATTGGGGATGATTGGAGATTATTGGGGATGAATGGAGATTATTGGTTGGGGATGATTGGAGATGATTGATTGGGGATGATTGGAGGTTATTGGGGATGATTGGAGATGATTCATTGGGGATGATTAGAGATGATTGGAGATGATTGGGGATGATTGGAGATAACTGATTGGGGATGATTGGAGAATATTGGGAATGATTGGAGATGATTGATTGGGGATGATTGGAGATGATTAGGGATGATTGGAGATGATTGATTGCGGATGATTGGGGATGATTGATTGCGGATGATTGGAGATGATCGGGGATGATTGGAGATGATTGGGGATGATTGGAGATGATTGAAGATTAGGGATGATTGGGGATAATTGGAGATGACTGGAGATGATTGGAGATGATTGGGGATGATTGGAGATGATTGGAGATGATTGGGGATGATTGGAGATGATTGGGGATGATTAATTGGGGATAATTGGAGATGATTGGGGATGATTGGAGATGATTGATTGGGGATGATTGGAGATTATTGGGGATGAATGGAGATTATTGGTTGGGGATGATTGGAGATGATTGATTGGGGATGATTGGAGGTTATTGGGGATGATTGGAGATGATTCATTGGGGATGATTAGAGATGATTGGAGATGATTGGGGATGATTGGAGATAACTGATTGGGGATGATTGGAGAATATTGGGAATGATTGGAGATGATTGATTGGGGATGATTGGAGATGATTAGGGATGATTGGAGATGATTGGGGATGATTGATTGCGGATGATTGGGGATGATTGATTGCGGATGATTGGAGATGATCGGGGATGATTGGAGATGATTGGGGATGATTGGAGATGATTGAAGATTAGGGATGATTGGGGATGATTGGAGATTGAGAATGATTGGAGATTGGGAATGATTGGAGATTGGGAATGATTGGAGATGATTGATTGGGGATGATTGGAGATGATTGGGGATGATTGTTGATTGGGTATGATTGTTGATTGGGGATGATTGTTGATTGGGGATGACTGTTGATTGGAAATGATTGTTGATTGGGGGTGATTGTTGATTGGGGATGATTGATTGGAGATGATTGGGGATGATTGATTGGGGATGATTGGAGATGATTGATTGGGGATGATTGGAGATGATTGATTGGGGATGCTTGATTGGTGATGATTGGAGATTAGGGATGATTGGAGATTGAGAATGATTGGAGATTGGGAATTATTGGAGATTGGGGATGATTGGAGATTATTGGGGATGATTGGGGATTATTGATTGGGGATGATTGTTGATTGGGGATGACTGTTGATTGTGAATGATTGTTGGTTGGGGATGATTGATTGGAGATGATTGGGGATGATTGATTGGGGATGATTGATTGGGGATGATTGGAGATGATTAACTGGGGATGCTTGATTGGTGATGATTAGGGATGATTGGGGATGATTAGAGATTGAGAATGATTGGAGATTGGGAATTATTGGAGATTGGGGATGATTGGAGATTATTGGAGATGATTGGGGATGATTGATTGGGGATGATTGGAGATTGGGGATGATTGTTGATTGGGGATGATTGATTGGGGATGATTGGAGATGATTGATTGGGGATGATTGGAGATTGAGAATGATTGGAGATTGGGAATGATTGGAGATTGGGGATGATTGGAGATTATTGGAGATGATTGGTTGGGGATGGTTGGAGATTGGGGATGATTGGAGATTGGGGATGATTGGGGGTGATTGGAGATGATTGATTGGGGATGATCGGAGATGATTGAGGATGATTGATTGGGAATAATTGGAGATGATTGGGGATGATTGGAGATAACTGATTGGGGATGATTGGAGAATATTGGGAATGATTGGAGTTGATTGAAGATTAGGGATGATTGGAGATTGAGAATGATTGGAGATTGGGAATGATTGGAGATTGGGAATGATTGGAGATGATTGATTGGGGATGATTGGAGATTATTGGAGATGATTGGGGATGATTGGAGATGATTGGGGATGATTGATTTGGGATGATTGGAGATTGGGGATGATTGTTGATTGGGGATGATTGTTGATTGGGGATGACTGTTGATTGGGAATGATTGTGGATTGGGGGTGATTGTTGATTGGGGATGATTGGAGATGATTGATTGGGGATGCCTGATTGGTGATGATTGGAGATTAGAGATGATTGGAGATTGAGAATGATTGGAGATTGGGGATGATTGATTGGGGATGATTGGGGATTGGGGATGATTGGAGATTGGGGATGATTGTTGATTGGGGATGATTGTTGATTGGGGATGACTGTTGATTGTGAATGATTGTTGGTTGGGGATGATTGGGGATGATTGATTGGGGATGATTGGAGATGATTGATTGGGGATGATTGGAGATTGAGAATGATTGGAAATTGGGAATGATTGGAGATTGGGGATGATTGGAGATTGGGGATGATTGTTGATTGGGGATGATTGATTGGGGATGATTGGAGATGATTGTTTGGGGATGCTTGATTGGTGATGATTGTTGATTGGGGATGACTGTTGGTTGGGAATGATTGTTGATTGGGGGTGATTGGAGATGATTGGGGATGATTAATTGGAGATGATTGGGGATGCTTGATTGGTGATGATTGGAGATTAGGGATGATTGGAGATTGAGAATGATTGGAGATTGGGAATGATTGGAGATTGGGGATGATTGGAGATTATTGGAGATGATTGGAGATTGGGGATGATTGGAGATTGGGTATGATTGGAGATTGGGGATGATTGTTGATGATTGATTGGAGATGATTGATTGGAGATGATTGATTGGGGATGATTGGAGATTATTGGGGATGAATGGAGATAATTGATTGGGGATGATTGGAGTTGATTGATTGGAGATGATTGGAGATGATTGATTGGGGATGATTGGAGATTATTGGGGATGGAGATTATTGGTTGGGGATGATTGGAGATGATTGGGGGTGATTGGAGATGATTGATTGGGGATGATCGGAGATGATTGGGGATGATCGGAGATGATTGAGGATGATTGATTGGGAATAATTGGAGATGATTGGGGATGATTGATTGGGGATGATTGGAGATTATTGGGGATGATTGGAGATAACTGATTGGGGATGATTGGAGAATATTGGGAATGATTGGAGATGATTGATTGGGGATGATTGGGGATGATTAATTGGAGATGATTGCTTGGGGATGATTGGAGATGATTGATTGGGGATGATTGGGGATGATTGGAGATTATTGGGGATGATTGGAGATAACTGATTGGGGATGATTGGAGAATATTGGGAATGATTGGAGATGATTGATTGGGGATGATTGGAGATGATTGGGGATGATTGATTGGAGATGATTGGGGATGATTGTTTGGGGATGCTTGACTGGTGATGATTGGAGATGATTGGGGATGATTGGAGATGATTGTGGATGATTGGAGATGATTGGGGATGATTAATTGGGGATAATTGGAAATGATTGGAGATGATTGATTGGGGATGATTGGAGTTGATTGATTGGAGATGATTGGAGATGATTGATTGGGGATGATTGGAGATTATTGGGGATGAATGGAGATTATTGGTTGGGGATGATTGGAGATGATTGATTGGGGATGATCGGAGATGATTGAGGATGATTGATTGGGAATAATTGGAGATGATTGGAGATTATTGGAGATGATTGGGGATGATTAGAGATTATTGGGGATGATTGATTGGGGATGATTGGAGATTGGGGATGATTGTTGATTGGAGATGATTGGGGATGATTGATTGGAGACGATTGATTGGGGATGATTCATTGGGGATGATTGATTGGGGATGCTTGATTGGTGATGATTGGAGATTAGGGATGATTGGGGATGATTGAGAATGATTGGAGATTGGGAATGATTGGAGATTGGGGATGATTGGGGATTGGGGATGATTGGAGATTGGGGATGATTGATTGGGGATGATTGGAGATGATCGGGGGATGATTGGAGATGATTGGGCATGATTGGAGATGATTGGGGATGATTGGAGATGATTGAAGATTAGGGATGATTGGGGATGATTGGAGATTGAGAATGATTGGAGATTGGGGGTGATTGTTGATTGGGGGTGATTGGGGATGATTGATTGGAGATGATTGATTGGGGATGCTTGATTGGTGATGATTGGAGATTAGGGATGATTGGGGATGATTGACAATGATTGTAAATTGGGAATTATTGGAGATTGGGGATGATTGGAGATTATTGGGGATGATTGATTGGGGATGATTGGGGATTGGGGATGATTGGAGATTGGGGATGACTGTTTATTGGGGATGATTGGAGATGATTGGGGATGAATGGAGATGATTGATTGGGGATGACTGGGGGTGACTGAAGATGATTGATTGGGGATGATTGATTGGGGATGATTGGAGATGATTGATTGGGGATGCTTGATTGGGGATGCTTGATTGGTGATGATTGGGGATGATTGGAGATGATTGGGGATGATAGGAGATGATTGGAGATGATTGGAGATTGGGGATGATTGGAGATTGGGAATGATTGGAGATTGGGAATGATTGGAGATTGGGGATGATTGATTGGGGATGATTGGAGATTATTGGGGATGAATGGAGATTATTGATTGGGGATGATTGATTGGGAATAATTGGATATTGGAGATGATTGGGGGTGATTGAAGATGATTGATCGGAGATGATTGGGGATGATTGATTGGGGATGATTGGAGATGATTGATTGGGGATGCTTGATTGGGGATGCTTGATTGGTGATGATTGGAGATGATTGGGGATGATTGTGGATGATTGGGGATGATAGGAGATGATTGGGGATGATTGGAGCTGATTGGAGATGATTGGAGATTGGGGATGATTGGAGATTGAGAATGATTGGAGATGATTGGAGATTGGGAATGATTGGAGATTGGGAATGATTGGAGATTGGGGATGATTGGAGATTGGGGATGATTGATTGGGGATGATTGATTGGAGATGATTGGAGATTATTGGGGATGAATGGAGATTATTGATTGGGGATGTTTGATTGGGAATAATTGGAGAATGGGAATGATTGGAGAATGGGAATGATTGGAGAATGGGAATGATTGGAGAATGGGAATGATTGGAGAATGGGAATGATTGGAGAATGGGAATGATTGGAGAATGGGAATGATTGGAGAATGGGAATGATTGGAGAATGGGAATGATTGGAGAATGGGTATGATTGGAGATTGGGAATGATTGGAGATTGGGGATGATTGGAGATTGGGGATGATTGGAGATTGGGGATGGTTGTTGTTTGGGAATGATTGGAGATGATTGATTGGGGATGATTGATTGAGGATGATTGGAGATGATTGGGGATTATTTACTGGGGATGATTGGAGATGATTGGGGATGATTGGAGATTGAGGATGATTGGA